>VFFE01007818.1:105520-550666 GCA_008921705.1 Burhinus oedicnemus
GAAAAAAAGGATATTTTCCTATGAAGATACAATGAAAAATCAGCACATATTTTATTCCTGGCACCTTGAATTGCTGTCTTTGGTTTCAATTTCAGTGTAAAAATCCACTTCATTAAGTTTTATGCTGTTAAAAACAATGAATTTTCAGAGTTAATTTGCTCGTTATACATACCGTAGGTGCTAACTCATGGCAGTGAGAGCATCGAGGAGAATAAAAATTCACAAACCACAGCTCTCCCGAGTTAACAGCAGCATCTAGATGGAGAGAAGAAAACTGTGAGTAATGCACATCTACAATGTAGAGATATCTAGAATGTACATTTTTGCTATATTGTTTCGCCCAAGACCTGAATTAAGTATTAATACGTCAGACACAGTAACAGTAACTCAGATGGGATAAAGATTGCACCCCACTTGCACATACTTGCTGTTGCAGACAAGTGCGCAAAAATCGTATTTCAGAGGATATCAGCACCCTGACTTTCAACATCTGTTGAAATCTGTTAATCTGTTAATTAAGAATAAATTTACTCTCTACAGATTAACCTAGCTGAAGTGTGATACTGTAAGTCTGGTTACCCTAAAAACAAAATACAAGTTCTAAAAGATTTTTACCCACTAGAACTTTCCATTTCCTTATATTACTTCAAGTATTTTCTGGGTTCCACCAGGCAATCTTTCTATGTAGAATCCCGGTATAATACGTTATCATAGTTTCAGCTGGGACAGAGTTAATTTTCTTTCTAGTGATTACTATGAAAGGAATGTCAATAGAATCATAGAATCATTTAGGTTGGAAAAGACCTTTAAGATCACCTAGTCCAACTACTGACCTTACTCTACCAGCTCTGCCATTAAACCATGACTCTCAGCACCACATCTACACGACTTTTAAACACATCTAGGGATGGTGACTCAACCACCTCCCTGGGCAGCCTGTTCCAGTGTTTGAGAACTCTTTCCGTGAAAAATTTTTTCCTAATGTCCAGCCTAAACCTCCCCTGGTGCAACTTGAACCCGTTTCCTCTTGTCCTGCCGCCAGTTACTTGGGAGAAGAGACCAGCGCCCATCTCACTACAACCTCCTTTCAGGTAGTTGTAGAGAGCAAGAAGGTCTCCCCTCAGCCTTCTCTTCTCCAGCCTAAACAATCCTAATTCCTTCAGCCAATCCTCATAAGACATGTTCTCCAGACCCCTCACCAGCTTTGTTGCCCTTCTCGGACATGCTCCAGCACCTCCATGTCCCTCCTAGACTGTGGTGCCCAAAACTGAACACGGTACTCAAGCTGCGGCCTCACCAGCGCTGAGTACAGGGGCACGATCACTTCCCTACTCCTGCCGGCCACACTATTCTTGATACAGGCCAAGATGCTGTTGGCCTTCTTGGCTACCTGGGCGCACTGCTGGCTCATGTTCAGCTGGCTGTCCACCAGGACCCCCAGATCCTTTTCTGCCAGGCAGCTTTCCAGCCACTCCTCCCCAAGCCTGTAGCGTTGCCTGGGGTCGTTGTGACAGAAGTGCAGGACCCAGCACTTGGCCTTGCTGAACCTCATGCAATTGGCTTCAGCCCATCGATCCAGTCTGTCCAGATCTCTCTGCAGAGCCTTCCTGCCCTCAAGCAGATCAACACTGCTGCTTAATTTGGTGTCATTTGCAAACTTCCTGAGGGTGCACTCAATCCCCTCGTCCAGATCATCAATAAAGACATTAAACAAGGCTGGCCCCAAAACTGAGCACATAATGCATATTGTTTTAGTTCTTGCTAAGCAACGTTTATGTTTTTCAGGGACTCTCTCAGCTTCCCATAGAAGCTGAGAAGGAGCACAGACAGAACAACGGAATGGCCAATGGAATATTCCATACCATAGATGTCATACGTGGTATATAAATGGGGGTTGGCTGGGGGAGGGGAATCCACGATCACTGCTCCGGATGGTGCCAATTCACCAGGCGGTGAGAGTGACTTGTGTCATTATTATTATTATTGTTATTTTCCTTTTCTGTTTCTGTTAAACTGTCTTTATCTCAGCCCATGAGGGTTTTTTGTTTTCCTTTCCCTTTCCCCTCCTTTTCTCCATCTTCTCTCTGCCCTTCTGGGGTACGGGGGAGAACTGTGCGAGTGGCTGCGTGGTCCTAGCTGCCAGCTGGGGTTAAACCATGACACAGGTGAAAATGCAATTTAAAAATCCAAGTTAATATAATTACTAGAAGAGTCAAGGGAAACATAAATAAATACTCTTGCTTATAAAAGAAAAAATACACACACAGAGGCTACCAGCTTGAATTGCATGGCTTTTGGTCTCTCCATGTTTGGATGTAACTTTTACAGTGAATTTTCTAACTTATACTTGCCTATATTAAAATATCCTCACAAACAAGCCAACTAAGGAATGTGTAGATTCTGCAAATCAGTCACACAAAGCAAGACCAGGTTCTCATGGGGAGCATCATCAGGTTCTGCTATTAGAACAGTTTAAAAAACTGGTTCAAGCATGTAGATCTAGTCTGTACAAAGGAATGTACTCAAAACGCAGACAAAGAAATCACACAAAATCCAGTATTTTTTCCTCTCTAGTCTCTTTTAGTTATAAAAATCTTAGCTAAAATTTTAAATGAAAAAAACCTGGATGATGTCCTCACTGAAAGCGTACTTCTATCAAGTGCATTTTTAGACAAGAGACCAAAAAAACCAGTAAGGATAAATCAGGAGAAATAAAATTTTAATTCAAATAATTTACTCTTACAGATCTCTCAAAATATCTTTCAAACTTAATCTAAACTGTTTATTGATACTGATCTAGTTGCTAACTACCATTTAGCAGGAAGTGTTATCGGTTTGGGGTTTTTTTTGTTTTCTCATCTGAAGATGATTTTGTATAGATATGTAATATAAGTCTATAGATATACAGCTCGGAATGTAAAAACTGTTACTTTGGGTTGCCATATTGTCAAACAGATAGCTATTTATTTAAAACTTACCAAATTCTCCTCTATCCAATGTTATAATTTCAGGATCATCATCATAAATACCTAGTAAAAAAAACCCCAACAATTGTTTTTTATTTTTGTAATCTTTAAAATTAAGAAATAAACTATCATCTTATTCACAAGACAGAAAACAGAAGACAGTACACTTAAATTTAACTAGTAAGCTGGCAAAGACAGTTTTCACAACAAAGCCATATTTGTTTAGTAGTATGTAGCCATAGTTTAATCTCTTGCAAACTCCTGTGCCCTCATGCTGCAAAAGCCACCATCAGAACATAAAAGTTCTTTTGGTGTTTTAGTAGACCAGCCACTAAGTGAGTGAAGAACTTGAACTACCACTGTTACGGCTAGAGTTATCAGATTAAAATTCAAGAAGCTTCAGCTCTCAGTGAGAACGCTATATGTAATGTCTGGAAACTTTCACTTCTCTCAGCCTCTGGTTATCTAAACTGTTTAGATCGCAAAGGTGTTTCAGCCACAAGCTTTTCCACTAACAGAATGTGTGAACGCAGTGGAATGAAGTGGAGAGAATAAAGATAAGGAAGACGGCTTTTCTAAAAAGCTAGCCAGTCCTACCTAGAACATCACTACAAAACAGTCTACTGCTTCAAGTACACAAGAAAGGCAGTGCAGAGATACCAAAAATACTATTAGACAGCATTATGTTATGCTACTATGGCTACAGATCTTTTACAGTACCTAACATGGTGAGATGCCATTTCACCTGAGGTATACAAGGATTAAATGCAAATAAATAATGAAATTAATTTCTACAGGTGACAAGGTAATTTTTATATATTATGTAATATAATACATACACTCACCCATACATATGTATACAATATCTATATTTTTATATATGTATAATATAAAAATATAGATACTCTCCAAATGACTGGTAAATAGACATTCAAGGATAGTTTCTCAATCAAGCAGTGCAACTTCAGACAGAGACAGTTTCATAAATATGTTTATCTGAAGAAGTTTTAGGGTAATTTTCATATTTTCCTGTGACAGTTGTGCCTCTGGTTGATTCAATTTCAATTTGCACAGACATTATTTTTTTTAGAGATTGTGATATATTAAATCAAACTAGACCAGAAAAAGGTTTTTGCCAAGGTGGAGGTTCATTTCAGCTTTTTCTTTCATATCAATCAGACCATGTTCCTCAGCTCCCTATTTTAGCTTCCTTCTGTTACAGCAGCTCTGAAAACAGTTCATCCCAGCCTTTCCCTGCAACGACCTAAAATTTGTCCAGACAAACATTAAATAGCTTGTCTCAAGATCATTTTAGGTACAATTCTCTTGTTATTTTTTCATTTTCTACTACGTCTTTACTGATCTCTAATTGTATAACTGCATATAAAATAGCCTTGACAGTGCAAAAATCTCCTCTCAAAATCCACTTGAGAATACTTTATCTAAACAAAAAAGGTCTTCCTGCATTAAAGAGGTGAAAAGAATACTGATGAAATTAACACTGAAATTTAAGTGGACGAAAAAGAAAAAAAAGCTTTGCACTTTAAAAAAACCCAAGAAGTTAGATGACCAATAAAAAGGTAAGCACTAGGAACAAAAGGCTAGGTAAACAGGTTATTACATTTTTGGGTAGCCCTTAACAGAGTAAATAAAAGATTGGGTCAACAGAGAGAAAATGACCGCTACAGGATAACAACAGAGCAGGCAGAAATCTGGAGAGGATACATCAGAAATGTGTAAAAAGATCTGATATAGATAGGATTATTACATTTACTTGTGACTATTTTAAACAAATAATGAACATAGATCATAACTTACCAAAATCATAGCGATAAAAGTGCCAGCTTTCGTAACGACCTCCTTGCTGCTGATCTTCAAGACCTTTCTCTCCATATTTATCATACTTCTTCCGTAGATCTTCATCTTTAAGTACTTCATAGGCTCTATTTATTTTCAAAAAATTTTCATGTGCATTTGGATCATTCTATTTAAGGAAAAATATAATTAGTAAGTAATTAATAAACCATATTGTACACATAATGCTGAGGAAATAATCTTTGGAAATATTTTTATATCCCTACGAAAGATGTCAGTTGTGATGGAAGCAGACATTACACAGTGATCTCCAAACAAACTACAGTAAAGTTTTCCTTTCCTGAAGCCAGATGCGTCTTCTGCTCATTTCTTCATCCTCACTAATGTACCAACAGAAATACAAAGCAAACTGGTAGGAGGCTTTAATGTTCTCCAGTGATCCCACTTCTTTCAACTCTCTTTCTTCAATGGAAGAAGAAAAAAAAAAAAAAAAAAGTACTCAAGAATGAAGATATATCAACCTTCCTGATCTTATGGTGCAGAGGCCCCCTTTTTATTTAAAAAGCATTCTGGTTCTAAGTAGCTTTGGAATTAGAACGGTGAAAAATCTGCAGACATATTTTGAACCCAGTTTGGGTTCTGACCTCGTGCAGTGTAACAGCAGTGAGCAAAATCTGCAGCAGTCTCCCACCCTTTTAACTTCTGCTTACACTTTTTCTTAAAGATTCTTCACTTATTTACCTAGATACACATGAAATGAATTACCATTATGGAATTTGTGTAATGGCTTCATCTTCTATATATCATCTTTAATGTTGAAAATAACCTATTGAAAAATATTTAGTAGTATTTTAGTAGTATTTGCATACTTGGAAACTACAGAATCTGACCCAAAATGTTATTATTTTGAAAGGTATCAACACAGGGAAAAACAAAACTTGCAGTTAATAGCTACAAGTTGGCATTTCTAACTTTGTTGAGATTTGGCTTTCTCTTTGAGCTTTCTCATGTTCAAATCCATTGTAAAACACAAGCACCTCAGAGGCTTCAATGTACTCTGTGCAGGCGGGCCTTGAGCTCCTGTGGAACATCACTGTCTTCTGGGGCTCTGTGCAGGTGCAGTTGCACATATAAAGATCCAAACCCTTGTATTTCCTGTGAATTTCTGATTGTTTCAGGAAATCTTGAGGAAAAACTGATTTAAATTAAAAAATTATTTCTTTGTACTTCGGAAAATATGGTAGCATAGACTGAGCCGTTCCCAGTCTTCTCTCGCTAGTTAGTCTAGGGCTCCTTATTACCCTCCCTCCGTTATGCTTTGGCAGTCCCAGAATTTCTGCTTTGTCCTGTTTGATAATTGGAGATTGATGTCTCAGTACAGACTGGTGGTGTTTGCTGTTTAGATGAGACTTCATATTAGGGAAACAGTTAAGTTCCCCTAAGCTAAACGGAAAGAGACAAACTCATCAGTCTACCAACAAGGTAATATGATACAGATGTAAGTTCTCCTCTATTTACAAAAATATAATTGAGAATTAAATGATCTTGCTTCTTTTTTTTTTTACTACAGTATTTTAATACGGCCCAAATTCAACACAACAACATATGACCAGTCTATCCCTTTTTGTCAATTTTCTCTGCAGAAAGTCTGAGCTGAACCATGTTATCAGGTGGTTACTTTACTACACAAGAACAGAGAAATATTTTAGATAAATTAAAACCAGTTTTTGTTTAAACATTAAGATCCATTAACTCAACAACTCTGACCTGTTAAAGACGTAACCTACCTGATTTTTATCAGGGTGCAACTTCAATGCCAGTTTTTTGAATGCTTGTCGTATTTCTCTACTACTTGCCTCTTTGGATACTCCAAGTAAACTATAGTAGTCCTGATCAGTGCACACAAGAACTATTACACATACTACAAGTAGCAACAAAGATCTTTTCAAATATCTAATATAATCTCCTTTGGCTGCTAAGAACTCCATTATGAAGCTTTTGGGAAGTTTACAGGTTCTGATTTGAGCAGGCTTTGGGAAGAGTCTCCAGTAAATCCGCCAACGTTCAGAGATACAGCCGTAGTTATGATGGAGCTCTTCAAAACGCTGGTTGTCCTACTTCATCTCACAAATCTTGCAAAAGTTACAACCTATAAGAAGAGAGGAGAAAAAGCAATTAAGTACGTTTTCCTATTCAGTGAATAAATATACATTAGTAAAGAACCTCATTGTCATCTTGTGGAGACTGCATATGAACATTAAGTTTCTTGATGGCTAATTACCTGCCTTCTGAAGATCATACAAGTGACAGACCATCTCTTGATTATGTATTTTGTGAATGAGGTAATCATGCAAAGCCTTACTGAATGACACCACATACCAGCCACTTCTATCACATTAAAAAAAGCAGCTTATAGTACGGCTCACTTTTCCTTCAAACTTACTTTCAGTAACGCAGGGGGACATTTCTTCCGAAAGGACCGGGTAGCTTTGAGCCGGCAGCCGCTCCGGGGTGGAGGGAGGGCCGCTCGCCAGGGGGCCGGCGGACGCCCCCCGCAGATGAAGCCGGGCAGACCGCGGGGACGGCCGCCCTCGGCCCGAGGACCCTCGCTCGGCCGCGCCGCGCCGAAGGGGGCCGGCGGAGATGCGCCGCCGGGTGCCGGGGCCAGGCCAGAGGTAACAGCCCCGGGGGGCGGCCAGGCTGCGGCGGGAGAAGGGGTGTGCGGCGAGGGACCGCCGCCGGCGGGGCGGGGTTGCAGCACAGTTCCGTCCCGTCCACTCCCCACTGGCGCGGCCTCGGTGCCGGGCGAGCCCCGAGGAAGCGGCGCTTACCGGGCTGCAGGGAAGGCAGCGGCACCGGCCGGCGGCTCAGAGCGACGGGGAGCCGGCGGAGGGAGCGGGCCGGACGCGGAGCAGCATGGGACGGCGGCGCCTTCACCCCGGCGCCGGGCGGAAGGGCGGCCCGCGCCGGGATCCGGCTGTGGGCCGGAGGCGGGCGGGGCGGCTCCGGGGCTGACGTGGCCGCCGCGCCCGCCTCGGGTGGGGGCTCGGCTCCTCCCGGCCGCTCCCTGCTGGGGCCGGGAGCCTCGGCCCCGGGCAGCCCCTCCCACAGCTGAGCCCGCCTTCTGCCGGTCCTCGGCTGCCGCCCCCTGCCCTCAGCAGGCTGCGCCGCCGCCGCCCGCGGCCGGGGGTGATGCGGGGTGGTCGGCACCATGGCGGGGCCCGGAGGCAGCTGTTCCGCGGGAGGGCCCAGCCGCGTCCTCAGAGAGCCACCGGCGGGGCGAGGGCGCCGGGAAAAAAGAGGTGCAAGTGGTAGGGTGGAGGAGGATGAGGAGAGCGGCGCCATGGGGCTGCTGAGGAGAGCCCGCCGCAGGCTCTCCAGTGTGTGCCCTCAGCTGTGTGCTGAGCCCAAAACCCTGTCCAAAGATGCCTCGCAGGTCTCTACACATAAAAGACAGCGAAGGGGTCCATTTGCTCACAGGGGCTCGGGGAGCTGCCCTCGCCTCGGCGAGGCTGGTGGTGGAGAGAGGCTCCCAAGGACAGGTGGGTGGGAGGACCGTGGTGGTCTCTCCGCAGTCGCTCACTTGCTTCTCCCCACACACCCCCACAGTGGTGTAAACGTCTGAAAACAAACGGGCCTGAGACATTGCCAAGAGGCTTCCCGCTGAACACAGCTCTTCCCGCTGGGCAGAGGACGGCGGAGCAAATAAGACAACGAAGTGTAACCTGGGTCACTGGATCCCTCCCGGAGGGCACTGGGGTGCTCCTCCTCGCCGAGGTCAGGCGAACAGCTCGGTGCAGTATGTCAGGCTGAGGGTTACGAAGGGATTGGGAAGTGGTAGGGTGCTCTGGGGAGTGGGTGGACTTCTTTTGAAAGTTCAAGTATGGTTAAGAACTGTTGTGCTTGCTGCCAGTTACTATTTGTCGAGACAAAAACGTACTTGGTTTTATGAACAGGGGCTGGAAAACAGGTTCTCAAATGCGTACACATTGCAAGAAATATTTGCAAGATTTATCTATTTTAAAGATGATTCTGGATTATATCGCAGTGCCTATAATCCAGAATTTCTTGCGTTTTGGCCCTCTACATACTTACTTTGTTTGAAATTATGTCAAGTAGCGTTGTGATTCACCCTCTGAATTTACTCTCATTTATGTAGACAAAACCAAACATGAGTTAGATACTTCAGCCGATGTCAAACTGACACAGAAGCACCTCAGGCTCTTTGTTGAAAGTGGATTGATTTACGCTTTTTGTGTTTACTTCTCAGCCTTAGCTGTCTGAACAAATGTTTCCATTGTGAAATATTTGGGGACAAAAACTGTTGAGTCAACAAAGACAAAAATACTATACGCCAGCAGAGTGTACCTGAGAAATTAGTTTATAATTTTCATGTTATTACATACAGAAATCAAAACATCTGCCAAACTAATGGCGAAAAACATATCTGCTGAAAAATTTATATTTCTTACCTAATGGTTATGTGACATAGTAGGTTAGTAGATGGTTCCTTTGTTTTTAATTTTCAATTTTCAGAATTTAAATGAAACTTCTTATAGAAGGACTGACTTTTTGTTGCAACATTTGTCTCTTTATGTGCATATTCAGTGACTTAGAATCTTCCAGATGGGGTGAGGATATTGTCTTGCTATCATTAAAAGTTCATTTAGCACAAGATGGTACTTAAAGTCTCTCAGGGGTATTGAGGAAAGAATGCATGCTAAAACATATGAAATGTGTCAGTTCTAAGTTAGTTTAGTGTAACTAACTGTCAAGTGTTTCTTCTTTTTTTTCAGCCCAAGCTTCACTTAGACGACTATAAGCAACTGCTAGGTAAGCGAAATCAGTTCACTCTGAATTCAAATGCAGCTAGAAGGCAAGGCATGATGCATTGTGGAAAAGTGTAAAAGCTCTCTTGTTTAGCTAGGGGAATACAAGAATAGGCATTTCTTGATCTTCAGTCATGATTAAAACTTTAATAATAACTTTAACTTAATTTAAATTAATGTTATGTTTTTGAAAACAATGCATGTCTAAAAATACTAAAGTATTTCCTTTAATTCCTAATGGTAGTGAGTTCTGTGAGTTATTGTGCTGTTCCGTTTGTCAGTGGTTTTGAATGCCTAATTTGAGCCTTAAAGGAGATGGGGAGCAGACACTGACATAGTCATAAGGATTCTAATCACTTTAACAGTTTTATCATACTACTGCAATTTTTTCTTCAAGTTGATATTCTGATTTACTCAATAAACTGTTTCAGTTTTTTTTTTCCAACTTATGTTTTTAATCAAAATACATGTCTGCATGTCTAGATGGAAAAATAGGGTTATTTATCTTTCTACATTGTACTGGTCATGTATACAGAACTGTGCTGTGACATAGCTGCATTTAATCAATTAAGGAATACCTATTAATGTTTTGGTTTGCTCCCCTGCTTATTGGTGCGGGCTTGTGTTGGGTCAAGGGGAGCAGGTGAGGCCCCCAAAGTTCTGTGGAATTCTGAGCTGCGGAGTGCTGAACAAGTGCCCAGAAAGAACAAGGAAAAGCTGCCGTAGCTTAAAACATGCAACATGCCCTAATGCTAGAGCTTTTGCTTTACATGGAGCGTGTAATGACTTGC
Source organism: Burhinus oedicnemus (assembly GCA_008921705.1). Taxonomy (NCBI): domain Eukaryota; kingdom Metazoa; phylum Chordata; class Aves; order Charadriiformes; family Burhinidae; genus Burhinus; species Burhinus oedicnemus. The sequence continues at coordinate 115,922 of VFFE01007818.1, forward strand.
GACCCTAATGACTTTACATGACTCACAAGTCACTTAAAAGCAACTTCATGCTTCACTTTGTGATAGGCATTTGTCATCTGCTTACATCAGATCGTACTGAAGTGTAACTCAGCAGGGCCATTTATGTACACAATGAATGATGTTACCTCGCCAATTTGAACTATAAGCCACAAAACCAGAATGAAGTTCATTCTAATCTAAGTTTATCTTTAGTAGTCACACAATTAAACAAGCCCCTGGCTCAGTGATTATATTGTTGTTTTGTCTGTTTCTACCTTTTACTGTGTTTGTTCTGAATCAGCTTTAAAAAGTCATGCCAGTAACTCTAAATAATAATTGTGAAACCCTTCATTTTGCTGGAATTACCACATCAAATTTGTCTTTGGTAAAGGTTTTATGAAAACGTTACCCACTATCCTCAGTCTTTTCTTTGCATCCCTCTTTTTCTTCCAACTGTGTGATTGTGGCTTTGTGGAACTATGTAACCTGATTTTATTTTCCCCTGGGGAACTTGGGGACAGCACACCTTTTTCCAGTTGTCTTTTTTTCATGACATGAATACTAAGCAATTTCTTTAAACCTTCTTCATTATCATCTCTCTCAAATCTTTTACACTCATCAGTAGTTGTATCTTATATTAGCATACATACCTGCTTCTTGTTTGGAGTTGGTTTTAAGGTCTTAATAAAATAAATTTCATCTTATTTTTCCTGTTTTCCTATTTTTGTTTTTGTAAAGGGTATAGGAAGGGAAAATCTAAAATATTGGCTTTTAAATTAGGACTGTTTAAAATAAAGGAACCCAGTAAAATTATGAAAAACTGTTAGTGTAATCGTGAAGAAGAAATAGGAAAGAGATGGACAATTAGATTTTTCACATGTATTAGGAAATAGAGACTAGGTTGATACGTTAGTGTTGAATATGAATATTTTAATTAATCTTCTGGTTAATATGGTGCATACATAAAATTACTGTCATTTAAATTTAGAAAGCCAATTGGAAAGAATGCCATCAGATATAATTTTATAGAATATAAAAATTTTTAATTAAGCAGTAAAGCCATATAAACCGTCTGCTTCTGTTTAAATAGTCAAGATGTTGCAGAACCATTTCTTGTAGTTTAAAACATCTATGCATTTTTGATTGCTTTAAAATTAGCATTCAGCTTTCCAAAGGACTCACTTTTTTTTTCTGCAGTGAAATATGTAATGGTTGTTAATAAAGGGGATTTTGAGCAGAAATTCTGTTCATTTTAGCACATTTTGAACTTTAACTTACTGATTTTTGTCATGTAAGTTTTTGTTCTTGCTAGCAGTTTAAAGAAGATCAAAAGCTAAAATAGGCTGCAGTAGTTTGAAGGTTTCTGTATGATGTATGGTGGGTAGTCTAGGAGGAATTGGGTTTTATTTTTTTCCATTCATCAGCCAGGCCTTTTCCAGCAAACTGTTTCATCGATGCTGAGTAGCTGAAAGTGTCATAAGATACAGCCCTTTCAAGCCATGGTGTCTGCAGACTAATTCCTGTTGCAGGCTGCTAAAGAATCAACATGAACTCATGTTATGTGGAGCTGGCAGGAGAAGGGGTGTGAGCAGAAAGGGTATGTCTCTTCAGTTGTTCCCGGTGGCAGAATTCCTGAGGAACCCTTGCACAGATGAAAGCCACCTGGCAAATCCAAACTAAACCCTAAAAATTCGAAGGAGGCCACCAGGAATTCCATAGCCTTGTTAGCAAACTTCCAGAATCTTCTGCAAATGCAGTGTGGTCTTATAAATGGGCAGAGCTTTATTTGACTGTAACTTTCAAGTGTATTTGGAGATTCTCTGATGCAACTGAAAAGCTGTTTGCAAGGTGCTTGTCAGAAGGACAGTTTCTGACAGTTTAGAAAAGATGAGGAGATAAAATGAGGTATGACTGTGGGGGCAGAAGTTTCCTGTAAAGTATACTTCACAGTTTAAGGGTTTCCTTACAGGTCTTGAATGCAAAAATGTACTTTCTGTCTGACTTGGTCTGCCAGTGGTTGATCTTTTGAATTCCTGATTATGGTGTTGTAACATTTTGTCTCTTTCACGTTCCAGGGATCTGCACCTCATTTTGTTTCCTAATGGCCTCCCAGAAATCTTTATACCTGTTTTAATGCACAGTTTAATATATACAGACATTGTTATAAGAACATGAAATGTTAATACCGATGCTTTTGTAGGTCTAAACAGTATAACTTGTTTTGTAGAAATAAGCGTTGAGTTACAATATTTTATAGGATTTTCAGACATTGTAGCTGAAGAGATATTTAGAGATGACTTTGCTATTCCACTAAAAGCTTAAAAATTTTGACAGTTTTGATTCCAAATCTCCTGTTTCCCCCTACTGTGTCATGACTGAACAGTTTTTCCTAATTCAGTAATTTAAGGACAAGAGTGACTAATTTGTATACAATGCATCCATAAACTTGACTGGGTCTTAAAAGAGCTCCACATCTCCTGAAGTGAGACTTCACATACGGGGAGGGCATGCAAACCGCACAGTGTTAGCAGATGGTGGAGTTGTCTGAGTATTTCAGCATTTGATGTTTTAATATTGATGATTCAGTTCCTAGTATCCTTGAAGGAGCTTTTATTAAAAAGTGCAGAAGAGTAACAACAACAGTGCAGCTCTTCCAAAAGTCTAAAACCAAAACAGAAACCTTCAAAAATGATCACAGATGTCATTGGGATAGCAGTGGCACTCATCTGTCAACGTACAAAAAAACCTCCAACAAACCAAGAACAAATGGAAGCCGTTGTTAATGTTCACAGTAGTTAGTCAATATGCAGGATGGGCTTGCTGCTTCTTATTTATCATTTAAACTTCCCTTTGAGGGTATCAGATTTTTAGCGTCCTACTCTAGTTCTGCTGACTTACTGCCTCTTTGCATGCTGCACTGGCCCCCTTTCAGCAATTCTGAGCGTTCTGGCACTGTTTGGAAACAAAACAAAGCATTCTTAATGCAGTACTAAGATTTCCCATCTTTGTCCTATGGCTATGGCACACGAACAGCAAGTCAAATTGTTCGACGTTAAGCCGATGATAGGAATTAGGATGAAATAAGACAAGTCTGTCCTACTTCCTCCCTTCACTGCACACCTTTCTCATTCCGCAGCGTATAGGTCTGCTAGTGTGTGTGTCTCTGCATGTGGCTGAATCATATACTCAGGCTGAAGCACAGATTTTCCATTCTCCATTCATGGGTTTATGCCTGGGTGTTATGCTCTTTAGAGAGTGCAGTTATTCCCTGTCTACCTTTTAGTCCAAATTTAGGTACTTGGACCAGGAAAAGCTCTATTCACAGGAAGCAGAGAAGGAAGAGTCAGTGATTAAGCAAGTTAGGTTGGAGGAGGCAGAGTTCGATGTTTTTAGGCTAGAGAATATCAAATCATGCTTGTCGAATGCAGTGAAAGTGACTGCTGGGGTCATATTGGGTTATTTAAAGATTAGTATATTAATAACTTAGGTTGTGATCTTTTACTCTCAGTGATGAACACTTATTCACAAAAATAGTTCCTTTGACATCATGAGCATTATGCTCTTCAGAGCAAGGCATTTGTGATGTGGCTATATGGTGCTATTTATGCAGAGTACCTCCCCTCATCAACATACAAGTCTGCCACAATTACATTTTGCTTGTCTTTATGCCTCAGTATTTCCTCATGGCTGTTGCATTTCTTCTAACCTGAACCATAACATGCAGCGTGTAGTGGAAACCATATGTCTTCACCAAATCTCTACATATCAAACTTCCAGCTCTTCAAGGAGTTAATCAATAGAACCCCCTGGGAAACTGTCCTCATGGACAAGGGAGCAGAACAGAGCTGGCAGATCTTTAAGGATGTTTTTCATAGAGCGCAAGAGCTCTCGATCCCCAGGTGTAATAAATCAGGAAAGGAAGGCAAGAGACTGGCATGGATGAGTCAAGACCTGCTGGACAAACTAAAGGGCAAGAAGGAAATACACAGTCAGTGGAACCAGGGACAGGTATCCTGGGAAGAGTATAGGGATGCTGCCCGGTTGTCAAGGGATGGGGTCAGGAAGGCCAAGGCACAGCTGGAGCTGAACTTGGCAAGGGACACAAAGAATAATAATAAGAGCTTCTACAGGTATGTCAGCCAGAAAAGGAAGGTCAAAGAAAGTGTACCCCCTGTGATGAGCAAGACTGGCAAACTGGTAACAATGGATGAGGAGAAGGCTGAGGTACTCAATTTTTTTGCCTCAGTCTTCACTGGCAATGTCTCTTCCCACACCTCTCAAGTAGATGGCCCACAAGACAGGGACTGGAGGAGCAAAGTCCCTCCCACTGTACGAGAAGACCAGGTTCATGACCACCTGAGGAACCTGGACATACGGAAGTCTACGGGACCTGATGAGATGCATCCTGGAGTCCTGAGGGAATTGGCTGATGTAGTTGCCAAGCCACTCTCCGTGATATTGGAAAAATCATGGCAGTCAGGTGAAATCCCTGGTGACTGGAAAAAGGGAAACTTTGCACCCATTTTTAAAAAGGGTGGAAAGGAAGACCCTGGGAACTACTGACCTGCCAGCCTCACCTCTGTGCCTGGGAAGATCATGGAACAGATTCTCCTAGAAACTGCTAAGGCACATGGAGGACAGGGAGGTGATTTGAGACAGCCAGCATGGCTTCACCAAGGGCAAGTCCTGCCTGACCAACCTCACAGCCATCTATGATGGAGTGACTACATCAGTGGACAAGGGAAGAGCTACAGATGTTTTCCCTCTGGACTTCTGTAAGGCCTTTGACATGGTCCCCCACAACATCCTTCTCTCTAAATTGGAGAGAGATGGATTTGATGGGTGGACTGTTTGGTGGATGAGGAATTGGTTGCATGGTCACATCCAGAGGGTAGTGGTGAACGGCTCAATGTCTGGATGGAGATTGGTGACAAGTGGTGTCCCTCAGGGGTCCGTACTGGGACCAGTACTGTTCAATATCTTCATCAATGACATAGACAGTGGGATTGAGTGGCCCCTCAGCAAGTTTGCAGGTGACACCAAGCTGAGTGGTGTGGTTGATATGCCTGAGGCATGAGATGCCATCCAGAGGGACCTTGTCAGGCCTGAGAAGTGGGCCCACGTGAACCTCGTGAGGTTCGACAAGGGCAAGTGCAGGGTGCTGCACCTGGGTTGGGGCAACCCCTGGTATCAGTACAGACTGGGGGATGAAGGGATTGAGAGTAGCCCTGCTGAGAAGGACTTGGGGTTACTGGTGGGTGAAAAGCTGGACATGAGACAACAATGTGTGCTCGCAGCCCAGAAGGCCCACCATATCCTGGGCTGCATCAAAAGAAGCGTGGCCAGCAGGTCGAGGGAGGTGACTGTGCCCCTCCATTCCACTCTGATGAGACCCCACCTGGAGTACTGTGTCCAGCTCTGGAGCCCTCAGTACAAGAAAGACATGGACCTGTTGGAGCGGGTCCAGAGGAGGGCCACGAAGATGATCAGAGGGCTGGAACACCTCTGCTATGAGGACAGGCTGAGAGAGTTGGGGTTGTTCAGCCTGGAGAGGAGATGGCTCCGAGGAGACCTTATTGGAGCCTTTCAGTATTTATAAGGAAGATGGGGACAAACTTTTCAGCAGGGCCTGTTGTGATAGGACAAGGGGTAATAGTTTTAAGCTAAAAGAGGGTAGACATTTTTTACGCTGAGAGTGATGAAACACTGGAACAGTTTGCCCAGAGAGATGGTAGATGCCCCATCCCTGGAAACATCTAGGTCAGGATGGACGGGGCTCTGAGCAACCTGATCTGGTTGAAGATGTCCCTGCTCATTGCAGGGGGGTTGGACTAGATGACCTTTAAAGGTCCCTTCCAACCCAAACTATCCTATGACTCTATGATTCTATATTCTCATACACAGTAGCAGCAAACTGTGTGGCAGCTTGTTTGCAGACTGGCAGTGAAACTGTTTTTTTGTCACTGAGAGTTACAGTCATCCTCCCTTGGGGCACATAGGTCATTACTTTGGTTTTATTTAGTATTTTACCACTGAAGGATGGAACAGGTGTTTGACCGCTGTTCTTTGCAATGATGATGCTGCCCCTTCCACTTTGCAAGCAGATAAAGGTTTATTCATTATGGACATGTTCTAGAATAACTGGAACATCAAATTGCATACACTTATGTGCTGTATTAACATGACCTCTTCTACCTGTATTATAGCTGTCAACATACAATGGGGTTTTTGTATTGGGTATCATGCTTAGTTTGATTTCTGAAGGCGGCATTGTGAGAAAAAGCATTCATTTCCACTGCTATGACATATATCATTGCTATACATCTGACTGTACAGGGTGCTGCAGTCTAAGCCTTTGAAATAGTACAGAGAATTTAAAACAGATTTATTTGCATTGTCCATTTATTTACTTTGAATTTATAATTTCTGATGAGAAGAAAGTGTTTTAAAAGCCTGATGGATAAACCCAGTGTATTATTTTAAATTTATTGTGATTCACATTCAGATATCCTTAATGAGCCTAAGTAACGATAGCCAACTAATCTTGGCTCGTTAATTTAAAACTGATGTTCATGGCATTATTTTTATCTATATTCCTTTAAAGTTGTTCCCTGTGCTCCTGTTAAAACTCATGATCCGTAAATAGATTCCTAATCCGTGCTCTAAATCATCGTATAGTTTTAAGTTCTATGCTGAAATTGTAATAAAGTGAAGATTCCTAATAAACACTGGCTTTCTAAAGCATCTTGTCAATTCAGTCAGTTTGCACTTCAGATTCTTGCAATAAATGTATGTGCTAAAGTCAAAATACAGAGTGTTTTCAATGCCCATTCTGGTTGCTGGGCTGGATCCTGAACAGAGAACTGCTTTCCCTGTGGTGTGAACTGGCGTGAGTTTCAATAAACTGACTGGGAATTGTCACAGTGTCCTCTTCACAACTCTGGAAATCTCATCTTACTTCAACTTCTTTACTAAATAGTATTTGAATTAAGGAAAAGAATGTTTATGTTTTAGCTCTGTCCTCAATTTATGTTTAAGGTGAAAGGTTGTAATAGTATGTGATTTCTTATAAGCAAATTATAAGGATATTAGTAGGATTGTTATGAGAGAAATACCTTTCAAAGTAAGGGGAAACTGTTAAGCACACACGATCTCAGTTCTGTAGGCACTTTGCATTCATGTGCATTTGTTTAAAAAAATCAGGACTGCACTGAAGTGCTTTATACTCTAAAAAAAAAGAAAGAGGATGTTTGTGTGTGTGAATGTTTGCAGAACTTAAGTCTCTAGAATCGAGGTAATAGATTTAACAGCTGTAGAAATGCCATAATGAGTTAACGTGATCCAAGAATTTATCAGAATATGGTAGAAGCCAAAGTTACTGTGATTCATTTTTGTTATGTAAACTAGCATTTATACATAGTTTGCAAATCAGCATGCTTCAACTCTGACTGTCTTTGATATTTATTGTAAATATATAAGCAATTTTTAACTGCTTGGCACTTGTTCAAAAATGCAATATTTACTAAGAGCTTTCTTTGTAGATGCTTTTAGAATAAACAACTTTCGTATCGGTATTCAACCAGTGCCGTAGCTGAAGCTGAGCCGTGTGGCTGTGCTGGGGGATGGCAGGCGTGGGCAGCCATGGGCCTGCACTCCAGCAGCTGGGTCCTGGCCTGGAGCAGTGGCAGAGCCAAGGTGCGGGCAGATCCCAGTTTTGTTGGAGGAGGGCATTGCCAGTGTGCATGGCCTTGCAGTGGCACCTGGGGGGCTCAGGTCCCACCTGGGCCTGCTTCCCTGCTGTGGTCTTGGCTGCCACTGGTAAAGTCAAGGATGTTTGATGGCAAGCACTTGTCGGAAACGGACTGCAGCACAGAGGAGCTGTGCTCATGCAGTTGTGCTGATCTCAGAAGCAACGCTGTGAAGGGCCCTGGATCAGAAGGTACCAGGCTCAGCTGAAAGGGATGTTTTCAACTGTTACCTCCTAGGAAGGGATAAAACATGGTGCTCTTCTCAGATAGGATGCAGCAATTTAATGCTCAGATCCCTCTGCTTTTACTCCATCCTGCCTACCTTACAAATCAGAGCTCCCAAATTTGCTGCCTTGGTTTTGGATTAGAAATATTGAATGCCTAGCCTTGGCTCAGCCCCAGGCCAAACAGCCTGCTGGACTAGCTGTAGTAAGAGCTTGGAGCTGCAAAGTTACTCTGTTGGAGGCAGGGTCATGGGTTGGCTGCTGTGGCTGCTGATTTCCTAAGGAAATCAATAGGCAAGTGGTTTAGAGTAACTACTTAATTTATTCGTGTTTGAACATATTTTTTGTAGGATGTCATAAAATTACTTTAATCACAGACTAAATGTTACTATGCTTTCTGATGGTGTATTGTGGGATGCAGTATATTCAGGTTTTGGGATGCACGTTGACTGAAAACCTTTTAAGTAAAATATGGAGCTACCAAAAGAGGTTCTCCCTGGAGAAATTTATGTTGATAGTGATTCATTCCTTTGCTTACTTTTCAAAAACTTACTTTCTAAGCATGCTAAAAAAATCCCAAACCCCATCTTTTACCCAGCTGCTGGGGAGCTGTAGGACCTGTGAAAGAAGAAAGGAAGTTAGTATTAATTCAAGGCAGAGTGTGCTTTATAGAAGGTCCTGAATTAATTTTGTGCTTGAAAACTTATGTGATGTATTTGATAATCCTTTCCAAACCATAATAACAGATGCTAGCATGTTTTATTAATAGGTAAAACTAGAAGGAAGTCTTAACTGCGTTAGTAATGAAAATTTGTGTGATGTAATTATGTCATGGTTTGGGCCAGGACAAATTACGCGTGTAATTTTGCACTGAAGCATAAAGAAAGGAAAATATGACGTAATGCATTTATTTCTATTTGTCTTGGTGCTTACTCACTAATGTAAGGTGATTTTAAAAAATGACAAACTTTTATAGAATATTGTTGCTCTCTAAGACTGTAGTCCTTTTAACTGACTGAACTTGGGCATATATGTGTCAAAAGCCTAAGGGACTGCATGATGCCATTCAACATATTCTTAATTTAAGCAGTACCACTGTTTTTTAAGAGATTGTACAGACAGTTTTCTGTGTTCAGCCTAGGAATTTAAGGAAGACTGAGATAGTCGAGGCATCAGACTCTTTACTCACTATACCTTTTCCTTGCCAGACTCTGCACAGGATGACTATGATATCAGCCCTAGCAATGCACCTAGTACGTTGCAAAGGGAAAATGTAAGTTAACTGATAATCTGCAGTGGGGAAAAAAAATGATCCGAAAACTTTTCTTAACTGTTTTGAAGAAAACTTTATAGCCATCTTAATCTAGTGATGTGCTAGTTGGTTTGTTGTTTTATTTTTAAAGTACAAAATGAGATTTAGATCTGGAACTGTAGAGCAAAACAAGAGCATGAATCCTAGCATTAGGAAGCGAGGGAAGCATTTATTATTTGCTGTATCTCTGTCAATGACAGATTTTAATCCACATGTTTATTTTGGTTGTAATTTAAATATGTGTAGCTGTGTTAATTACATAATTGTAATTGTCAGGTTTAGGGGGAAGTAATAATCTTTGTTCTAGGAGAGGCTGTCACATCTACAATATAATGTATTTTTCTGAAGGCAAATCTTGTATTTTCTTTCCCAATGAGAGGCAAACGAACATAAAAACACAAGGCTGGGAAGGTGCTAGATTTACATTGGGATTTTATACGTTCCAAAGGTGGGTTGTTTTTTTTTTTTTTCAGTTGTTTGTTTCTTTTGTTTTACCAGTTTATAGAAAGTGACATGAAACAGCTTATTGTAAAATTGCTGTATTCCTTGTCCCTAGGATTCATCACTGCTGCTTGTATTAGGTGGAGAAAGAGGTACCATATGTTTGCATGGAGCTGCTAATGGAATTGTGTCAGGGACTATATCCTCAGATTCACAATATGATTTCAGTTTGCTTAGGGATGAAATACTAATGAGGCCAGTCTTTTTCCTGGTTCAACCTACTCCCCCATCTATGCAGCTTCAGGTCTGCTTCCCTGGTGTATTTGGTGGGGGAAAGAAGACACAGCCCAGTCTCACTCTGTTGCTCACCATCTACCCTCCACGCTCACTGTCTTCTGGGTGGAAGACAAGAATATGTTTTCCACGAGTATGGCTTATAATACAATTTTCACTAGTTGATGGCAAAAGTTGTCCACCCACACTTTTTATGCCCTTCTGTATTTACTGTGGAGCTAATAATCTGCTTGCATGTTCTCCTGCTTGTATCAGTGGGAGAGCATCCACTGACCTGAATCAAACAAGATCAAACTCCAGGTTGCTGTGAGTTCTACTTGAATTACTGAAACAACTTTAAGAGGTATTCAAGGGGAAAGGGGTATTTTTACATATACATAATGCATTTATTTAAAGATTTTTTTTTGTTAATACAGATAGAGGATTCCACTTCTAAGCTTAGCTTCAGGTTTTTGAAATATCTCAATTTCTTGTGACAGATACATGGAAGAGCAAAATTTACTGCACTGTGTTAGAATTTAGTTGTTCTGTGCAAATACATAAACTTATTTAACTGGGAGTGTGAAGTTTTTTTCACTAGTGGTATCTCACAACTTTTTTTTAGAAGGGAACTAAGTAGGACATTAGCACATATAAATGACCTATGCAATCTTTTATAATTCAAAGTTTGTATCATAGGTAAGACTCTAGAGGGAGCCCATCTCACAGTTTTCTGCATTGAGAGAAATGGCTTTACGAATATAATAAAACTATTTCTATTAATGAGTAATTTAAAGCAAAATATCTTTTGGCTCTGAGATACAAAAAAAAAATCACAGTACTGTAGGACACTTATTTGCAAACATCTCTAGAAATTTCTCAATTCATAAAGTCAATTCTACCTTATCATTATCTGTATTTTTTGAATACTACGGAAGGTGTACAATAGAGGAATTTTCAATCTTGTGCTTACATAATAAAAGGCAATTTATGACCTTTCTCTTTTAAAGAACTCTCAAGACCCTGTGAGTGCAGTAGCACAGAGGAAAGGTTTGATTACGTGCGTTTTGAGGCAGTGTGCAGGCAGTGTGGAAACATGAGATTTTTGAAGAGAAGGTCAGAATACAGGATTTTACATTTGTTTGTGAAAGCCTGTACATTGCATATAACTTCCTGGCGCATGTCAGTAGGCACATAAAATATGGATCATGCAGTAACAACTTACTTAGCTATGATTTCTAACTAGCTAGCTGCGTGTCCGTTGACACTAGACAATAGACCTTGCATAATGTTACAGCAGCTTATGGTTCATGGCTATAGTGATTGTTTAACTTCAGTCCTTAACCTGTTGATTGCATTTTTCCTCACTAAATAAAGAGGCTTTAGAATTTAGCAAGGGTTTTGTCCAAGACATTGTTTAAGGCTGCACCTGCACTGCATGATGTCATTTCCATCTTGGGTGACTGGGTTTCCTGCCCATGATACTTCCAGGTGACAGTGCCCACCCAGTCTCCTCCCATTACATAGTCAAGATGCACACTCAAATCCGTAAGATGGGAAGCATTCCCAGTTTCAGTCTGGATGCAGCTGAACTCACCCAAAGCGAGAGCGAATGTCTGGATCCGAGTTAAAAGCAGACTTTAGTTTCAGCTGTCCAGCCTTATATTCACTACGCTGGATACCTTCGTTTCAAGGGACTGGGAGATGGAATGTTTCCAAAACTTGCATTAATAGAGATTAGTGGGGAAGAAATTGTTGTGTTTATAAAATACTGAAATGCAGTATTTATTAATTCTGAATGACAGCTTCCATATTTCATGTAGCAATTCACAAGGGATTTGGTACTGAAGACATTCAATATCCTAATTGCACTTTATGTTTAGTCTCTTGGTTTATAAACGATGGAGCTAAATCCATCAAAATCTGTTTACGAAGACAGTATTCCATATTAACTGCTTTTTACTTGAGTTCAAATAACTGTCAGGCTTCTAGTTAACAGCATTTTTTTCAACGCTTCACATTAGCGGAAGATTATATGTGTAGTGCAACTTAATCACAGGGTAACTTGTATCGACATGATATTTGCAATTCAAATAGGAACAGAGATGTATGTAGTTTATCAGGACGCACTCTCTCCATCCATCTGTTACACTGTGCTCTTAGAATGCTCCGTAAATTTAGAATATTCAGAAAATACTAACCCAAACATCTTTCCTCAGTGTACGTACCATTTGTCACCGTGTACTATACTTGTGGTTTAGTCCAGATTGTTTAGTTCAGACTATTGTGGTTTAGTCAAAGGTACCTTCTTATCACAAAGAACTTGTCCGAAGTAGCTTTGCTAAGGTTAATAGGAAATTACTCCTAACAGTAAGAAATTACAGCCACTTGTGCAATTCATTAAAATCAGCAGCGGTTATGGTTATTTGTGTATGTGTTTTAACATGTCAAAATATATTAATTAAAAGACTGTATACATTTAGTGCAAAGCTATTATTTTTCTTTTTCATGGTTTGAAGAATAGTCAGTGCTTTTTCTGCTCTCTGTCCTTAGCACAGAATGAACACAGAACTGGTAATTTTATAGGCCTTTGTGGTGCTTAGAATGTATGTACAAAGGTTTGTAAATATCAACCAGCTGATTTTCACAACATTCCTCTGAAGCAAAGGGATATTTCTATTCCCATTTTAAAACTGGCAATGTGATACTCAGATTAATACTGGAGTAACAAATAACTTTCTTTACACCTTTAAGAAAATGAAAAAGCAAAACCAACATAGCCTTCTGAAACTGAACATTAAGCCTACATGCATGTCCTATTCTAGTTCCACCTATACTGACAGAGGTTACCAGCACTCCTGTTTTCCTGAAGGTTCATGACATAAGCAATTTCTTACCCATTAGAGTGAAAATAAGCCAGGGTAGTTCAAACAGTAGGAATATAGTTCTTCTGACACAACTTTTCTTTCTTACTAAAACGGGCCAGGGTATATTATCATACAAGCAAATAGGCAGCAGATTTGGAAGGAGTGGCACTGTATTTCAAGAAGGACACCAATAAGCAGCCAGAGGCAGAATGACTTACTAAACTCTTCAGCTGACACAGCGACATCAAGAAGAGAATACAGTCCCAAGTTAGCAGGTTACTGCAGCCTAACAAACTGTCACATTAGGAAACCTTTTGTAACTACCTACCACTTACTAGCCTTTTCCATTACAAAATAATGTGTGTGTTTGTCCCACAAAGGCATGTGAATCCCAGTTCGTTTTTGTCAGTTCCCTGTCCAGCCTTTTCAGTCTTCGCTTGCCTATTGTCTTGGGGGATTTGGCTCTAACAGGCACCTGATAGTACTGTGAAAGTAGCTCGCTCTGTTAGATGTGGAGTATAACGAGCTCAAATGGGACAAAGTCTCTCTCTAAAGGACTGGCTGTGGGTGGAGGCAGGTTCTTGTGTTACATGGAGAAAGGAGCTTCCTGAGTTGCAGCCAGCAGACTGTAGGCTTCTAAGTGTTCTTCAGATGTCAGTTGACCTGGCTGGGATTGATGTATTAAACAGTATTCAGGTGTTGGTGGAAGGCTGTACTTGCCAGATTTCAATGTCTGAAATTCAAATTCGGAGAGTCTGGAGAAATATGCAGACCTGCGGATCTCGGAACTTTCCTAGCAGCTGGAGATAAAGTTTTCTGGACATGAGTGAGAGAAAGAACCTTTAACAGAAGTAACAACTCACCAGTAGCGAGGGACTGAGTTTAAGTAGCTATGAAAATCTTCTGAAAGCATAATTTGGAGGAAAAAAGCTATTTACTTGCTTGAATGATTGACAGTTCCATCACTAGCATTTTTCACAGCCTAAAAGCTCTTTCCATTAGACAAAGCAAAGTATGTGCTACTCCTGCATCATACTGATGCATTTAGAAAATAAGTCTAGCTTTCTGTGATTGTTTACGTGACTAACAAGCTTGAAGGAAAATTACTGAACATTAATTGGTGAATCTGCTTCCAGTCATATATACAATTGTTTTTTAAGATAAAAATCTTGGAAGTGTTCTTCAAACAAAATTATCTTACATTTTTATAAAAAAGGTGATTGCTAACTTGTAGAAGTAAACCATACCAGAGTTTTTCCACTTGCCACAAAGAGGGGGAAAAAAAGTCCCAAGTACCTGCCCACTTGTTCCATGTACTTTCCAGTATATTCTTATGTAAAGAAGAAAACTTATAATATGACATTTCTTATGTATTCACGATTACTCTGAAAAATACTTTGTTTGCATTCCCTCTCTGCTGTGTGAAATATGTGAAAAAATGGAGCTGCAGCTGCAATAAGAGATGTCTTGGTAGAACCTTGCGTTATTACAGTTAGTTATCTTGACCTGAAGATGTGGAAAGAGAAGTAATAGACTAATGGAAATCTGTATTTAAGCATAGCTACAGAAACCTGTTATGGAAATAGCATGTCCTGTGCCCTGTACTGCCCCATGTAGTAACTAGAAAGCTTATGTGGGCTTGAATTTACTTGGCTCGACTCTGATGAGGGATTTTGGGTTTTTTACTGCTGTGAGTAAACACCAACTTCTCGGAATGGGCTTGGTTTAAAGAAGAGCAACATGCTGGCCAGCATGCATAAAATACTGGATAAACAGATGATGAGCCTTGCTCCAGTTCTATTCTTATTCTAGCCGATTCACAAACTAGATACAAAATTTGCTGAAGGATTTTGTTTAATCCAAGTGATGGGGACACATATTTCTACAATAAAATGTTCAGGACTGCGTTTCAAAGGCTGTGTGAATATGGATTGATGTTTTCATTATATGTCTGTAATCAAAGATTAGTTCCAAAATAATAAACTGATTTTAACTAATTATTTACTCTACACTGATTGTTTAATATCCCCTTTGAGGCATTATTTTTGTGAGACTCGATTGTTGTTGTTACTGATGTCAGTATAATCATGAAGATATATGACAAGGTAAATATTATACTTGAGGGGTATGCAAAGTAAATTTAAATGAAATATGGCTCATTTGAGGATTACTTTTTGTTTTGTGAGAAAGAAGAAAGCAAATACTTGTGATTTCGATGTGAATTACACACTTTGTCCATCCTAAGGAATTTATAAGGTAATTGTACTTACCTTTTCTCTTGAATCCTTAACCAGATGTGGGCCTCATAATGTTTAGGCAGATGCTTTTTGTCAACTGTTATGTTTTACTCAACAGTAATTGATTTCTTACTGTATAAAGACAAAACTCTGTGGACAAAGCTGAATGAAAAGGAATGTCATCATCAGAACTTAAGTTACCTCAAGCTAGGAGGCAATAAATCTGTGGAAGAGAGGTATGACAAGGCAGGAGTGACCATCAAGTTAGGCACTTGCAAAAGTAAGTTTTGAAGGGTGTCCTCTGGCAAACTAGGAGCCCAAGGGGGACTGACAAGAGTCTTTTCTCCACCACTGTTGATCTTGCTGGTTTGCACCATATTATTTGTTGATCCAGAGAGTTTCCTCTCTCTTCTCCCCTTTCTCCAACCCCAATATAAGTAAATGGCTTCTATGGTTCTCCTCTTCCTCTGGAACAATGAAGGTTGAATGTGGAAGAGGGAGATGCTTTTTCAGAGGGAGATACTTTATCAGAAAATATTAAATTGTTGTTTCTTCTTGTGTATTAAATCTCTTCAATTTCAAGCTTGGGATGACTTGCAGTGTTTTGAATCTGGACAGGAATTTCTGGTGATTAATAGAGCACATTTTGATTGCTTTTTGTCTAATTCTTGTAACATGGTATGTTACTCACTTCAAAATTCTGGCAGTTTCATCTTCTGAATTCCCTGTTGTTCTACCTCATATTCAACTTAACAGTTTCTGTGACTGTCTTGAAAATTAGATTGTGTTTTTTTGTTACTTAAAATATTTGCTTTCGTATTTAAGAAATAAAGGCCTAATCCTGCTAAACAGTGAACACCTTTCACTGTTCTCATGTCTTTTCATGCCTCATGTTGTGAGGAATACTTGAGTGAACCTTTTTGAAGGTAACTTTAGCTTTCTGTAAGCATGAGGTACTGCATAACTACAGGTAAGCTTTGGTAATATTATTAGCAAATAACCTGATTCTCTGTGAAGATCAGTATGACTAAGGGGTTCAAAGTGATTATTGATTTTTATTCCCTCATGTGGAATTTTGATTCCACTAAAGCAAGTCTCCTATTTATAGGATTTGACCAAAACTTTCAAAATATGCTAAACCTTAACATTCTGTAATGTGTTATATTTTATATCCTTCATCTTATGTCCCCAGTACTAGTGCTGGCAGATAAATTCTCCATTGTCATTTGTAGGAAATATCCTATTGCTACTTATGCAATCAAAATATATCAGATTTTTTTCCAAATCTTTGTTTGCTGTGTGCATTTTATGTAGCTATTTATTTCTAGCACATACTTGGGGAGCACTGTAGAAATTCTGACTGATTATCTTAAAGTCTTCAAAAAATACATCTCTTTGCCTGATTTGAACATTAATTATTCACTTAATGAAAGGTCATGTTACATGTAAGTCTGATTTTAGAATTTTTTTCAGAATCTTGCATATCCAAAGATGAGTCAGAGGTATGTCTAGCATTACTTTTGACAGATAATGACATAGTTTCTTCTTTATATGAATTCCATAAGCTAATTAATTATTTTTGCAAGTGAAACTGGAGATAAGTACTGATAAATTATATTCCAGCGCTGATTAACAGCATGGTCTAGGGTTACTTGATTAAATGCATTATGTATTTGTTTAGAAAGGTGACATAGAATGTGTCACTTGCAGCATGGGTAAATTGCTATTGAGATCATTGTTCTATTTTTCAAAAAGTGACCATTAAAGATAAAGGCTGATCTTTCAAATATGTTGCAAGTGAGATTAATGCACATACAGAAATGGAGAAACTACTTTCTTTAGAGACTACAGCATTGACAAGCAAGTGTAGATTAATGTGATGTACGTAAGTCCAGCCTCAAACTATGGATAACTTTTCTTGACTTGATCTCTTTGCCTCATTTTTGTCATTTTAAAAATGGAATTAATCTATTAAAACTGCTGAATCCAAGGAATCTTTATCCTTTTATTCATCTGTGTAATAAGTTAGGGAATCCCAGTTGAACTGGATATAAAAAATTGGAATATTTAGCAAAATGTATATATACACATATGTATATATACACATATATAAATATATGTATGATGGACAACAGAATTTTTTATGTCCTCTGCTTTTTGTGGAATCATTGATACTTTTTTTGAAGGAGATCCTATTTCTTAACTATAGTATCACTTGTCATATAATTTTAAACAGATATTTCTTCCTAAATATTACTTGATGATAATAGGCATTGCAACACCCTTTACAGAACTGTGACTTTATGGTGTGCAGGTTTGTTTAATAAGAGTAACCACAGTAACATGAGTGCGTGTTTCTGTAGATACAGAAGTCACATGGAAGTTAATGTTAACAGAGTGGTGCAGTGGAGAACAGTGGAAGAGCGCTTAAGTTAGGAGAGAAGAGTGCTGCATTAGATATTTCAGGTGACAGGAATCATATCTAGGTGTTTAATTTGCTTCTTTTAGCTATGTGCTGTAATGATAAAGGCTGCTCTATCATTTTAGAATTTTAAAAATGTATTTTACCTGTGAAATGCAGCCATTTTTCTAGCATAGGTTTATGGGCATTAACATCTTGCCACTTCGTTCTTAATAGGATAAGATCGATCTTATAGAAGTTCAATTTTGTATACCATACATGGTGTTGTAACTCAAAAGACAAAAAGGCAATAGGTACCACAAAAAAATTCCACAAACAATTGCCCTTTTTGGTTAATATATAGGTTATATATAGTTTTGCAAAGCATTCTTAGTGGCCTTTTTAATCCTGTGGTCTGAGTTGAGTGACTATAGTGTTATATCTCATGTGTATTGTATAGTGAGACTACTAGAAACTTGCATTTATTAAAATGGGAACTTCCTACGGTTAGAAACACCTTTGTACTAGACTGGTCGGATTAAAGTTGTGGGAGAAATCAAGGTCAGTCTTGTATTATTAGCTCTTGAATCAGAATGAGTGGGGTAAAGATGTGGAGAAAACCTGTGTGTAGACTGATGGGAGAAGGCAGAAAACCATCCCTTTTTGCACTAAAGAACAAAATGCCAATAGAGTTTTATAATCTGGGAAGAATATGTAGATTGGTATAGTGCCTTTAGCTGCCAATTCTTGTGGACTACTGAGTGCTGGGGGGATGCTGTGATACTGGAGATGCCACTTTCTAGAGGAGAAACTTCCAGTTGCAAGTAAATGCCATTGGCAGTTAGAGAATGGGAGGAAATAGGGATATAACTATCCAATAGTTTCAAATGCTTGCATTTCCTTAAGATGTTATCTTTCAGTATACAAGTAGTGGCATTGCAGCAGTCCTGCACAAATGGATGTTATAGAACTCCGTAATGTATATGTCTTTTGCATCCATTTCAAAGGCAGGTTGTTATATAGCCAAACACTTATGCTATTAATTCTTCCTGTTTTCTTTCATGTCTAATACTGAATATGTAACTGAACTTCCATTCAAGACACAGAGAGCTGAAATCTAAGAAATTCTGGGATCAAAATGGAGTGTTACAGATATCTATAATGTCAAATATTGGAAGTATGTAATTAAATCCTTAAGTACAGTTGAATACCTCCTGAATTTCATTTCAGTTGCAATCAAGCATCTACAAAGCAGTTGGTGTAATCGCAGGTTTTGTGACATTTGATAAAGGATTTTTATTAACAATCTAAATCAGCTACAAGATTTGAGAATACTTCTTCATTGCACCTTTTTCAAGTCCAGTAGTAAAAGATGGGTTTTATTTCATGGGAAGCCTAGTTGGTAGGATGTTTTAGGCAAGGAACTTGTTTAAGGAGTAAAGATCCTAAAGTTGTCGTTCGGCAATAATCAAACAAAAAGTTAGGATTTAGTGCTTGAGTTTTTTGTGCTTTTATGCAACTGCAAGAAGTCGGACTCACATTTCCATTTCCCTGGGGAACTGTGGGCTACAAAGTACTTGTATCTTTTAAACAAGCCACGCGTCTCCAAAAAAGGCAAAAATGTCACAGGAATGACATTTTGAAATAAACTGTGTTTTTCCGCATTAAAGTTTCTTGTTGAAAGGCATAAGTTCCATCACCCCCACCCTGTTACGGTAGAAATAGACACAGTTTTGCATAACCACTTCTACATGATAAATTATCATGTTGGTCTTGAATACACATAAAAACGTGGCTACAGAAGAAATAGAACTGAAGAATTTAGATTGTGCTTTTCGGTCAGTAATGAAATTGAAAAGCTTTGGTTGCAGATATAGCCTATTTATGTGAAACTATAGCAGTTTAGATGTGGTTAGTTTCCTGAAGAACCCTGAGCAATGGTAATACCTCAGAGAGATGTGAAAGATTGGCTGTACGATGGAAATATATTGAAAAGACAATGAAATTAACAATTCAAACTGCAGATCCTTTAGTTTCTCTACTTTATCTACTGAGGTTTTTATACTGATTAATTCACTCCCAACCTATGATTCATGCAATAGCATATCCAGCCATTGCTTTCGTGTTTTGGAGCACTGACTGCAGAGCTACTATTTTGGTCTCCAAAGCAGGCTCTCGGTTTTATGAAGTGTGCACAGTTTGTACCAAGTTTCACCTCTAGAATGACAAAAACAGTGTTCCTTTTCACTTCAGTAGACTTAGGTGCTTAAAGAAAATCGAAAGCACTCCTCTGTAATCAAAGATGCATTGCTGAACCAAGTATCTCTGACTTAATTACTAAGGAAATGTTAACCTTTTTTTCAGTACCTCTTAATTGAGGATAGAAGATGTACAGTCCATGGCTAGAATTTCCATTCAAACTGTTTAACATATACCACGTCTCTGACATCGGGGTTTTTAAGCCAGGCTTCTGTTGAAAAGAGAGATCCTGCCTTCCCTTTCATCCTCTGCCATGCGTTTTGCCCTGTCCTTTGGGCTTTTGCCAAGGGACCACATAGTATGCTGGAGCAAGGAACCATGCTGATTGAAAATGAATCAGTTTTTATGGGGTTTTTTGCTGGCTTAGTTCCAGCCAAATCAGTTTTCTGATAAGCTCACTGTGTGGCCACACAAATGCTTGCACTAATACAAGGGAAGCAGCAGTAATACACTATTTAGGGCGAGGGGAAGGAGCTTGCCCCTTTAGGTAGCAGTGTGGTATTAGATCAGATTCATGTGGTCCATTGGTTTTTTAGAGCTTAATTTTTTTTTTTTTTTTTAATGTGCAAAAATTAGGGTGTTTTATGGAGGTCTTCATCCCTACCTTACTGAATGTGGGGAGAACTGAATTCCAAGTTAAGAACAGGTAGAAAAGAAGCAAATCCTCTAAAAGAGGAAGTATTTATTGTCTTTGTTCTTTCAAAACATGTGTGTGATACAAGTATGACTGGCGCTTTTTTAACCAGCAATTTATTGTTTGCAAATCCTCTAAGGCTTCCTGATTCTTTGCCAGATCTCTAATTCCTCTGATTTATATATTTATTCTTATAACATGAGCTTGCTAAGGGATATAAATCATTCCTTTTTTGAGTGTGAGAAAGACTCATGGTTATGTTTTGGTAACTAGAATAACAGGGCCTCAATTTAACCATAGGAGCAATACAAAGCTGCGTTAGATATGCTTGTTTTCAGACAGTATTTTTAATGCGGTAGTCCATGTAACTTTTGATAATTCTTTCAAGTAAGAAACCCTTAATCCCATATATGCATTAACATTTTTACAAACTATATAGTTCATCACCAGTCTGTGAAATACATGTTATCCATTAATACAGCTGTTGCTAGATGATGTTTCTATTGTTCTCATTTTTCAAACATATGAAAGGTTAGACACAATCAAATGAAAAGATGCATGATGAAATGCAAACATTCTGAGCTTGCTTGGCAGCAAATCTTAGATTATGTTTCACATCGGGATGCTTTTCTCCTATTTTCTTCCCTTATAGTCTCTCCAACCTTTAGATATTATCAGCTTTTCCAGTCTTGAGATTAATGTGAGCTTTGGATGTTTTTAAGGGGAGGGGAAAGGAAGAAAGACATTTTAGAAGACTAAGTTCTGAATTTTCTCATTAGAATTGCAGAATTTCTGCAATAGGAACAGCAAACAATGAAATGAGAGTACAACAAAAGAGAATGTGAGAGGCACCTTGTTGATGATTAAATCCAGGTACTTGAGAGACAGTCACTGCCAAAACTGATACAGTTTAAGGGTCTTTTATATCTTAATTACTTGGAAGAAAGGAAAGGTGATTGCATGGCATGCTCTCAGACTTCACAAACCATACTCTGAAACATGAATTTCAAAGTGCTGCTAAAAATGTATCCTTCCTGCTTGTTCATACCTTTGAAGAGATAAACTTAGGCCCATTTCCAAAGAACTATTTAGCGTGAGGTTTTTTCATTTTAAGTTTTAGAGTGTGTGTGTGATGATATTAAAAAAAAAAAACAAAACCAAGGAATTTTTTGATGAACGTTATTTTGAGGTCAAATGAACTGAAATGCACTCATGGATTATTCTCCTTTGGCCATTTGTTTGATTCTTATTTTTATAATCAGTTTAATGAAAGCAAATGTAGGAACTACTAATATAGTCTCATTCTTTGAGATAGTTGAGAAATTAATTGAATAATTGATTAACAAAACCACTTAGTATAGGACATACAGAATGTTTCATGCTACATGGTTTCCATTGGCTGTATGCTCTGAGGAGTCAAGTTTGCCTTTGCGTGTTTCCTTGTGAGCACATGAACGCAGACTTCTTATTAGAAATTTTACATCATAATGCCTAAGCTACTGATAATGACCTCTATGAAGTACATGTAATAAAGAACAGATGAAATACATAAATTAAAAAAGTTTAATCCAATTGTCCACTCATCACTGTTTTCCGATTTTAACATTAAAACTGTAAACTCTTCAGGTAAATCTGGTTACAAGAACCAGCATCTGGAAAGGTTACAGTGGCCTCTGAGTGGTGTGGGTTGTGGGGTTTTTTGTTTGTTGGTTTGGGTTTTTTTTGTTTGTTTCGTTCTGTGCTTTTTGTTTTGGGTTTTGGGTTGGTTAATCACTGTTGTGATTAGTCTTTTGTAGGATATGGACGTGTGTTAGGGTTCCCAGATGTTATGCAACAATTTGGTTTTACATCTCCAGAATAATCTGGCCAAAAGCAGAAGCACTTCTGGCCCTGGGCAGAACATCTCTGTCCCATTCCTGCTTTTTGCCTTGTGTTCCTCTTGTGCTGAATGTGTTTTGGCCAAACATGATTCAGAAAAAGTTTACTTTAGTAAAGACATTACTCTGATTAATACTGGTGTGGCAGAAGAGTGTTGGGTTAAGAGTCCCAGTGGGCCAGACTGCACATCTGTTTGGTGCAAGAAACCTTGAAGTCTGAGCCTTAAAGTCTAAGCCATATAAATTGCTTTATTGCTGCAATAAAGTTTCTTATTATGAGAAAGGATGGAGTTCTCTAAATCACAGAACTGGTATTTCAGCTATGTCCCACAGAGTCCAACATTGTGCACAAATTAATTGGGATTCATTGTCTCATGTTTATATGCTGTAACAATGATCCAGGAATTTTCATAGTAGTTCAGAAGCATCTTGAATCCTGAGTTGTCTGTTGACCTCGGTGCTGGCGGTTTCAACATATTTTTTTCCAGTTCAGCAGCAGTAGATTGTAAATAAGCTATACTCCGGCAGTTTGCCAGTTTCTCTGCTGATATACATATCCCTCAGAGGAGTAATTTGCAAATTTAATTTTGAAAAAATTAAACTGGATAAGGCCCTGAGCAATCTGACCTCATAGCTGACCCCGCTTTTAGCAGCGTTTGGGACTAGAGACCTCCTGAAGCCCCTTTTGACCTGAATTATTCTAAATGGAAAGTGTAGTGTATGTATCCCAACTCCTTTTTTTTTTTTTTTTTTTTTTTTTTTTTTTGGCTTTATTGTTGATCCATTCTTCCCCTGAATTGATTGCAGGAATTCATGTTTAGGAAATCCTTCCCTTTGTGACAATTCCACAGTCAAGAATCTTGCAGAGTACCAGAAACTGGAGTGGTTGCGTAGGTGGACCTGAGAATTGATTTCTATCCCCTTTGACAATAGAAATACTTGTTTCACTGAATAGTGCAATTGCCTTTTCCTTTGGTCTTTCATTGCAGCTCTTGACATGGATGATCTTAGTTTAGAATCACAGTTAGAAAAGTGGACCCTGTGTTACCCACTGGCATTTTCTACTTTGTCCTGTTGTTTGCAGTTTGGGTCTATGTATCTTAGATAAAAGCAATGCATATGTTTGATGCTCATAAGGTAACCATCCCTTGGGACCCATAACCAGGTATTGACATCTCCTGTCCATCCTCATCCCTTCTAGGTATAAATATTTTGGTCAGAGGTTGTACATATAGATTGCAGATACTCCCTTTATGTCTCCAAAGACCAGCATGTCAGAACTGGCCTTGACTACTTCACAATGAAGAATCAAAATTTCCCCTTTGAAACTACATGGGAAAAGATCTGACAGCACAGGCAAGTATGGTTTATCTTACTTGAAAAATACCTTTGTCTGTTCTCACTTTGGCATTACTTATATGATCAATTCTTAATAGGGATAGGCAATTTAGTAAGCACTTCTGTCATGAAAGCGGTGGTCAAACACTGGCACAGGTTGCCTAGAGAGCTTATAGAATTGCCATCCATGCAGGTACTCAAATTCTGACTGGACATGGTCTTAGGCAACCTGCTGTAGATCACCCTGCTTGAGCAAGGGGGTTGGACCAGATGATCTCAATGGGTCCCTTCCAACTTTGACCATTCTGAGATTCTGTGAAAGTTTCCTTGCAACAGGAGAGCTACAGTTCCTGGATTGGATTGTGTTTATACTGTCAATAATGCTGTCTTGAATGATCTTAACATTTTTTTTCACTATATACATCATCCCTAAGGCATTTAATCACAGCATAATATCCTGCTATTGATTTTCATTCAAAATTCTGTTGATTCCAAGGGGAATGATGGCAGATCATGACTCTGGAGAGATCAATCAATATTGTACTCAAGTCTCCTGACACCTAATTCCCTACATGACTGAAGCTCAGCAGTTATAAAATTTACTGCCTGGTGATATTTTTAAAGGGCCATTTTGATTTTATAAACCATCCCTCAGTAATCAGGGACTACTTTGAAATGAATTACATTGTGCAACTGGGAACTCTTGTATGTGTAGTGAAATATGAACAGTGTTTCGCATCTGGATGCTATGAATCAGTCAAAAACTATAACTGAAAAAACAAGGCATCTATTAAAATTTATTCCACTTGCATGGGGAAAACTCAGCACTTTTACCTAGAAATGTCTTTTAAACTTTTTAATAGACTGCTGAGTCGGTTCACAACCAAAATTTGACAGCAATAACTGTGGGGTTTGTTTCAAGTTCCTGTAAAATTCTGTGTATATCAGTTTTGACTCAGTAAAATTTGAACTATAAATGTTAGTATCACATTTTAACTGGACAAATAATTCTTTGATTAGGCTGTTAAGGCTTTAATTAAACTAAATGTAAATTGTAGCTTTACATTTAAGTAGTATTACCGTTTTGTCTGCGAGTTGTTGAGTATAACATGAGTCAGCAGCAAGCACACGCACATGCTCTGCTCCTTCCCCGTCCTGTTCAACAATGGTGTAGATACGTTCACATCCTGTGTTTTGGGGCAGAGTAGGGGGAAAAGTTGATAAGTCTGTGAGATACATGACACCAAACTGAGTGGACTGAAATAATTTGTATCATATTTTTCCACACTCCTTTTTTTTTCTAGGGTGATCTGGGTATGAACAGAATCTTCAGAGACAAAAGATTCTGCTTATGACTATGCATCTGCTATCTCAAAGAGCTCAAGAGGAAACATTTGGCTCTTTTGTGATTATAGTATTTTTCTCTGATAATTTCTGTAACATGCTAGCTGGCCTCCTACATCAACTCCTGAATGGCAACTGACAGCATTTTTTCTTCATGAAAAGAAATTTTTAATGGGCTGTACCATAAATAGCTGGAACTTGCTGTCTTATGTGAAAAATACAGGATATGAGTCATTATCAACAGTAGGAGACCTTAGATCCTCTGTAGCTTTACATATCTTCTGTGGCCATATCAAGGACTACATTTAATCTGAGCAGCACATGTTCATTCCAGATAGCTGTAGGAGATGACTTGGCTCCCACTGGCTGGTTTTGTAGTACCTGTTCTCTAGTAAAACCTACTTCACTCTTTAAAGAAACTCCAGTTCATTTTACAGTCACTCAGTTTCTGGTACCTTAAAATAAAAGTGAGGAAAATTCAGTGATTACTGGCTTGTCTTTGGGACAAGAGAGAGGAACAGGCTAACTCAGGAAGACAGGTATCAGTTCTTTCAGGAGTTTCTGGTGTCCCTTGTTGTGCCAGAGTGATCACATTTGTGATGTAAATGATGTCTTTCAATGAATATTTAAAGATTTTAGCTAGGCTAACATTTTTAGCAGTCAAAGCAAAATTAATTGTTATTATAACAGTTTTTGTAAATCTGTAATTATTTCTAACATTTTAAACATACAGTTCAAAAGCAATGTTATCTATTTCTCCTTGTATTCCATTCCCAAGAGTTACTTACGGATTTTGAAATTCTTGAATACAATTTTGAAGTGCTTTACAGTTCAGTCTTTCACACATAAAGCCAAAGCACAAACATTACAATTTATTTTAATGTAGGGCTCAATGGGAGAGTACAAAAACATTACCTTCCAGATCTTTTGCCCCCCAGGACTGTATTTAATCAGACACCATACTTCTGGATAATTTAGCAGTAGTCTGCTAAGCAAACTCAAATTCACAAGACCTTATTCCTTGAAACAAGGGCTGAAAAAACAACTTTAATGGTTCTCATCTGGAAGGTTGATTCCCAAATCTTTTAAGGTAAAAAGTTAAAAGTTTGTTTAACACAAGGTTAGACAATAGTGCTGACACAATGATAATGGCTGAAAAGTGACATTTCAGGTGGTCAGCAGGAACATCCAGTGTCCTTTGAAGGCTGAGCAGAGTCTGCCTGAAATCTCTTCCACTTCTTAATATTTCAGCAGGTTGTGTTATGTTGTGTTATTACAAAACACCAGAAGCAAGTGTTGGAATACAGGTGATAATGCACGTGTCTGTCTCCTAGGAAAATACTTGGCAATAAAGTTAGGCTGTTCTTGTGTACATTCTGTTTCTCAGTCTTTCATGCAAAAAATGCAACATCTTTAAAGAAAAGCACTGAGGGCTTGGGGCCACCTGTCCCTGTTAGTCTGGTGGGTAAATAAACTTTTGACAAATGTGACCCATGAAGATCACTTTTCTATGTCCCTTTGTGGGTCCCAGGCCAGAAAGACTTAGAATGAAAGACTGAAACCGACCTAATAGCTGTAAACTGATAAATCACCTGGAATTTTCTCAGCAAGGTTGCTGTGTCTGAGCACTGTAACTATAGATGTTTCTTTCCATCAGACCTTGCATATTGCATTTTTGAAATTAGCCTCGACAAGGAAATGAGAGACTACTTAATTGCAATTTAAGCTTTAGATTTGTAATTGTAGCTACAGAGAAATCCCATTTTAGGAAGAAGTGGGTGGAGAAAACTCTAGTTAGTACTAAGGGCTCTTCTTTCAACAATGAATGTGAGTAATTCAGCCAAGATTATGTTTTTCTTAACAGAATTGCTGTTCTGGATGAAAATCTCTGTATTTTTTTGCCACACATGATGAATACATACATCCAAAAAAAAAAATGGAGACTTGACTTGATTTGAACTTTACTCAAATATTTCAAATATTTAGCATGGAAATCACTGGTTTGGATTTGTCCCCATGGAATAAAGGCAGGAGAAGGCTTGGGAATGTGGTTGGATCTCTGATAATAATGCTAACATTTTTTAGGCATCTGTCATTATTTGTCACAGCCTGTTGTTCTCACATAAGAAAACTCACTGTCTTGTAGCCATGATATTATACTGTCAAAAGAACTAATACATACAAACATCAGTTTTCTGCGTATGTTCCAAAGGAAGAAGATAAAAATGGCATGCAACAATGCTGATGTTCCTTAGGAAGTAGTTTGGATTTGTCAGAATAAGTGCAGTGGTACTTAGTGTTATGGACCAGCAAAAACTCTAATGTGAAGTTTCCTTAGGTACTGTGAAAACATCTTCTGTAGCTGATGCTTACTTAGATCATGGTACTGTTATCAGCAACTGCATAAGGTGTTCCTGCAAATAGCTTGTGAACTTTATGGTACATTAGGTCATACTGGAACACCTGTTAAGCTGATTTCTGTGGCTGTGACAAGTAATAATGTGGAGATTTTGACTGTGGAATTATGAAAATCTGTATCATACTTACAGTAGGGTAGCTGTACCATGACTGGAAGAACATACCCATCTATAGAGTGACCACAGTGAGCTGAGGTTCAAATTCTGGTCTAGAGTGACACCTAGCAGACCCTGGTTTCCAAATATTTTTCGTTCCCGTAAAAGCTACATGTTCAGCTCCCAGTGCAAGTATATGTCAAGTGAGTATTGTTCTGCTAAAGCTGCAGAATAATGCACCTCCATGGAGGCTGCTGCAGTCACTCGGGTGGAAATCTGGAACGTAAGACTAAAGACAAAAACTTACAGCTGTGTCTGACTAAGATGCTTACGACATTAGTAAGTAAATAAGTAGGACAGGGCTGATAGGCCCTTGACTAACCTTGAACTGTCAGATGTCAGGCCAGAAAAAGGATGGGTGACTGTGTGCTCTGTATTTTTAGATGTCAGCTTGAAGCTGATTTGTAGTAGCTTTCCAGTCTCAGAGCAAACTGCTTAGGGCTTCAAGGGCTGGACTGGATGTTACGGACTTTTCAGCATGTACATAGACAGCTCAGAGAGGCTTTCAGTACGGAAAATGGGAGGTCGAATTAAGGGATTGATGTAAATCCACACTTTGAAGTTAGTCTTTCTGCTATCTGAGATTTCTAATTCTAAAAGACGAAGTGCATGATCCTGAAATTTGGCAAGTGCCACTGAAGATGAGTAGCTGTTGCCTTCTCTCTGCCTTGATTTTCCACTTTTATTTGAACGGTTATGATGTGCCAAGGTTACAGATTTCTGCCATTGCTCACCAGCCTTTAATGAGCACTTTTGCTGTGGTAGCAAAATACCTATGTGTATTTAATGGCTAAGAAGTTACCTGCAACAGAGCAGACATGACAAAATCTTTTTCATCTCCTGAATTTTTATTGACTACCTGTTAGAGCTGTGTAAAATTTAAGACATGAGCCTGATCTGGATAAGGCAAGTTAGCATCTGTGCTTGCCTGGTAGCTAAATGAAGCTGGAAGTCATAGTCTAAACACCTTTCCTCTGTGATACACTTCGATAGGGGGACTGGCAAGAAGGTGAAGGTGTGTATTGGTTCTGCATCCATCACTCTGTATGCTCCCTGTTTTGTGGCAGGCAGTGAAGCTGACTCACAGTTCAAGCAGTAGTGGCTCATGATGTTCACCAAGTGGCGGTCCCGAATTTCATATATGCTTTCATCCCATCTGGTAAGTGGATGAGTCATTTATGACTCAATTTTCTCCGCTTGGCATAAGAATAGTTCCTAATGAGTCAGATAGAATGTTTTCAGGGACTCCTGCTGCTGGAGAGCACTTCACCTCTACTGCTTTCATCTTCTCATCTGTCCCATACTGTGGGCTGCAGTCTAACTTCCTAGAGCACAATCCTTTTACCTGAAACTCAGGACTGGTGAAATTGCTGCTTTAGTGAGCTGTTTCTGATTTAAGTATGACTTTTAGCTTTGTCTATAGTGCTGTCACTTAGTGAGGTGGAGGTCAGCCTCACAGATTGTATTGAATTAGACAGTGTATGTAAAGCCCAGGTACTGGACCTCCTGGAGGTGTTTGTGGTGTACACAATGCTTCCACAGGGCATGCTGATACAGGGACAGGACCTGCCTTTTCTGGTGGCTGTGTCCACCGATGCCAACAGATGATCATGCTTACAGCTGTCTAACCCAGTGCCTCAGCAGCATGGGTACAGGTGTGCCTTCAACTGGAGGATGTTCAGTGGGGACAATTAAGGTCACAACTTCGTTATTCCTTCTCTTGTGCACAATGAATAGAGAGAGTTGGCCTGGGATGTTGTACTACATCTGTCTTAATTCTAGGCAGATCTTTGTATGTTGGCTCTGTGTTTGGAGTGCAAGTTCAATATAAGTCCTTATCATGGATGACTGTACTCTAACTCAGCAGACAGTGGGTAAGGGCAGGTGCCAGGCTGCTGGCAGGCTCCTGATAGTCACTGACAGGCTATCACCTATCAGTGATAGGAAAATGGTTAGGACTGCCCCATTTGTAATAATAAAAATTGGGCAAATTGATGGTCTACATTTATGCAGACAGGTTCAATAATATTCTTGAAGTTGCTAGTAAAGTCTATAGATGATAAAGAGGAGGTAAAGGGATGGCAGAGAACTTTTGGAGGACTTATCTTTCTATGTATATATGTGCTTTCTTGACATACCGCAGCTAAAAGTGTATATAAATGTACACTTCCCATAAAGAAAAATGCAGATAGTGTATCCATGAGATGCAAATAGCAGCTCATGTCTTTTACTGTTTTCTCAACCATATGGCCAGTCCTATAGATGTGCCCCTTATGTAAGAGAGACACTGTTCCACACTTTACTGCTGCGTGACAGTTCACTGGAAAAGGAGTTTGAGAACCATTAATTAAAAGAAATTTCAAGTTTCTTCCATATTTGAATCTCAAAGCTTTTTAATTTCCAAATCATTCCATTAATAATCGAAGTTTGTACACTTAAAACTGTATCTTTGGACTATATCTCCTTTTACTTATCTTTCCATTTAATTAGAACTAAATAGCTCTTTCTCCTCAGCTTATTCTTTTGCCCCTAAAGCAATTTCTTATGTTATGTCCTCACTAATAACAAAAATCACATCTAAATAGCATCCGTTCCTGATGGCTCCTTGATTGTTTAAGGATTCACCACCAGAAATAGCACTTGCTTCACAATCTGTATCTTAATTAAATTAAATGCCTCATAATAATGTCATTTTCTGCTTGACATGATTCTCTATTAGCGCATATTTTCTAATTGGACATTAAAGATAATGTGAATATTGCCCCCAAACTTAAATGAATACTTCGCTTCACTTTTTAGTAAGATTGATAATATAGAATGTAGAGGCAAAAAACGGTTAACGGAAATAACTTCATGAAAATGAGGATTCCTACATCTGGAAGGAAAACCAAAACATTATAATATGATCACCTGAAAGGGATCAAATTATTTCCTCTCCAGATACCTGATAGCCGTGGAATGTGAAAGGTTTTTTATTTAATTTAGTTCACATGAGAAGACTGGAGAATCATGTTTAAAATAACTGGATTTGAAGAAAGGGAGTGAAACAAACAAACTGGAGACCCCTTTGTTATCAAAATAATAATAATAAAAATCCTCTTAAACACATTTTTGAAGGTCAAAATAATTAAACAAACACATTTGGGCACAAACAGTTGTGGAAAAAAAGAGACAAAAATGGGCCAAGACAAAAGAAAAAACTGTCAGGGTGGAGTAAGATTACTAGGTAATACTTCCAAACATCAGCCTGCAGCCTGGACTTGGACTTTGATCTTACTAATAGCTATGGCATAAAAATTGGGAATGTACTGATTTCAGTTTATTTATGCCACAAAGTCAGGAGGTACAAAAGAGTT
Source organism: Burhinus oedicnemus (assembly GCA_008921705.1). NCBI lineage: Eukaryota > Metazoa > Chordata > Aves > Charadriiformes > Burhinidae > Burhinus > Burhinus oedicnemus. The sequence continues at coordinate 146,806 of VFFE01007818.1, forward strand.
GGGGTGATCATAAACATATCGCATAAAAGCAATTGCATGACCTTGTGAAACAAAGTAACAGAAATAGGAAATTTAATAATGGGAGAGGTAAGGTTATGCTTCTATGGATTAACATTTCTGTTAGAAACTGGAGACCCATCAGTTGGAAGTGGTGGAGAAGATAAAGACTGTTGACTGCAAGGCACAAGAAGACATGTAACCTTGAAAAAAGCAAATGTGTTCCTAGGAGCATCTTGGCTGAGGTCAGTCCAGCAAAGATGGGTTCAATGCTGTTGAACAAGGGGCTGGTTAATCTTTACATGCTTCAGTACACTGAAGCCTTGCTTGTCAGAGCAAAAAAAAATGTGTAAACTATAACTTTTTGATTTTGCATGCTAAACAATATATATGGATTACATGCTTCCATGACTGTCACTCAATAACATTAGTGACTGTAGAGATAGTTTTTGCATCACTGGAGAAAATGCTACTGATTGCAAATTTTATAGCTTGAAGAAGATTCTGTTCTCTAAAATGTAGTTTTCCATCAAAGTACTTTGATTTATCTACCGTTAAACAGAACTACATTTCATTGCTGACTTTAATGGAATTGGGAAGGGACCCAAGAACATCCTTATTGGTGTCTAGTGTTTTGTAGATGCCTTTGGAAAATCTGGTATGTAGAACTGACCAAGAATAGCTTATCTGCTTTTATGAAGGGATCTGCAAATAGAAGCAACTGAGCAAAAGATCTGTGAACTACGTCATTGCTATTTTATTTAAATCAGAAGAAAAAAAATTAGGAGAAAACAGTTAATTTCATCACACGCACTGCATATTGTTCTTTATTCATCACTTATATTTTCAATTGCGCAAGCTGCCAAGTAAAAATACATATGTAGAATAAATATTTGGAGAGTGTCCAGCTATGGACAGCATTGGCTATGCCAATGGATCCTCCTGGATTCTTTATGAACTCTAAACAGAATGTAATAGATGTTTAGACTCAGTGTAGGTTTAGTTTGAAAAGATTTATTACATTTTCTTCCGTTTGTTTTGCTGTAAGAACCAACGCAATAAAGAAATGGGGCCAAAACTCTCATCATTTTTGCATTTCAGCAGGTTGATAACAAAATTATTTTGTCGTCAGTGAAACATGCATAGATTTACATGCCTCACATCATAACTAGTATCACTAATGAAATATGAACTAAAAAGTAGTTACTGAGATATTAACATCCTGGGCACCTTTGCAGCCTGACAATCCCACTTGCATTAAAACCCGTCCTCTCTCTCCTCTCACTGGTTTATTAGCTATTTTACAATTCTTATACTGACCCTCAGCTTCTCCAGTGTATTAAGAAACTTCCCACATGGTTGCTTATGGTTTGTTGAAGTCTGACTATACAACTTAATTGATATTTAAACTTTGGATCATTTTCTAGCTCAAAAGAATTTTCTGAGACTTTTTTAGAAGCTATTTTTTCTGCTTAAAGGGAAAGGTAGCTGAAGTTCTCCTTCCATACCTTCCCTAGTTTGCAAGTCCATGTTTTTGCTGAACCCAGCTAGGATTCTGTGAAAGAACTAATTAAATTGTCATTACTAACGACTAGGCAGGTCACTGTTTCCTAGCAAGGAGGAGTGGGGCGATGGATATAAACTTTAAATGTCAGTAGGTAGTTCACCAACGGATAGTGGATGTGAAATGAAGACGTGAGGTGGGGCTGAGCTAGAGTTTGATAAATGCTATCCAGGATCTATAACTTGAAATAATGTTTACCTTAGATAACACTTATTTTTGGATTCATGATTACTTTTTCCCATAGTGTGTGTCCTGCTGCTGTGTTTCAAATAGTAAAACAGAAAATCTCCAATAAATTGTCACTTTCCTCAAAGAAATCTGGAGGTTTATCAGGTTTATCTGGAGGTTTGTACTAGTGTTAGAGAGCTCCAACTGTCAGGCAGGAACATCTGAGCTTTGCATGGATATTTTGGGTGAAGTCACACAAGTTACCACACATAATGTTACAAGAGTAATATGAGTAACTAGCAGCATTGGAGAGCTGCAGTCTTCAATGTGTTGAGGGAAGGCAGCTTCTGATACATGAAAGTTACGTGTAGTCTAGGAGATAGTTCTTAAAACTGTTGTAACTGGTCTGATTTTTACTTTGAAGAGTTAAGCAGGTGCATTTGCGGTTGTCTTCAGTTGGTATTTTTGTGCTTACCTCTGCAGAAGGATAGTGCTAGGATCCCTCAGGATATAAATCACTCAGTATTTTTTTAGGTGTATTAGGCCCAAAGAAATCCCTCCCCATTTAATTAGAAGTGTCAAAACAAGTTTCTGTGTGATACCTTGACCTGGTGTGTCTTACAGGATTTTAAAATTGTTTGCATGTCTGGAACGGTAGATTAAAAAACCACAACAAAACCCCAGACTGTCTTAATTCAGTTTATTTAAGTCCTTTGCACTTGCACATTTCAGGTAATTATTTCCAGTCATCTTTTTGACGTTAGCTGTTCTCCGTTTCCTTTGACAATTAGCAATAAACTGGGTGTTGTCAGTAGGGATTTGCTTTTGCATGTAGAGGAACACTTCTCCAAGGTATTATTGCTGTCTCTGTCTTCCTTCAAACCTATAAGCATATACTCAGCTCACTATACAGAAGACAGATGGAACAGTAAGTCATTGGATAATAATTCCTAATTCACTGATTAGTCCTTGCTTTAAAAGCTGTATTTGCATTTATTCCTCCATCGTGCCCAAAAGAAAGGATGAAGTTTTGGGTTTATTTCTTTTTTTTTCCATGTAGCAAGCACATGGCAGGCAGCAGCAGCATTAACTTGTCCACGTTGCTCTGGCAGTGTACTTCACTCCTCTGCATGAGCCATCCCCTGTGTGAGATAAAGCCCTTATCTCTGTAACCATCAATTCTTAACGTTTTAGACGATAGCCAAAATGAAGGGCAGCTCTACTGATGATTTGCACTCCTCAAATTACATTAAGAATTTTCTTCCTCAGGAAAGCTACTAAGATTTGTTTTATATAGACCAATGTGAGCCAAATTAAAATTATTGCAGGGATATGAACTGAAACAGTGTTCTAAAGTGAACATAATTTTTAAAAATAAAAAATAATTGGCAGAATGTAAAAAAAAATCTGCAATATGATTTTTCCACCTAATCATATAAATTTTATTAAGAATTACATACCTGCATTTTAGAAACCTACTAAACCCGTTTTCTGTTTTATATTGAGTTTTGCAAAAGAAAAAAATTAGCCACCTTTCTGTTTTATTCTTTTTTTCACTCTGTATTGTGATTCTGTATTTTTTATCACAAAGACAGCTTGTTTCCACATCGCATTCCCAATTGAGTGCTCTTTTTTGGGTGTACTTAATTAGATGACTCCAGACAGCATGAACTGCACTAAGCTTAAGCAACATCAGCAGCTGATGGCATTGTGTTGCCTAACAACTTCAGAACAGTTTCTCCAATTGTGCTGAGTTGCCATAGTAATATCTGCCCACTGGTGATGGACTTGCTTGAGAAATTTAAATAAAAACAACTGTCAGATTAACATCATGACAGATACATTAGCCACAGCAACATCAAGAAACTGGAAATTATTTCTGTCACAAACATAAGTGAAGCTTAATTTTGCTGAGGATCATCCCTAGTTATATGTCTGTTTTGGGAGGTCCAACATTCTGCTGCTTTATTCAATAAATATAACTATATAAATATATGATGCGGGCACAGATGAGTCCACAGAATTACCTTTTATCCATGACACCACTGTCTCCTCTTGGTTAGAGTTGACTGGATTTGCACCTTAATTTTGTGCTTTATACTGTGGAATATTTCAATATTGGACACTAGCATGAGTATCAAATACTTATCTTATGAACACTACTCAGGGAGGACCAGTTTTAATACTGTGTTTCTGCCACACACTTCCTTTTCCCTCTTTTTGATGTGGAACCATGATTTATTTTATTTCCTCAACTTGCTGCAAATTTTCTTGAGATAATGTCATTCTTCTTTTTAAGCAGTTCAGTTATTTAGATAAGATAAAGGAGAGAGAATGCTTGTGGATATGATTTAAAATGATCTTTGTCCATTTTAAAGTACCTCTGAGTTCTGAATACTTCTGAGTGTTCCCACTTCTTCAGAGTCTTTCACATACTTTAATGTATACGCTGTAGTTGTAGGGTTGAGGTTTTTCTGCCCTGGAAAGCTAATGTAGCAACTTTAGCCCAGTAATAATTATAAGCCCATCTGTTTTGCTTCACTGTCCTATTCAGACAGACAGAAAAAAACCCAAATCACTGTCTCGCAAAAGGCACTGGATCCTTTACTTTGGATGTGTGTTTCCAGAGTTGTTCTGTTTAACTCAATAGATTGAGATAACCCTTTCCCCTCTGCTATTCGGTTTTGTCTGTTTAAGTTTCCTGGATTAAAATTCAATTTAGTCAAATACTTGGATGAAATGAAACTTTAATTTGTTTTCCCTGGCAGGGTTTTTTCCTCCCGTAAGCAGCAACTGATTGCTTTTCTCAGTATGCTGTGCAACAGTGGTGTTAAGTGATAACTGACCTAGGTGTCTGACTTGAACCATGATGTCAAAATCTCCATTTAGAAATTATCACATTGTCCCATCCCACTCTGCCTTAACTGTCCAAAATTAAATGTGATCAGAGTGGGACCCTGTTTAAACAGACACAGCGTGGAATATTAGCTGCTTGCTGATAATGTGTTTGCTTAGCAATTTGCAGGCTATCATTCTGATTAATAAAAAAAATCGCTGTATCTATGGAAACAAAGTGTGGAAAATAGCTTTTACGTCTGAAGAATGTTCTAGGAAAATGGTTAGGTGGTCTTAAAAATCATAGCAGCTGTCTTCAGAGCAAAACTCAGGACATTGCTGGTGTAAAAAAGAATGTAGCAATGTGCAACACGTAGAACCCTAACATTTTTACTTTATTCCAAACAAAAATTGTTTTAGCAAATTGTATTTATGCAAATAACTACATCTCTTTGCTGATGCTTTTGTGAATTGCCATATCCTAATTAAGGAGATGTCCCAACAGAAGACTTAAATCATATTTATTATTAATGAATTGCCTCTAGATTCATTCTAAAAGAAATTAAAATTGCTACATGAAGATAATAAACAGTATTTGCACCAAATTTGCTACTGCTTTTGCTCTCTTGAAGAGCTTCTGTGTGGAACTGTGTCTTCTGCCTGGCTTGTCGCTGTAGAGTTAAGGAAGCGTAAATGTATTCTTCTCTCTTTCTTTCCCGTTTTATTTTACTGGCTAAAAAGTGTTAACCAACAAAAGACAGTTTTAGGGAGGCTCCTGGTATTAAAAATTCCAGCCTTCTAAAGATGTGTTTTTCCATCAGCTTATTGACTTCTAGAGGTTATTGTTTGATGTGCTTACAGTATCTGTTGTCATGTGCCATTGTCACAGGAAACAGAGGAAACTTCTGCATTCTTTTTATGACAAATAAAAATAGGTGACTGAGTTTACTTGCCTTCTCTGATACTTTTGATGGACACAGAGGGTCATAATCTTCCTCAGTTATCATGCTTCCTTTCATATTACAAATACGTCTTGGAGGACATGAACTTGACTCCATTTGGTGAAGGTAAATAAGATTTGCTCCAGGAACATACACAGTGCTTTCCAGCCACTAAGCGGTGTTTGATCCAAGGCACTGGATCAGTGCTTCTCTTGAGTAAATCCCCCTGACACACATGTAGAGGAGACATCATGCCCTCAGCTCTATAGACTTACTCTTATTGCAATCTATTGTCGAGGTCATTAACTGAGCTGTGAGTAGGCTGGAGTAAAAACCCAGCTATCTGAGGAGGACAGCTCTGAACAGGGCATTTTTCATTAGAAAAAAGAAAGGAGCTGAGGGAGCATGTGGATTTTATATTTCACTATCTTCATTGTTTCATTAAGCATATTCTTTAACAAATTATTGTGAATGAAGACAATATCAGAAGATAATATTAAATTTTGTTAGTAATCTATTAGTATAACGTATTTTATAATTCAGGTCCTTTATTGTAAGGTGTTTACAATGTGGAGTTAGGCCAAACGTCTTGCCTGTTGGTTTGCTTAAAGGAAAGGCTAAAATTGGAAGAATAAACAAGAGCTCATCTGGTGTGTCTTACCTTGGTCAGCATTATGGCAAGACACAGATCTGAAATCCTGTGTCAATAGTAATTTCCAAAGGTTTTGGGTAAAGGCATGTACACTGCATGGCCCAGCTGTAGTTGGCAGATCTGGGTGATCTGAAATATTTAGAAGGGGAAAACTTTATTTAAGCTGTGGTGGGAGTGACCCCAGAGCACAGTGGATAATACTTTGTAGCGGGAGCAGAAGGGAACAGAGTTTTTTCTAAGTTCTTTTTTTTCAGTGAAATACTGTTCCTCAGGGGCCAGTAAAGACGTTTTGAGTATGATGCAAGTTGAAATGAGGTTCAAGAGTTGTGTGGCAGCAGAGCACCCCGTGCGCCTTGTGAAACCAGCCTTTGCCGATGGTGAAGAGTGGCTGCAAGAGCTCTTCTGTGACCGTGTCCCATTTAGATTGATTGCCAAGTTTGGTTTCCATTTAAAACTCATAATTCTTGCCTGTACTCTGTGTTCTAGGGGAAAATAAACTTCTAGAAGTAAAATACTACTAGTGGGAGTCAACCTCAGGAGCTTTTACTTGCATCGATCTTGTAACCAGAATCTGAATGTTTATTTAGAAGTTTGGGGTCCTTAATTTGACCTCGCCTAGACTCGCTTGTAGCAGCAGTGGATCAGTTAGTGGGGAACAAAAAGTAAGTAGAAAGAAGGAAGAAAAAGAAAATGTGATGTAACACTGAAAGCTAAAATAAATGAACAGGCAGACAACAATAAATATTTAAGATATGTCTCAAGATATATTTAAGATGCATAATATGCTTAAGATATAACGCAATATAGTTGAAACATTAATTACCAAAATATACATGCCTGAGTCTTTGAATGTTTTAATACTTTTTTAAAAGCCCATGTAAGGCATAAAATTTCAGGTATTTTAAAACTGCTATTATTGCATTGATGGACTATGAATGTTTATTTGCTTGAAAAGAAACTGAGCTCAGTGAGGAATCCAAGTATATTGCAACAGTTCTAGCTGAATTTACACCTTTTCACTACATGTCAAAAGAATTGTTTACATGGATTAAAATATTTTAGCAGTGAAGTATTGTTCTAGAATTTATGGGCAGCTGAATTTGGAAAACATTCATGTAGAGCCAGTACATGTAACATCATCTGCAAAAGTGTTTGAGAAGGACTACACTGTGTTTTATCTAGCCATAAGCAGCAAAGTGCTCCTTAGTGAATGGTACAGCAGAGTTTTTCTGTGAGAAAGATTTTTTTGTGTGGTTTGTTTTGTTTCCATATGCTTCCAGATATGATAAGACTTTACAGGAGTGCTTCCAGATCATCCTCGTGAGCTATACCGTGTGTGCAGTTTGGAAAGTCAAATGTCTGCAAATGTGTCTGGATGTTCCAGACGCTGTTGGATTGGTTTTGCAGTGGGATTCTCTTGGAGGGACACAGATTGAATTCCAACGAGTGAGACAGGAACTTGGAAAAACTTGGTGAATGATGCTAACATTGAGAGTCTTTAGATTTCTAGCACTGAGAAAGAAAAAAAAACCAACCAAAACCCAACACAAAACCCCAAAAAAGCAACAAAGAAACCCTACCACACCAAAAAAATCTTCAACTACCCAAAATAAAAAAAATCCCAAAACAACCAATGTCATACATATCAGAGAGCTGCAAAAATGCTTTTTTTTTGTTTTGGTGTCCTAATTTCCCCTCTTTCTCTTTAAGAAATATGTCAAGGAATGGATGAAAATGACAACTATTACACCAGCAAACCTATGACAGGGGACACATGCTTCGCTTTCACTTATAAAAGGAGAGTCTGAGGCATGGGGAGACTTGAGCAAGTTAGGCAAAGTCATACAGGCAACCTGTGACAAAAATAAACCCTCCCTCTCCAGATTCTCAGGCTGATGCACTTACAGCAACACTTTTTTCCAGTGTGGCCATTATTAAACCAGTTTCATTGAGAAGAGGGCATCACTGTTAACATGTAAAAATTAAAATGAATGATGTATTTGAGGAGACTCTGCTCCTGCAAAATTAATGGTGTTTCTGTAACAAAGTTTGGCCAGAGACCAGAATATTACTTAGGTTCTAGGAAAAGTTACATCCTTAGGATATAAATGAAAACAACTGCAAATAAAATAGTACTTCATTTTAAATCTAGCAGATATGACCAATTTACCGCAGTATAATTTGCGTAAATTACCCTATTCCTTTCAGAAAATGAATCACAGCAATTCAAAGTTTCCAGTTCAGGTCTCTGTGTTAGTGAGTGTAAAGGAAGTTTATAAAAAAATAATCAGAACATATTCTTAGCATATCACATCTGTTAAACAAATTATTTCAAAGGCTCCTCAGTGTGTGTGTGTGTATATATATATATATATGAATTAGAAAAATTTGTGATTGTACATTTAATGTGATACTGATAAAAGATACTGAATCTTCATCTGCAGAAGCCATACTTCAAGAAAGGCACACTTCAAAAAAGAAGCAGTTTGAATTTGTTAGCTCTTATTCATAATGTTGCTCTAAGTGGAAAGGAAATTCCCCTTCATTTGAACCTTGAGTATATTTCCTTTTGTATTCTCATAATCCAGAATAAACTATATTATGTGACATGTTTTATTTAAATGTCATTAATAAATCTGTGAAGTTAATAAATCTGAGCTGTGATTTGGAAAGGAGAACACTGCAATTCCTTCAAAAAGCATCTTTTTATCAAGGGAAGATAGCTACAGGAATACAAAAATAAAAGAATAAAGAATTGTTAAACTTGGAATTTTATTTGAATGGTTAGTGTCTGTGGAGACACAAACAGCGCAGTTACAAAATCACAGTTTACTTACAAAATCATTTGACTTTAATATTACAAAAAGTTATTAAAAATAAAGAGGAATACTTTTTCATGTTCTCTCAAGTATGAGTGTATACAGAAAATATCCCATGTATTTATTTTAAATTTTCCTCATAGGCCGAACATCCTCACAGATACCCTCACACCCGCGTTTCTTTGTACCAGAATGAATTCTTTGTGTAATATAACAGCGGCTTGAGGTATGTGATAGAATATACTAACTGAAATTAATAAATATTATCATTCTATAATATGCATCACAATAAAAAAAGTAATTAAAAAGAATAGACTTAAGCAGAACATGTCTTTGTGTACAATACAGCAAAAACATGAAAATGGAATTTTTGCTGATTACAAGTAGGCTTTCTTGGGTTGACCTGATTGAGTGCAAGCAATTTAGAATCAAAAATCATAGAATCACAGAATGGTTTGGGTTGGAAGGGACCTTAAAGATCATCTAGTTCCAACCCCCCTGCCATGCGCAGGGACACCTCCCACTAGACCAGGTTGCTCAAAGCCCCATCCAGCCTGGCCTTGAACACCTCCAGGGATGGGGCATCCACAGCTTCTCTGGACAACTTGTTCCAGTGTCTCACCACCGTGACAGTAAAGAATTTCTTCCTAATACCTAATCTAAATCTACCCTCTTTCAGTTTAAAACCATTACCCCTCGTCCTATCACTACACTCCTTGATAGAGTCCCTTCCCATCTTTCCTGTAGGCCCCCTTTAAGTACTGGAAGGCCCGCTATAAAGTCTTCCTGGAACCTTCTCTTCTGTAGGCTGAACAACCCCAGCTCTCTCACAGCTTGTCTTCATAGGAGAGGAGCTTCAGCCCTCTGATAATTTTTGTGACCCTCCTTTGGACTTGCTACAACAGGTCCATGTCCTTATGTTGGGGCCCCAGAGCTGGACACAGTACTCCAGGTGGGGTCTCAGGAGAGCAGAGTAGAGGGGCAGAATCACCTCCCTCCACCTGCTGGCCACACTTCTTTTGATGCAGCCCAGGATACAGTTGGCCTTCCGGGCTGCAAGCACATGTTGCCAGCTCATGTTGAGCTTTTCATCCACCAACACCCCCAAGTCCTTCTCCTCAGGGCTGCTCTCAATCCATTGTCCGCCCAGCCTGTATTTGTGCTTAGGATTGCCTCGACCCATGTGCAGGACCTTGCACTTGGCCGTGTTGAATTTCATGAATTTTGCACGGGCCCACCTCTCAAGCCTGCCAAGTCCCTCTGGATGGCTTTACTTCACTCCAGCGTGTCGACCGCACCACACAACGTGGTCTCATCTGCAAACTTGCTGAGAGTGCACTCAATTCCACTGTCCATGTTGCTGACAAAGATGTTAAGCAGCATTTGTCCCAGTACGGTCCCTGAGGAATGCCACTTGTTGCTGGTCTCCACTTGGACACTGAGCCATTGACTGCAACTGTTCGAGTGCAACCATCCAGCCAATTCCTTATCCACTGAGTGGTCCATCTGTCAAATCCATGTCTCTCCAATTTAGAGATAAGGATGTTGTGCAGGACAGTGTCAAATGCTTTGCACAAGTTCAGGTAGATGATGTCAGTTGCTCAACCTACAAACTTAATTTGTTACAAACTTAATTTGTAACAGTGGCTTTGGATTTGTATTTATAGAAGGCTGCATCTTGCACCAATTCAAATAAACAGGTGATCATATAGAAAACAATGTATAATCAAACCTCAGATCACTAGTACCCTGTTACGTGAATGTCCTTTATAATGCAATGTGAGCCATTTTGTTCTTTATTTTTAATACAAGGAATTTTCTGCAGGTAGCTGAGAGAGAATATGGAATATACAAATTATTTTAATATATGACATATTTTATTATTTGTGCTACCTTGCTTGAGTCAAGTTTTGCTGTGTGCAGCTCTTTATGATTTTAGAATTTATTTCCCTTTGTCAGATTGCTTTTCTTGCATAGTATTAAAGTGTTGCCAAAGTACTTTTGTAGTGCAAAAAACCCAACAATGGTTTGTTTGGAAGAGAGGTTCATTATAGCTTTGCCTTGCAGTTTTATTGTTATAGCAGGGACGTGGTAAGTGCCAGTTCAAGTCACATTTCGGTGTGCTATGTACAAAGAAAATAGCACATGGTTGATTTCCCTTCCCTCTCTCTTATTTCTTACAGAATTGTTTCATCACTTAGTAGATGCATCAGTTTGTTCACTTTTCAATTGTCAAATGAGTATGAGATTCCTACTCTCATTAAACTTCAACAGTGTATTTGTGTTAACTAGTCAGAATTACATTACAACTTCAGGGTGCTCATACAGATGGTTACATGTATAAATTTAGTTGCAACTGCTGTAAAGTCTTTTAGGATTTTGATCTGTGTATTCATTGAACTTCCATGCTGCATTTAAAGGAAAAAGAAATGTCTTTTAGTTTTAACCACTGGAACTTACTTCTTTTAAAAGCTAATTATTTTAAGGCAAAATGAACAGTTCTCCAACACGTTGATTATTAAAGTCTGCTCTGTAGTGAAGTGTGAGCAAATGTTATCTCCATCTGTGGTCTTCACTGAAAACTAAATAAGGGACAACTTACATCTAAGAGCATTTTGAGTGTGATGCATTTGCTGTTGAAAAGGCCAAGTTTATGGAACTTTTGTATTACCGTATTACTTGGAAAACATGGAGACTGTATTAATTCATGTAAATGAGACCGCAGATGAGGAAGATGGAAAGACTGACAACTCTGCAGTTAAAATAAACTTGGATATTAACGTCCCATTGCTATGTTAGAATGCATTTCACTTAATATCTTTGAATCATAAAGGTTTTCTTTAGGATAAAGGTACATGGAATATATACCATGCTTTACTGTAATTTAGTTTTGAGAATTCTTCTCATGTCTCTATTTGTTCCTGTTTTAAACTCTGTATGACAACGGGAAGATCTAATTTTTTTTATACAGAAAAAAAATATGCAGAAGTTATTTTAATGGTTTGGGGAAGTATAAAGCATCTTCAGTGATACCTAAAATCAATGGGATTTAATCAGTAATTCCCACAAGCAAAGATTTAGCTAAGGACCCAGATTGCTATGGCTTGAATTAACATAAAATTTTGAAATGTTTTTACGAAAATAGGAATTTAAAAAAGCAGAATGTAGATGATACATATTCTGTATAACAAAGTAATACTTTTTGTTGTTGTTGTTGTTGTTGTAAACTAACTGAAGAGACTCCTAAGTCAGCTTCACGTTCACTCCCATGTACAGTGTCTGCTGCAGAGAACCCAGCCTCAGGCAAGTGCACTATATAATTATGCACCCATGCTAGTAGTTCTCTGAAATCCTTGCAACTGTCCTTGAGTGCTGAATGATCAAGGAGAAAGAGGTTAATAAAGTGGCACATGAAGGGGCTGACTTGTCCTATTGAAAATATAGCTCCTTCAAATATAAAGGACAAATCCAACACTAAGTCAGCCAACTCTGAAGAATTTCTACTTTCTAATTTTACAACGTATTAATTACATGATTAGTAATAATACTAGTAATATTGTTACAATGATATTACAATGACCAATCACTAAAATGCTACTGGGATGATTAGTTCTTTGTCTTATTTCCTTTTTTTATTTCTGTAGAGGCCAACAGCTGCACCCCCTGATGAGTGGCTCTGATTGCATTGTAGGTTGAGGCAGAGCATAAGACACTTCATAGCTTCAGAAAAACTAGCAGAAGTACTGGATGCCTTCAGCACATAGCATCAGGGTATGTGTGCAAGCCCACCTCCCTGTCACCGTGCCCCGTCCATGCATTGGCAGCTAATGAGTATTGGTACCTGCAGCAGCCTGCTCATAGCTTGCTTAGTAACTACCCTGAAACGCCTACTGTAGACAAAGCTGCCTTGCTGGGTTAGCAGGTCTGCAATTCGAACTGTAAGCAGACGTTTGTCTGCATAAGCATCTTCAAATGGATATTAATGTATTTCAAATTATGCTTGTCTTAAATGCTTTGAAGTAGGACCACAGTTACAGTTTTTATTATTTGCTTTTCTAAAACTCAGTGTGTACTTTATGCAAATTTCCAAGATGTTGTGTTTATCAGTTAATTAAAAATACAAAATATTGTTTTTCAAATTTATTCTCCTGTTTACACTTTCTGTTCAGCAAATGGATTCTTGGCTCGGGACCAAATAACTGTGTTTTCTGTATAATTAAGTCCAAAATGTACACATATGAGAAGGACAAAACCAAAAGGAATAGGAGGATAAAATGCAAAGATTTAATTGCTTTAAAGTGGCAGTCTTATAAGTTCGTTATTATTCTTGACACTGTTCTTGCTTTAAAAAAATGCCAAGTCTGATGAGAAACTCTTTATTTAAAGAGCATAAATTCTTCATTGGGGAATTCTTTTCAGACTTAAACTCCATGTTATTTCTGGGATTTTGAAGACATTTATGAAGTGGTTGACAGTGAACAGATTATGAGTAAAAAATTACCTCTGTGTTAGTGTGATCAGAGTGATGAGTGTTTCGGTTTTATCTCCTGTTGTTTGTTTTTTTTGCCATTGTTAGTTTATTTTTCCTTTGTTTCTTTTCAATTTGAGCTTTCCAGCATGTCTGTAAATATTTTGCAGCGTCCTTTGGGATGCCATGGGCTTACACTGATTTTGGATTACATCTATTTTTACTTACACTGAATTTGCAGCAAGAATGTTGAACATAAACCTTACAGAGTTATTTCCCTATTGTTTTTGGTGCATTACAAAAGATCTTTTCAAGCTGTTGGCTTCATCCAAAAGGCTGAAACCTTGTACACAAAATGAAATAAAGAGCTGCTTTGGAAAATATGGGGAGATAATGAGAAACTTGAGATACTATATATTTTTAAAATTTCTAGCAAAAATATTCTGTTTAATCCACCAGATACTTGCTATTAAAACTGTGTGGAGAATAGCAAGAATCAGAAATTCTGGACTAAAATGATTCCACAGAATAAAATATTCATTAGTTATAAAAGGCCACATTTGTTTGAAACTTACATCAGTGCCAAGTGTAATTTTGTTTGTGCAGCCCTTGGTGCCTTGGCCTGGTGTTAGTTTACTGTATAGGGCTATACAGTGAAAGCTGGCCATCCTTTCTTCTCTTCCATATTATTTTGTGCCAGAGATACAGCCCTTTTATCACATGCTATAATCTCTTACCTTTGCCTGGGCTTTATGTAAACTATGGGATACCAAGTATTTCACATTCATAAAGATTCAGATTAGAATAATAAACTTTCACCTGAAATGACTGATATGAAAAAGCGTTAGAAAGGGGTTTAAAAGGATGTACTTATACTAACTTTGTGTCCTGAACTGTGTCTTACAGATGCACAAACAAGCAGTAAATTACAGATGGTGTGAAGTTATCCGTAATGGCCTTGGTTAACTTCTCCATTTATGGCTTACTGTTGTGTCCCCTTGGCACTGGCTCTGCCTTTTCTTATGTAAGAAAACCCTGCTCCACATCTTTCCAGCTGCCAAGAAATCTTTGTTTGGCAAACTTTTAAAAGGTGGGTACTATTGTCTTTTAAAATCCTTACAACTCTAAATCCACAACTTTTAAAGGAAATCAGTTGTTTCATGTCTGACATGGTTGGCCTTTGTTGTCTGAAAAAATAATTTGGAAGTACTTCCTGGGGTTTATTTGTCTTCAGCAGAGACTGTAACCCAATTTAAATAGTTCTGGCCAAGCAGATCAGGCTTGCTTTTGAAACTCAATCTCAGCTATCATCAGGAACTTCCCAACTTTCACAATTTCCTGAGGAAATCTAAACCCATGTATCTTCTTTTTCTTCTCCTCCTCCATCTTTAAAAAAAACCCAACAGCCCCCTGCTCCCTGAAAAAAAAAAACAAACACAAAAAAACAGGCAAACAAACCCCCCCACCCATATTATTACTGCTGTTGGCAGAGGTCACAGCTGAAGAAAATTTGTCCCCTTTTCTTTATTAGGAAGTGACAGATGAAGACTGAAGAAAGGTAATGGGGAATAAAAAAAATCATCAAAATAGAAGCTCCAGCTTGTTTAGGAAGTGGTTGCAATGTGGGAAGAATTTTTTTTGTCTGCTAATAACTGTGTGGAGCGGTGTTGAGAGATGACATTTATTCTATTAAAACAAATAAGAACTCTTCAGTACTTCTCAGTACTCGTTGTAACTAAGGTCAACAACTTTGTTAACACAGAAGTTTTTGGGCATATTCAATAGTCCACAAAAGGAATGTATCTATTATTGTATCTCAGATTTTTTCTGAAATACCTTTTTGTATTGTCTAGTTGACTGTGGTATTCTTACAAACAGAAATTGAATTTGAAGGTATTTATTGATTAGGAATGTAAAACTAAGGAAACGTATGTAAGTAGATTTTTCACCGATAAACACATTTTTTTTCCCGTGGTCAGCCTGAAGGCAGTGGACATATTGAATAATCTGATGTTCTGAGTGAGTTAGCAAAGGTTTTTTTTTGCGTGTTCTCTAGCCTTCTAGTTTAAAGGGTAGGAAGGCATTTCCAAAAAGGCTCCTGGATATGGATTTTATCTTCAAGTTTTACTTTGGGGTGTACTTATTTCTTTAACATTTGCTCCTATGAGGGAAGGAGTTGAGGAACTGAGAAGGGAATGGAGAAGGATTTTAATATTATGTGTTTGGTACCTTTATGGGCTTGTTTTTAAATGCCGTAATTTAAAAAAAAATAAATAGAATAGAGTATGTGTATGTTTCATTGCGACTGAAAAGTATTTATCCTCTCAGATACTTACAAATAGAAAACCTAGGAACTATACAAATTCACACTAATGAGGATTAATGAGCTGTTATGTAAGTTAGTATTTAATTGATTTGGCTAAATATCAGTCTGTATGAACAAATGCTTTTTTTTCATGCAAGTAATGTTTTTTGCATATGCAAATATGCGTGCTTGGAGCTCTGTCAATCCCCAGCAAATTCCAATGTGGTCTTTTGTGAGATTATAGAAGGCTCTGCCAAGTGTACTTTCAGATAATTTTTCTGAGCAAAGTTGGAATCTAAAAATTTCCCAAGAAAGCTTCAACTTATGCAATTTCCTGCCAATTTTGCAAAGTCAATAACAGGGATGAGCTAAACACACTTTGATACCTACCATAAAAACTAAAATAAATAAAATTAATTTATATCTTCCTTTTACCTTTGTCACAAATCTAAAATCTTGCTAAATGTCATGGAGGTGGGCCCATGGCAGAGGTTTTCCCCAACTTGGATTTTCCTTTTCTCTATTCTGTACTTTGCTCACCATGCCATATATCTCTCTTCAGTAGTAAGTACGTTTTCGCCATATCAATATATCAAAAGTCATCAAACCGTGACACAAAGCATGTGTCTATGTAAAAGGAAAAAAGTTAATTCAAAAGAACTCTAAAGTATGTGCTGATACTTACTTGGAAGGGCATAAACCATGCTAATATTAAGTAACATCCAATAGAATGTTGTCCCAAGCCAGTTTAACATATATTTCATCTATCCTTAATTTTAAGAGCTGTTTACGGAAACCATATTTGGTTAAGTTACTTTTTATTGTCATCAGTAGATAATGTCAGTCAGATGGGTCTGAATCTGTAGAAGGCATTACTTTTACTAAAGCTTCACTGAAATTAAATTTGGAATTTGAATCGATGCCCAGGAATGATGTCAGCTATAGCAGATTAAATTTGCTAAGGTCTCTTCATTTTAAATGTGTTTTTAAAACAAAGCAGATAATTCTTCCAGACTTCAGCCTTTTAATGTTTTTAGCCTTTGTTTGAGCTAAATGAACCATTATGCTTTGAGTTATCGAATATTAAATTTTAAATCTATTTTGTAGTATCTTTCCATACAAAAACATGGATTTAATAGATGCATATGTTTCAAAAATAATTAGTAAAAAATTAATTATGTGACTGTCTTTTGCATACTGTTGTAATTGGTTTTTTATATTTTGGAGGAATGAGTAAAGGGAAAGGCAGAGAAATAATTACTAATGTGCAATATTGTCTGTTACGTATCCTCAAAAATCAAATACACAAAATAGTTCTTCAAATACTTAATAGTGAAAACAGTATATAGCATGTAGGAAAATATTTAAATAATTCAATTTTCTGTCTCTGATAGTATTGTGTATTAGATATACCTGGCCACAATTTTGTATTATTGTAGCAGGATAATTTTGTTTTTGTTCCATCTGGTGATATGCTTATCATCTGGCTAAAGCCTGAAAATTGCTAGCCTTTTTATTTGTACCTTATTTTACATTAATAGCAGTTGTCATTATTATTTATACTTAATCTGCTAAAAGGCTTAATAACATAATTAAATCAATTGCATCCTGCAGCAATGAATTCTACGGGTAAATTATATTGTCTATATCCTGCTACTGGAGACAATGCGAAGTGTGCAGATTTCAAGTACTTCTTTAAAAGAAGTTTCAAGTAATTGGAAATGAAAAGTCCCAACTTACTGCAGTGCAAAGCACAGCTTTGCTAATACAGCTTTATCCATGGTGGCAGTACTTTGCTGTATGTTAGAATTACAGAGCCCCAGTTTTAGTTGGAAGGGACCTCTGGAGGTCATGTAGTCAAACGTGATCAAGGTACTTGGGTATTTGTCCAGCTGAGCCTTGAACACCCTGTAGGATGGCAATTCCACAGCCCCTCTGGGCAACCTCTTCCAGTACTTAACTACCCTCATGGGGAAAATTCTTTTCAAAAAACTGGAATTTCTCATGGTAATTTTCCCCCCAAATACCAGAATTTCTCATGTTTCTACTTGTCTGTTGCCTTTTGTCCTATAAATGTGCACCTCTGAGAGGAGTCTAGCCCCATCTCCTCTGTATCCTTTGACCAGGTAGCTGTAAAGACTAATGAGGTCTCTGCTGAGCCTTCTCTTCTCCAGGGTCCCCAATTCCCTTGATCTTTCATAGATGATAGAGAGCAGCCTCACAAAGACCTTGTCTGGCTCCTTCAGCACCTTTGGAAGCCTCCTGTCTGGTCTCATGAACTTGCTTATGTTCAAGTTGGTTAAGTGATCCCATCCCTTTTTCCCTCTACAGTGAGTACTGCTTCACTCACACAGTGTCTGAGAGGAGGCTTATGTACTTTGGAAGCCTCAGGACAAGCCTTTCCAGGGAAAAATAAAATGCTCTTTTCTATTCTTTTTTAATGCCTTCCAAAGAAGATACTTGGGAATCTTCTTTACCATCCCCTTTTTTTCCCCTTTTCTAGATTGTATCTTCACCTATGTGTGCACCACCCTTTCACCAATGCTAGTAACTATCTCAATATCATAAAAATTTCTTGGCTGAGACCAGTCAGAGAAGGCAGGGGGAATAGATTTGCCATTCCTACAGAAGAAGAGGTTGGCTAGGTTACACCTATGTAGCTTTAGTCTCTCTTATTTCTGCGGGATATTAAAACATGAAGATTCACTGATGCATAATGCTGAAATAGGGAGGTACTAAGGTAACTTTTATCTTACTGTTGTATTCTTCTCTTTCTGGACTTTGGCTTATACAAAGGTCTTTAGGTGATCTGACCTATAATTTTTAAAAAAATTTAGACATAATGTTACTTTCTGGTGTGAAAAATATCAAGCAGTAGGTTGCTAATGCTAGAAAATGTTAGGTTTCCAAATGTCATTAATCTCTGAGCTCAGAAGCGGTACATGAGTACTGTTTCACTCGCTTAGAAGAGCAGACACAATGTTTGTCTGACTTCTGAAGACAAGTATAAGGTGAAATCTTTCTATCATGTTCTGTTATACTTGTGTTCCAACTTTTGTCTTGTATACTTGTCTTAGCACTTGTATAAGTTATACTTCTGCTTGTTTGTCTGTTTTCTTTCTGTTTTGCTCATAGTTTAACATAATTTCCTACACCAGCACAAGTTATTTCTGAAATTCAGAAAGCCAGGTACAAAGTTCTTGTAAAATTTCTAGCTGCTTTTTTGTACAAGGTGAGTATATATCTTAAAACTGTATTAGAAATTGTGTTATCTGCTACTCCTTAATTTCTCTAGTCGTCTTTATTAAGTCTTCCAAAAGAAAGGGGAAGTTATGTTAAAAAAAAATTCACGTGATACATAAGAATTGTGTAAACCTTTGCTAATTTTAGCAACAGTTGAATAATCAGCCTCTCTAGCCCCAAAAGCTCTTTCCTGTTCAGAACTCATTAGTCAAATAATTCAGTCAAATTGTAACTAATTTGCAAAGATGACATAGCACAGTTAAGTTCACAGTGAGGAAATTTTACTCTGACCACACCATTTGTACAACACTTGAGCAAGATTTTAGCACTGCTTAATTACCTAAAGTAGGAATTCTCTGCTGTTGGACATCTGACCTGGCGAGATGCCTCCCAGAGTCCTGAGAGAATTGGCTGATGTAGTTGCCAAGCCACTCTCCATGATATTGGAAAAATCATGGCAGTCAGTTGAAATCCCTGGTGACTGGAAAAAGGGAAACTTTGCACCCATTTTTAAAAAGGGTGGAAAGGAAGACCCTGGGAACTACTGACCTGCCAGCCTCACCTCTGTGCCTGGGAAGATCATGGAACAGATTCTCCTAGAAACTGTGCTAAGGCACATGGAGGACAGGGAGGTGATTTGAGACAGCCAGCATGGCTTCACCAAGGGCAAGTCCTGCCTGACCAACCTCACAGCCATCTATGATGGAGTGACTACATCAGTGGACAAGGGAAGAGCTACAGATGTTTTCCCTCTGGACTTCTGTAAGGCCTTTGACATGGTCCCCCACAACATCCTTCTCTCTAAATTGGAGAGAGATGGATTTGATGGGTGGACTGTTTGGTGGATGAGGAATTGGTTGCATGGTCACATCCAGAGGGTAGTGGTGAACGGCTCAATGTCTGGATGGAGATTGGTGACAAGTGGTGTCCCTCAGGGGTCCGTACTGGGACCAGTACTGTTCAATATCTTCGTCAATGACATAGTGGGATTGAGTGGCCCCTCAGCAAGTTTGCAGGTGACACCAAGCTGAGTGGTGTGGTTGACGTGCCTGAGGCATGGGATGCCATCCAGAGGGACCTTGTCAGGCCTGAGAAGTGGGCCCATGTGAACCTCATGAGGTTCGACAAGGGCAAGTGCAGGGTGCTGCACCTGGGTTGGGGCAACCCCTGGTATCAGTACAGACTGGGGGATGAAGGGATTGAGAGTAGCCCTGCTGAGAAGGACTTGGGGTTACTGGTGGGTGAAAAGCTGGACATGAGACAACAATGTGTGCTCGCAGCCCAGAAGGCCCACCATATCCTGTGCTGCATCAAAAGAAGCGTGGCCAGCAGGTCAAGGGAGGTGACTGTGCCCCTCTATTCCACTCTGATGAGACCCCACCTGGAGTACTGTGTCCAGCTCTGGAGCCCTCAGTACAAGAAAGACATGGACCTGTTGGAGCGGGTCCAGAGGAGGGCCACGAAGATGATCAGAGGGCTGGAACACCTCTGCTATGAGGACAGGCTGAGAGAGTGGGGGTTGTTCAGCCTGAAAAAGAGAAGGCTCTGGGGAGACCTTATTGCGGCCTTTCAGTACTTAAAGGGGGCTACAGGAATGATGGGGACAAACTTTTCAGCAGGGCTTGTTGTGATAGGAGAAGGGGTAATGGTTTTAAGCCAAAAGAGGGTAGATTTAGACTATATATAAGGAATAATGAGATTGGTAAAACACTGGAACAGGTTGCCCAGAGAGTTGGTAGATGCCCTATCCCTGGAAATATTCAAGGTCAGGATGGACGGGGCTCTGAGCAACCTGATCTGGCTGAAGATGTCCCTGCTCATTGCAGGGGGTTTGGACTAGATGACCTTTAAAGGTCCCTTCCAACCCAAACTGTTCTATGATTCTGTGATCTGCACAGGAGATGCTTTTCCTGTTTTATTTCACACTCGGCTGCAGCTCAAATTTTGACCCCAGGAGTGGTCTGTTTTTCCTGAGAGTGAGGTGGTAGTGTATATCTTCTTACCTCTGACTGTAAGCTCTTCCTCTATAATAAATGGGAAACAGGGTTTGTGGAGAACAGCTTTTCTTGTCTGTTGAGTGGGAGAAGCAATAATACTTTACCCAGCTGGGATGTGCTAGACAGCACACGTTACTTAGGGTACTGTGTCACCAAACAGAGCCACCTCGGATACCTATCTTTTGAATCGTCACGAGGACTGGAAAGCTGCTTGCAATTGTCCCAGTTACAGTCTCACTCCTGAACTGTGTAATTTTAAAATACTAATACCATTGACAGAAAAAGAAAAGTTTGTAATTGGAGAGGTTTAGGCTTCCTCCTGTAAAAATCTCCCAGGTCAGCATTTTTTCATAGAACTGTATTGTTTAGCTTCGGTTACATTTACTATTATACTTTTATTTTCAGAGAACACAATTGAAACTTTTTTTGAATATATCTAGTGTTTTTGCAAAGTAAATTTATGTTTCTCTATGAAGTACAGTCTTTCATTAAAAACTTAGTTGTATAACTATAGAAAAGCATAATTTCTAAATTGTATCAATAATGCATCAATGATTCAGACAGATTTTAAACTCTGTAACAACTGATTGTAATGCAGGAATAGAGCTAAATTCTAATACTGCAATACTAAGATGATATCAGTTTGAGATAGGTTACAGGGACCGATCGAGGTCTTCCTAATTCAAGGATCAGATGCAGTATGTAATTCATGTTCTGTGAAGGTTTGTTGGAATGCAAAATGAAAAAAAATCCTCATGATGGAATGCTGAAAAGGCTGAATTAGAAGAGCTTGCTAGAAGTAATTGATAGCTTTTTTTTCCTTGCTAAAAATGAGGAAAGAAAACAGTGTTACGATTTCTGACAAATACTAGACAATTTAAATGTTAGACAATTTGTGAATAAATGAAGAATCATTAACATAGGGAGGGAAAAAACCCAACTGTGAACTTTACATACACAGTCATGGCTTCTGTAATATTTTTATTACTCAAGAAAGTGATTTTGCTATCACTTTGATACTTATCTCAAAATGCCAACTCAGGGCTCGGCAACTATGAAAAGACACATGAAAAGTTTGTCATTCTTAGGAGTAGAACTGAGAATAAAACATGAAATATTATGCCACTCTGTAAATCTGTATCATTTACATGTGAATAGTATGAAACTGAATGGTATGGAGAACATGAACAGGAAATAATTATCTAATGTTCCTCTAATGCAAGAATTTAGGGAGATCATACACAATTGACATGTGTTACACTTAAAACATACAAATGACAATATATTTTCCGTAATGGGTTACTGAAGTGTAGAATGAATTGCTCCAGGATGTTATGAAGAATAATGAATAAGGGATTTCAAGAAGGCTTGAGGCAAATTCATATGGAATAAATCTAGCATGGACCATGGGACATGCTATCAAGTGTAATCTCTGGCTCAAAAACTGCCTAGTTTGGGAAGATGCTGGAGAACGCTCCTTTTATGCTTACCTAATTTCATATTTGTTCTCTAGATATGTAATGTTGGCTGGTTTTGCAGACAGGATATTGGCATGCAATAATCAAATCAAAGGTCTTCATAGCCCTCTTATTCCAGAAACTGGGCTGTTTTAATGAACAAAAGGAAAGATATTATTCTGGCTATATCCAGCATTTTAGTGGTCTCAGTAATATTCTGGCAGGTGCTTCAGTTTAAACTTGAGCTATCACTGTTTAGTGTAAATCTTTAAAAGAATTTTAGAGTTGCAGCTCAAATCATGCTGATATTAAAAGTTTAAGAATAATGACTGGAGCACATTCTTTCCGTTTTGTCTGTCAAAATTTAATACCTTTACTGAAAAATAGGATGACAGGAGGTATTTCCTGTTGTGTAAAATTCCTGCTGCATGACACAGAAGCCAGATGCTTCATAATGCAGCAGCCCTAAGGGACTTGCTACCCTAAGACCCTTTTGTAAAGGACCACCCAATTCAAAGGATTCTATCGTTCTGCGGCCTCTCTGTTGCAGTTTTTGTATCAATCGCTTTTTGTGTCAATGCTGACATGCCCAACAGCCTCACAAAGAAAAGTTCCCTAGGCCAGAAGACCTCAGTGAGAGCTCAGTCAGGCTTTATGAAAACAGTGGAACTGTCCCTGTTAAATTACTACTTTCTCAAGTAAAAAAACACCTTAGTTTACAGATTCATTACAATCAGTATGGACTCACCAAAGTTTTGCTCTACATGAAAGGTAAATGAACGGTTTTTTGAATGTATAAATACAAGCTAATGTCATTAAGGTCACTGAGATAATTTAAATGTTATAAATTACTTGGACCACTTTATAAACAAACAAAGTATACTAAATTACATTTGGGTACCAGAAAAGTTTTAAACTAGGTTTGTGGGGGTTTTTTTTGTTGTTGTTGTTTGTTTGTTTGTTTTGTCAAATGGTGGCTTTCCTTGAAATTTTTGAGGAAGGTATATAGTCATGAGGAAATCCCATTAATCCTTAAATGGGCTGCATTTAGGGAAAAATTTTATAGCCTGAAATAAAAACTTATATTGTTTAAGATCTTTACCAGACTAAAAATGTTACATGTGAACTGCAAAAATTTTTTCGTGTCTATTGGAACCTATAATGAATGTTCATGTTGTTAAAATATGACTTACTAAAAATCATATTTTATTTCAGTCGTTTTCCATCACAATATGGTAAATACTTCTCATATCCTAATGTCTTTAAAACAAAGCAACAAAAACCAACAACAACAAAAAAGCCACATCACCATGTGGTGTTTGATAAAGCTGACTGTTATATTAGAACAGAAACACTGCACCTCTTTTTCTATCTGTATTGGTAATTATGTGTTTGAATTGAAATATTTCCTGAACTTAGCATTTTGGAATTTTTAGAGCATATACCGTCAGTCTTTTATCAGAGAAAAAACAAAATGTCAAGTTAAAATTCCATTTCTAGCTTCTTCTTTTCTGCAATGGTAGTCATATATCTGTCCCAGTGGTCATCATTTAGGCACCAAATGGTGGCCTGAAAAGTGGTTAGCAGTGTAAAGATCCTTAAAATAGTTCCGAACTAACAATAAATCACTAGTCTTCCATCCTGTTTTACTGGTTTTTTTCTTACATGTTCACTCAGGCCATTTTGTAGCCTGAAATAAGAAAGGTCTTATTGTCTCTTTTACTCGTCTTTTATTAAAAGTCGTATAAATAATCTGATTGATGAACCCATCAATGTTGGAAGCTGTCAAACCTATGATACTTTTGCTAACCACTAGTTATTAAAAAAAATAAAAATTGCATGAACTTAATCTTTCTGATGACAAATTAAGTTACTTCACAGAAAACAGCTGTGGCAGCATAGAAAATAGAAATGTTCAAGAGCTCAGCTGGGACACTCAGGCTGATTTCACAATGAAGCTATTTTAACAAACACTGAAAATTGTTTTGATCTTGTAAAAGAGTGACAAATATACCTTTTTGTTGGAGATTTAAGAACTCTGATTTTTTTAGTTTCTCAGCAAGATTATATGGTGATTAGAATATGATCCGTAGGTATGGATAAGGGGAAGCAATGTACTACAGAGGGAGTTTATAAGGCAAGCGGTGAAAATGGAAAAAGATCCTATTATTGGAAATTGGAGCTAAAACAGTTGGAAATGAAGGACAAATTTTTTAGTAAAAAGAATAATTAAACACTGGAACAATTTAGAAATAAGTTTGAGTCTTTCTTACTATTATCTATTACTCTAATCTGTAAAATAAAAAAAAATAGTGTTTTGTAAATAAATACTTCAATGATACCATTGCTCTTGAAAGTGATGTGAAATTGGTGAAACTGATGTGCTAGTCTGTGTTCAGCAATGCGCCTGACTGGGTAAAACAATGCCCTTTTTAGATCATAGAACATGCACATATATTCATTGCTTTCCATAGATACTTTCTGGAGAGTCAGAAATATTTTCATTTTGAGTGAAGTAAAAACTGCTATTTGTTTCCAAAGTGCTTCTAGAATGCTGGATTGATAGGATGAATATTTTTAAGAAGAATTTTTGTCTTTATAAGAAAATGACTGTACTTTATTAATGGAAATGAAAATTAGATTTTACCAGCCTTGAGAATTCTCCTGTGAATAGCTGTGTTCTTGTGCTTATAATGTGCTATCCCATTGCTTCTCTGTGGGACCCACTGCTATCTTCTTTTTCATGGGATATATTTGAATATCTCAACCCAAGCTAATTAAAATGCTTATTTGCAAAATCAACATTAAAAAAATGGAAATAGAAGAGATACAAGAGACTGTCTGTATTTCTGACAGATTTTTGTCTGTCCTGTTCTTAAGCTTCAGTGAAAAAGATTCCATTATCACCCTGGGTATCCAGCTCTAGTGTTTAACTATTGTAATTAGGGAATGTTTCTTAATTTCTAGCCTAAACTTTTTTTGTTACAAATGAAACAGATTACTTCTTCTGCTACCCTAACTATATATTGACAACCACTGATTTTTTTTTTTAGTATTGGCATCCACTATATATATATTAAAAAAGCATCATATCTAACCAAACATTTATTTTACAGACTAGCAAATACAATTATTGTATCCTTTCTTTATGCTAACTTTATTCTTATTTACATTTATCTATACTTATGCTATTTTTTTTTGTTCACCTCTGGACTCACTCTTATTTGCCCAAAGTATTAAAGCTTGGTTCCTAAAACTGAACAGAAGAGTTTACCTGAGATCTCCTAAACATTTCATGTGTTTTGTGCTTACTTATTTATATTCTGAAGTTTGCCTTTTTTTGCAGCATGGTTACATTGCTGACTTAATAATGAGCAGGGAGAGCCCTGATCTGGTAAGATAGCTGTGTCAGATCAAGCAGAAATTCTTCAATTCTTTTCACTTCTGTAAGCTGATAAATCCGTGCTTCGTTTATGCTCAGTCAGTGTTCTATTTCAAGGGAAACCACCTCACTGTTTCATTAAATATTTTTACATTTTTTAACACAGTAGAGTGAGTTCACTCCTCCATCTCCCAGAGCTTGACATATGTTCCGTCTGAATTAATCTCCAGATATTTTTTTGCTTTTTCTAGGATGTTTACAACTATTTAAAATGCTAAAAATGGTCAGAAATTACATTGACGGAGATTAATACAGGCAGGAAGCATTATAATGGTAAATAGACAAACAGAGGAAAAATAAAATAGCCCAAAAAAGGGATTCTGATGAACTGTGAGGGGCTTACTCTTCCTTTGCTCTCCTTTTTTTCTAGGTCTTTATTGCTAGTGCAACTTCACCAGCCATATTAAAGTTTAGTTGTCAGTGTTAGTAACTGTACAGAGTGAATAAGATAAGAGGTGGAGTAATGGTGTTTTTCAGTTCCCACTCTACCCAACAGTCCTATCAGTGGTCTTACAATAATGTTGGGTGCAAAAAAACATTTTAATGAAAACAGTCTGTGATGGAGGAGTTATAGCTATTCTCAAGGTACAAAAAGCTCTTTTGGGTGTATATCAGACAAAAGATGTAAACTTATTGCTAATGTACTGCTCCATCAGTAATGCATTTGGCATTAAGAATAGTTTAGTTGCTACTCTGGCCTCAGGTTTCAACCTGTAAATGCAAGTAGTTTTGCTGGCCTTCACTAACAATCAGTCTTTAAACATATGTTTAACATTTAATTACTCAAGGGTCAATAAAATACAAATTAATAAGGTAGATGATTAAATCATGCTTTTAGAACCTGTCATTCTAAGCAGTCTAACATTTAAGAAAGAAACAAATGTTTTATTTGAAAACTCATTGTTTTAGTTGCTTTTTGACTTGAATTCACATATTTCTCTCTTCTAATTTTTGTTTGGAAAATGTATGCATAGAGATTTATACCAAATCGTGGGTTGATATGAAAAATTTGACAGAGATATTTTGCCAGCACAACTTCAAAACTTACCTAAACTTTACCTTTACACTTTGGTTGAACTTGCATGTTCCAATGATATTAAACACATTTAAGTGATACTAAACATCTGACTGTCAGCAGTTTTGCTGTTGTCGTTAATCTTTTTGCATGCTAGACTGTTGAACTAATTTTTAAATGGGCTGCCAGTTTTTACCCTCAATTTAATACTCCACTCATCTTTTAAGATGTTTAAAAGCCAAAAGCTGGAATCCATCTTGGTGGAATTAAGGTTAAAATGCAGAATATGTTAAGAAAAGGCCCTTCTGAGTTCAGTTGCACTTAGATTTCAAGTTATATAGCAATTCCCTGAAGTGTAGAGGTTCTGAATAGACTAATTCTGAATCAGATAATAATGTGCATACTCCAACACAGTCACGTCGTGTACTTAATAATATTCAATACAATTCTCTTCTCTTTCATACTGACTTTTGGAGAATATTGATTTTGTACAGATTGAATTTTTTGAAATTAGCAGCTGTGAAAATTAAGCTTGCATTTGCTGATTTTTCTGAGGTTCCTTACATGTCTTTTGTAGATTTTGTACTGTATAGCAAATTATCCAGGCTGGGTTAAAGGATGTGTGGAACATACTCTTGGTTCTTTGTTAGGGTCTCTCTCTCTCTATATATATATATGTATATATGGGAAGGGATGCCATCCAGAGGGACCTGGACAGGCTTGAGAGGTTGGCCTGTGCAAACTTCATGAAATTCAGCAAGGCCAAGTGTAAGGTCCTGCACGTGGGTCGGGGCAATCCCAAGCACAAATACAGGCTGGGCGGAGAATGGATCAAGAGAAGCCCTAAGGAGCAGGACTTGGGGGTGTTGGTAGATGAGAAGCTCAACATGAGCTGGTAATGTGCACTTGCAGCCCAGAAAGCCAATGGCATCCTGGGCTGCATCAACCTGTTTGACCAACTTGATCTTCCTGCTTGACCAACTTGATCTGCTTTTACAACCAGGTGACATGCCTGGTGGATGAAGCTGTGGATGTTGTCTACTTGGACTTTAGTAAGGCCTTTGACACAGTCTCCCACAGCATTCTGCTAGAGAAGCTGGCAGCCCATGGCTTAGACAGGTGTACTGTTCGCTAGATTAAAAACTGGCTGGATGGCCAAGCCCAGAGAATTGTGGTGAATGGCGTTAAATCCAGCTGGCAGCAGGTCTCAAGCGGTGTTCCTCAGGGCTCAGTTTTGGGGCCAGCCTTGTTTAATATCTTTATTGATGATCTGGATGAGGGGATTGAGTGCACCCTCAGGAAGTTTGCAGATGACACTAAATTAAGCGGGAGTGTTGATCTGCTTGAGGGTAGGAAGGCTCTGCAGAGAGATCTGGACAGACTGGATCGATGGGCTGAAGCCAACTGCATGAGGTTCAGCAAGGCCAAGTGCTGGGTCCTGCATTTGGGTCACAACGACCCCAGGCAACGCTACAGGCTTGGGGGGGAGTGGCTGGAAAGCTGCCTGGCAGAAAAGGATCTGGGGGTCCTGGTGGACAGCCGGCTGAACATGAGCCAGCAGTGTGCCCAGGTAGCCAAGAAGGCCAACAGCATCTTGGCCTGTATCAAGAATCGTGTGGCCAGCAGGAGTAGGGAAGTGATCATGCCCCTGTACTCAGCGCTGGTGAGGCCACAGCTTGAGTACTGTGTTCCGTTTTGGGCGCCACAGTATAGGAGGGACATTGAGATGCTGGAGTGTGTCCAGAGAAGGGCAACAAAGCTGGTGAGGGGTCTGGAGAACATGTCTTATGAGGAGTGGCTGAAGGAATTAGGATTGTTTAGTCTGGAGGAGAGAAGGTTGAGGGGAGACCTTGTTGCTCTCTACAACTACCTGAAAGGAGGTTGTAGTGAGATGGGCGCTGGTCTCTTCTCCCAAGTAACTGGCGGCAGGACAAGAGGAAATGGATTCAAGTTTCACCAGGGGAGGTTTAGGCTGGACATTAGGAAAAATTTTTTCACGGAAAGAGTTCTCAAACACTGGAACAGGCTGTCCAGGGAGGTGGTTGAGTCACCATCCCTAGATGTGTTTAAAAGTCGTGTAGATGTGGTGCTTAGAGGCATGGTTTAGTGGCAGAGTCACTGGTCAATGGTTGGACTAGATGATCTTAAAGATCTTTTCCAACCTAAACAATTCTGTGATTCTATGAAAAGAAGTGTAGGCAGCAGGTGGAGGGAGGTGATTCTGCCCCTCTACTCTGCTGTCATGGGACCCCACCTGGAGTACTGTGTCCAGCTCTGGGGCCCCCAACATAAGAAGGACATGGACCTGTTGGAGCAAGTCCAGAGGAGAGCCATGAAGATGATCAGAGGTCTGGAACACCTCTGCTATGAGGACAGGCTGAGAGAGTTGGGGTTGTTCAGCCTGGAGAAGAGAAGGCTCTGGGGAGACCTTATAGCAGCTTTCCAGTATCTGGAGGGAGCCTGCAAGAAAGCTGGAGAGCGACTTTTTACAAGGGCATGTAGTGATAGGAAGAGGGATAATGACTTCAAGCTGGAAGACAGTAGATTTGGATTAGATACTAAGAAGGAATTTTTCACTGGGAGGGTGGTGAGGCACCAGAACAGGTTGCCTGGGGAAGCTGTGGAGGCCCCGTCCCTGGAAGCAATCAAGGCCAGGTTGGATGGGGCTTTGAGCAAGCAGGTCTAGTGGGAGGTGTCCTTGCCCATGGCAGGGGGGTTGGAACTAGATGATCCCTTCGAAGGTAAACCACTCTGTGATTCTATATTTACTTTTCTACCATGCATATGCAGTACCAATGACTCCATCATCTTGTTTACTGAAGCAGAAGGCATTTTGCAAAGGTTTTATGGGAGACTACTGCTTTATAGATTAACGAGGAAAACTACTGTATCTACAGATACAGTTTTTTAATTTTAAAATGAATCAAAAATATTTTTCTCTGTCATAAGAAGCACTTTTATATTGAATAAAGATGTAAGAACTACTGTATTTCTATCACTTAGTATTCTGTTCCCAGTGATGGGCAGGAGAAAATACTTGGGAAAGGAATATAACAAAGAATAGGTACATAGAGTGATCCTTCTCTGATACACTTTTTTACCGTGTAACATCCCACAGTTTGTTCACATCCTGAGCTGGAGGTTTCATGTGAACCATTTTTTTTAACAGCCTTTGTTGGATTGTGGTTAATATCTTATCTAATCCTTTTGGAAATAATTTATAGTTTTGGTCTTCACTATTGCTCCATGATGTCAAGTTCCACATTTAGTAATGTAATAGGTACAAAATTACTTTCCTGGAGAATTTTAGTTCTGTTCTGTTACTCATTAACACTTACATAAATTAAAGTAGTTATCAGGGATGTTGTAAAGTGAAAATACAAATTTTCTTGTTCACTATTTATTTGGTTTGTTGATTCTTATCCTCTGCTTTCCCTCTTTTGCCTGCCAGTCAACCACTACTGAATGTCCTTTTTCTCATGTTTTCTCTAAGCATGAAAGAGATTTGGTGTGGGATTGGGGCTTCTTCTCTCACTAGTAGGAAAGGTCCCAAGTGAAACCTGACAACCCAGGTCAGAATGCTTTTATTTAGAGATGCTTGTCTTTCCCCAGAATATGTGAAGTAGGAAAGAAAGTGGTATAGTATTCAGCTTTAACAAATTATGTTTTGAAGGGAAAGCCATTTTCTGATAACCCAAACCTCAGATCCTCTAGCTACAGTTTAGATAGTCATGATTTAGCTTTCTGTACACACTGTCTGAATTTTTCTGTTTTTACCCCTTCTATGGGACTGATGCAGGCACCCAGAGTGTGAGAAGATAGGCTTGAAAAACCCCTCATCTTTGTTTTGCACTTTCTTCTGATTGTTGGAGCTTAATCTATAAATTTAACCAGCAACACAATAGTTGTGACTGTCTCCACATTCAATAAAACATAGACAATCACATTTCTTTTACTTTCTTTCCCCCCCCCCCCCCTTCAGTAGGAGCCAAGATAGGTCCAGGTAATATCTGCAAGAAAGTAACTATGCATTTAGGGCCTTTACAAATGCAATTAATCAGGTTATGTCTTTATTTTTATTGCTTTCCTCTCCTGAGCAAGTGGCTGTTTCATAGATGCAATATGCTGCCATTACTAAGTAGATTTTTCCTTCAGTATTTTTATAATCTGGATTGAGGAGGTCGTGATCATCTTATTTTTCTTTAAAGCAAAAGTATACATGAATGAAGACCTTGATACCTTTGAAAGTGCTCTTTGATCTGTAATCTGCTTTCACAGTATCACATGCAATATTGTGTATCACCCAGAACTGCACTGAACTTACAGGAGATGCTTGGGTTTATGATGCAGAATGTCTTGTGTCTCAAAGGGAGTGCCTTTGCCCTTCTGTCCTGAAAGTTCAGATTTGTAGTTCAGGTTTGGAAGGGACTGCTGTGTGAGATGTAAAGAATTGATTCCACCTGTTTGGGGTCAACTACTAGTGGAAAGCTGGTTTACACTAAAACCAGCTACAGTAAGGGTAGATTCCCTAATTTACATCTTTAGTTTGAGATGAAGAGACATTTTTTGCTCTGCTGGCATCTGTTCTGTTGCAGTCTTTTATAAATATCAAGAAACATTTTCTTGTTGCTATGGTCTTTGTTTAAGTAACATATAGCAAAAGGGAATGATTTTCTTGTTTTCTTTGTTGAGTAGCTCAAAATGAATGCTTGAAATAACCTGTTTTAGACAATAATTAGCTGAAACAACTTTACTCCATGTTGTCTTTGTCTACACACATCTTGCCACCGTGAACTACTTATTTTTTTTACATCTGATTTAGTTCAGTGAGATAAACTGGCAAATGCTTTGCCAAATCCAGATAATTCCTTTTGCCTTGTATTCTGTATTCTCTCTCTTTCCCTAGTTACATGCTCATACCAATAACTTGGCAGTTACAATTTTTCACAGCCAGCTACAGCTTTTATGGTTCAAATGACTTTTACCTTACTGTTACCTCTTCCGTGCATGATTGTCAAAATTATAATGGCTTCATAAAACCTCCTAAAGAAGAGATTGAAAACATGTGAAATGCAGTGGCCTCTGATAAAAGGAACACAACTAACCTGGAACACTTATATTTATTCTACAACTGTTTATTCTACACTACGGGGGCAGTTTTGCTCTTTTTGACATTGAAAGGTAACAATCTTATGTTGTTATGAAGTACATTATTGTCCTTGTGATCCTCTGTGGCAATTTCAGTCCATCTTATTCAACACTGCTGCCAGTTCTGCTGCAAAGATCAGCATATTAGTTTTGTCGCCAACCTATTTCCTAAGGAGCTCCTGAAAGTTAGTGTTTGTTTCATGAATGTTCCTCCTCAACTTCAGCCGATGCTTTTCAAAGCCAGTTTGCCAATTCATCCTAAATAAAGAAATTAAAAGCCACCAAACCTTAAAAACCTGTAACTTGTATTTTCTTAGGTTGTGCTGATTTCCCCATGACACTGTATAAGCTGTGTGCAATTGCTAAAGTTCCTGTTTTCAGAAACTTTAATACGGTTTTCAGTGGTTCTCTATAGTCATGTTTGGAACAAGGTAACCACAGCTTCTCACTTTCTTTCTGAAATATTACAATTAAGTACTGAAAAGTTATAAGAGTCACTTTCAATGAGAAGTAAGGCTAAAGAAGACCTCAGAACTATTCTGTACTCTTCATTTTTTTCTACACTCAACACCCAGATTGTTTCCTTTGTATGAGTTATCTTTCAGCTTAAATTACCAGTGAATTTCTGCTGACCAATTTCCACATACCTGGAGAAAGATGGAGCATGCCACTGCCAACTCAGCATCTGTCTTACAAAGCAGGTCAAGATCATCCTTTTGTCATCCTGCCTTGAACAACTCTCCTGCTTGATTTCATTCACTGACATGCAAGACACTTTCCGCTGAACATTTGATTTCTTCTTGATTGACAGCTGCCTGTCTTTGTTTCCAGCACTTCAAACTCTGCTTCCAAGGCTTATTTCCAAACCCAGCTACTCAAAAAAGTCATCTTTTTATCTTTTTCTGTCACGCTACTGATGATGCCATAGCAAGTTTTCCTCTGCAGTTCTTTTTGTTTGGATTATCTGTAGCACGCCTCTCATGCATTCCAGATCTCTGCAATTATTCATTTTTTGCTATCTCTCCATCTCCCAGAATTTTTCAGATTGTTTGGTTCACTGAAGTAAATGAATGATTCCTTAAAGTAAATTGAGCGAAAGATCATATCCAAAGTAAACTTAAAAATACCTAAGGCACCTGGCCATCTAAATTCTATAGACTGCAGTGAGGTCCTAGACAACATTAGTGCAGATTTAAGACATCTGCTTTAATGAACCCAACGTCGCTTGGCACTGAACTGGTCTGTGAACACTCACATGCAGTCCTGACAGACTTTTGGAGCTGGTGGCTGGCTAGTAAGGGGCAGTACTGAACAATCAAATGCAACAAGGTCTGTGTATGTCATAAGTAAGCTTGCAAATATATGTCTGTCTGTGCTCTGAGGTTTATCAGCTAATTTGCTTGCAAGTTTTGATGAGTATTTGTTTTCATTTTAATTGCCTAAAAGCTTTGATAAATCTGACTCCACGTTCATTACCAGTATGATAGACCATGCACATAGCAAACAAATAGAAGATACTTTTTTCTCCGTGCTATGCTTAAAGCTCGGTACTTGCAGGACATGTGAATGAATATACATACTTCAGTGATTATGTGAAGAAGCCTCAAATACAGTAAATCAGATGCAGTAGAAAATACTAAAATAAAATAAAAAAATTAAAGGGAAAATGTTCCTTGTTAGGTCTCCATATTTAGATCATCTAATCACTGTTAATACATACAATACTCTTTTACCTACTTGAGTCAATGCCAATGCACTGTGTAGACCATATGTGTAAATCTTTAAAGTTGCTATTCCTCAATTATGTAACTCTGCTAATTTTATTAATATATTCTATGGAGAATCTGAAAATCCAAGATTACTGTAACATCAATATTTTGCCATTGCCAGATTGCTGGAGATGTATGTATTTAAATAAAGTCCCTGAACTTTAATAAGACCAAATATTCCTTTTTCCTCTGCTGCGCTTCTTATTGATTAGTAATTCTCACATTTGGGCATTGCAAGCAAGCTGGAAACGCTGCTTGTGAAGAAGTCGGTTGCACATCATAAATGCGAATGCAATAGACAATGGGGAGGACAGAAGGAGACATGGAGAACACTGTCTAGCAAACCATTCCTTTTCTGCAAGGGCAGAATTTGAGCGACGGGATCTTTCTCCTGCCT
This sequence comes from Burhinus oedicnemus, assembly GCA_008921705.1. Taxonomy (NCBI): domain Eukaryota; kingdom Metazoa; phylum Chordata; class Aves; order Charadriiformes; family Burhinidae; genus Burhinus; species Burhinus oedicnemus. The sequence goes on from VFFE01007818.1 coordinate 181,023, forward strand.
TAAGTTCTGTTCACAAAGTACCATGTAACACTGGAGTCCACTGGCAGGCAGTTCTTCAGTGATTTAACTCCGTTATTTACAACAGTGTTGAACTTGTGTTACCCAACAAATAAATGCAATGCTTTACCTGCTTAAAATTAAATGTTTATTAGTGCTTGCTAGATCAGGGCCAAAACAGTCAGCATACAGATCTAATACCTGCTGTCACTACTTACAATAAATTGATCTTATCTTTTTGAGGGTTTGTTAATTTTGTTTTGTTATATTTTCAAATTTCTTAATTAGTTCATTGCTCTCCTGCGGTTCCACGACAGGGAAGTTTGTGTTGTCAGGTTTGGAGGGATGAGTATTAGTCTGACAAGTCACCCTGCAGGCCTCTTGATACTTCCTTATTTTCCATTTGTCATGAGTTCGATGTTTTGAAAATAATTTCAAACAAAGCAGCATATTTAATTTCCCTTCAGGAGCAGAGGATTTATTGAAAATAAAGCTCTAATTCTCCTCATCAAAACCTGCACAATCCCTTTCCTGTTTCTATAGTTAATCTCTAACTGGTCTAGCTGCAGGACTTTCCCAATTTTAAGGTAAGTTGTTTTCATTGTAACTGTGTGATTTTGGCATAATTGTAAAGGTCTTTCAGTACTCAATGTTGAAAAGCCAACCTGATTTCTTTACTGTTGGGTGTATTTTAAAATTATTTCTTTGCATTGATATTACTACTGAAGTGTTTTTAGATGAAAGTAAAGGAGCTTAGGATACATTATCATTAAATGTAGCTTCCTATCTGGGGATTAAGTGGCACTGTAACAGTTTTACTTTGCCATAATTAAGGGTGAAAAAGTTACTCCTGTTTTAATATATCTCCATATTGACTAATAAAGGCTTTCCTTTAGTGTTCACTTTAGTATGGAAATGTTAAGCTGAGATTTCAGAAAAAAAGAAAAAGCTGTGGGCAAAGGGCAAAAAAGATTGTATTTTCATAGGAGGAAGATGGACTGTATCAACAACTTGCTGGGACTGTAGCACAAACACTGTTTTAGGTAGGGCAAGAACAGAAAACCAGAACAAGAACAGGAAGTGGAAAGAGAAAAACTATTTAAGATAACTTGCCATTTCAGATGCTATCTCTCTGGTTGATTTGGCTTCCTAAAGTAGCTGCTCATTGTTTAGTATCCTGGTTCTTTTTAGACCAGTTTGTACCGCAGGGGCACGTGTATTTCTGAGCAAGTCAGGTTGTCCCTAATCCCTCCCCTGATCCTCTCATTGTTATGTACGGGCTGTAATGTATGGTTGTCCTATATTCCAGCGGCACACTCCTGTTCTTTCTGCCCCATGTCACCTCTTGCAGCTGGAGGGGTGTTGGCACTGCTTTGGCTCTGTCGTTCTCAGCCTCTGTGCCTGCCTTCCTCTGAGCGGGAGGAAGGGTGCAGGCTTGGCTGCTTTATTCTCTCAGAGTTATTCACAGAAGCTAAAGGGAGGAAAGATCCTTCCTTTCCCCATGTCTCCATGAGGATTTCTTTGTCCATCTTGTTTCCAAGATAACAGCGTACCTAAAAGTTGTTTGTTTGTTTTAAATGGTTTGTCCCTCTCTCCTTAGGGACATAGAGGACACTTGCTCTGGCTACTTCCTTGATTTTTCTAATGCCTTATCTATCCATTTTTATCTATTTCCTGCTGTTTCTTTCATTTTCAGAGGCACAGTTTCATCCTTCAGTGTCATCTCTGGTGATTTGCCATATTGATCCTCAGGATAAACCTTTGGGGAGGAGGCTGCTTTGTTTGTCCTTTGTTTAAGCCATGCCAGCTGCTTTCGTTGTAGGAGTTTCTGTTGTTGCAGTGGTGTGGTCCTGAAGGGAGCAAAGTTTTTACAGTTTTCCTTCGTGGAGTTCTGGTGAAGTTAGCGAGTGTATCTCCATTTGCAGTGATATTATTTGGGCAGTTTGTTCCTTCCTCCCTTTCTGAAGGATATTACCTGCTCATAATACTTTTCACCAGTAAACCAAAGCAATAGATTTTTCAACTACTTATTTCCTTGTGAGGGAGAGAGAACAGCTTACAAATGCCACTATTTTTTCATTGTAAAATTGGACAACGAGAGCGGGAATACTTTATGAGAAAAAATAGGCCCTTAAAATTCCCCTCTGTCCCTGGAGGTTTATGTGGTTTCTATAAATACTTGATTTCTTTGCGTTGCTTCAGATGTCTGGCAGTTAAAAGCCAGGGAAGAACCCAGATTAGTGTGAGAGGTTCTCATTAGTTATTCCATGGAAGGATATTTATACTCTGTCTTACAAACTTTAGTTGGACTCCGTGCATAACAGGAGTGGAAAGTTTGGAAGTTTTTAAGTGGTTCCTCAGTGAAGTTTCAAAGACACTGCTGTCGCCTTTAACCAAATAAATGCTTTGCAGTTTTTGATAAAACAGCTGTTTGTATTTCTTCACTGTTGTCTTACGATGCTGTTTGGAAATTGTAAGAGATGTCACTCATCCAGTGACTGTTCTTCAGATATTGCTTGTGAATTTCGTGGGACTGACTGAGAAATAATTCTGTGAAAGTCCGTGAATTAATACCTGTTTAAAATTGTGTATGTGTTAAATCCATAGAAGTAAATGAAATGTACTATTTAATTATCCTCCTGAAATCAGTGTGTAATCTTGAACTGGTTTGTAACTGTCACAGGGTATATTTTAAATCTATAATGTGCATAAAAGGTATCCCAGAGAAAGAAAATTGATTTGGAAATTCTGAAGTGTTAGGATTATTTCAAAGCAGTGAGCTTCTTTTTTATTTTTCTGTAAGATCCTGAGTACTTAACGGTATTACCAATTTTTGCCAATTGCATCAGATGGGAACCTCTCATCATCTGACATCTTTGTAAAATTTAACGCAGATAAAGCTGTCTAGTTAAAGCTAAAGGAGATATGTATCTCCTACCCTTAGGTTCCTTCCAGTCAGCATCCGAGGGCACTCGTCCTCACTGTTCCATTGTGGACCCAAAGCCCCTTTTCCTGGCTATCAGCGACACTAGTAGCTGGCAAAGTTCAGACGTATTTACTCCTGCTTGGCACACCCCTCTTGCCTGGCTTCTTGCATAGCTCTTACTCTGATTGAAACAAACATGATCACTGAGATAAGTCTGTGGTATATTTGATTATTTGGCTGCTGCTTCAGAAATGAAGATTGTTACTGACTTACCAAACAAGACAGGTGCTATTTACAGAGTACAGGAGCTGCTCTGCAAACCCAAGTCTGTGGCTGAGCAAGCAGCAGGATATCCTCTACTTTGCCTTCTCCTAACCCCATCTTTGGCTGTACAACTAGGTTCTTAGGTCGCACTTGAAAGGGAGAGCTGGCAATCTGCTGCACGACTGGCATACCGTTTAGTCCTCAACCCTTTTGCTGTTTGCATGCACTTAATTGTTTTTTGCTGGCAGACACACACAGTTCAGCATCAGATTTTGACACACGCATGCTGCTGTCCCAAAGGATTTGCTGAGCGGGCTGTCTTGCAGCTGCTGCATTTTCCACCCGTTAAATTGACAGTTACCTACTGTGTGGAGTTGCTAGGAGAAGGTGAATAGTCATCATTACAGCATATTCCTTCAATAACAACCTGTAGAGCTCTCTGATTTCTCTTCTGCAGCGATTTATACGTCTTCACTACCGACTGAGCATTTGTACAGTCATATTTTTATTGAGAGGCTGGTAGATATTTATTCATTAAGAATCAATTCAGGATCAACTAAAGAGAGGAAAGCTCTGGCATTTGAACATGCACTCTTTTTGTAGAGTGATGTGGCTGATACTGGCTTCTACCATCTGCTTTCCTGTTGCAGCCTGTTTCTCCAACCTGCAGAGCAAAAACAAGCCTTTCTTTCCTTCTGGATTGTTAAAGCCGTTCACATTTATCCTGCATGGCAATGAATTATAGTCCATTTTAAGGAATCTTTTGTGCTTCTGTGTGTGTTCCTACAGCAGAAAAAGTGCATGAGAAAGGAGCTTGAGCAGTCAGTAGTATAGTAGCTGGCTCACCCGTATGGATTAGACTCGTGAGGTCAGAGGAGCTGTGTGTACTTGCTCTGTGCTTGGGAGGGGGGAGGAAGACTGGATTTGTCTAGCAAAGTGAATAGCGATTCAGGCAGGATCGTCCCTCAGCTGTTTTCATTCTAATGTGTTTTGATATGACAGCAGCTACTGTCTAACATACGTGGATCTTCTGACATTTGTAGTGGACTAAAGAATGCTTTTACTTGCTGGTGAGCCTGACTGTACCTGTATTGCTGTAGGACAATAACGATGGGGGCTCGAGCGACGGAAACAACTCGGGAACTGGAAAGCACCTCTATAAAGTATCAAATAGGAGGACACGCAGAGAAAATGTGGCAACGGCTCAAAGGAATGTGAGTAGCTTCTATCCTTTGTTTTTGTTCTGTTCCCTGGGAAAGATCATTTTCATCTGTTTGTTAAAATGACTAATTAGCAAATGGGAGAGTTATCTCTAAGCTGTGAATAGTATTTGCTTTCATAATACAGTACATCACTCATATATGATGGTACTTAGATTAATGTCAGAGTCTGTATAAGGTTCAAAGGTTCAATCACCTCATTTAAAAGATATATAACTAGTGAGAGTTATTATCCAAATCGAAATGCAGGTAAGTCCTTTCAGGTTAACACTTCCATAGCTCTGATATGATTTTGTAAATGTTATCTTCCGAACCAGCATTGCTGAAGCTGTTTCATCATTCCTGTCAGTATATATAGGTAAGTATATTGTCGCAGTTCCATAGGAGGTATCAATACTTTGCCTTTTGAGAGTGCAGGTAAAGAAGTCTACGTTAAAAGGTGCTTAGCTATTAGGAGGATGCTATGTCTCTAGTTTTTTGTCAATTATTTTGGTGCTCAATAATGCTAAAAACTGATTGAAGGACTATTTGAAGGGGCCGCTATGCACCTGCTGTGTCTTATTCACTCCTCTGAAATGCAATTTTCAGTGTAGACTTTTGGTGCAAATGATCAGTAAATAAACATCTGCAACCTGTCAGAGAGAAACTCCATCAAACTAGTGCGTTCTAAAACCCTTAAACTTCAATGCCTGCTTTTAAGTATTTGTCTGGTTTTTGCTCTGAAAGCTGATGTCAGGATTTTACAAACAAATACATGTTACATTGTTGCTTTGGAAGCAAGGAAATGGGACGACTATTTTTGCTGGAAAGATTTGAAAGACTGGGTTTCTAAAGGTATTCCACAGATGCTATATAGTGCCTCAGCTGTTGAAGGAAAATGGGTTACTTACAGTGCTAAGAGGATTAAATGCATTGGCTATGGCACTGCGTGTTTCCCCTATGCATTGGGTAGAGATTCAAGCTGGCTGTGGGAAAGGGAGTTTCCACCATCTGCTTCTTTCAAGAGAAAGTTGGTTTCCTTCGTTGGAAAGTCACTTTTCAGTTGTGGCCAGGCTTTTATCAGAACTTCTCTGTGATGTGCTTTTGAATATTTGCACTGAATCCTACCATCACTCTGTTTAAAGTTATGCACTTTGGGAACCATTTTGCCCCTAGAAATCCCAAAGTATACGTAGTGGAGCAAATATTTTGATAATTTCCTGATGCCACACACCTTGCCTCTGAGTTTCCGCTACTAGAGACCTCCATCAGTTTGTGCAGAATTCCATTTGTGTAGGGTCTAAGCTGCTGCTTTTGTTCATTCTGTAAGTTCTCTGTTACCGCTAGGCTCTTGGGTTGAAGCATTTCCTTTCAACTGCCTCTGGAATAGTTCCATTAAACAAAGTAATGTAAATAACTAAACATTAGTGACACTCAGTACAACAGCTCCAGGAAATAGGGTTCATGCTTCTTTAGGAGTACTTAAAACAATAGTTGGAGTTTGTGGTGTATCAAAATCAAATGTAGCGTAAGTGTTTGAAAACTGTGCATCTTGGTTGGTGCCAACCTCATGACTGTTGTGACTGCAGGACAAAGATAGTGCTAAAATAACTGTATTTAAGAGAAACAGTTTATATTATTAGATATGTGCTCAACTGACTATTTTTCAGACTTCCCGGTGATTTAATTTCAGTTATTCACTAGTCAATTGGAAATCACTGACTAGTCAATATTATAAATATTTTATGGGGAAATTTCAAAGAGTTGAATTTTTCAGAGCAGATCTCTGTCCTTATTTTGTAGTATAAGCATCAGTCATTAAGGAAAAGGATTAATTTTGCTGATGCACAGATAGCAAAGTAGAATTATGTTTGTGGTAGGGGAGAGGGACAGATAAGTGGGACTGCCACAGATAATCTGACTTGGGAAGAATTCTTTCATAAATTGTCAGTCAGGGGAATTGTTTCGTCTTAGAGAGGGGAGCTTAATGAAACTAGTATGTATGAAGTAAATTACTGCATTTTTAAAGGAGTGTACAGCAGTATATCTACGTTGAAGTGAAGATGTGGTGCGAGTTATGAAGCTGAATCTATTCTTGCTGGCCTACAGAGTTTTCACCAATGTGTGCATGTGATTTTGACACAGTTTTACTGTATTCTGCCTATTAAAAGTTCTGATCATCTTCTTGCAAGCAGGTCATTATTTCTGAAAGAACATTGGTTTTCATTTAGGTAACTATCTGTATAGTGTTTAAAAGCTACACAATAGGTCCTTACTTAAAGTAAGTTTTTCTTTTCTTCTAGCATTTCAGCTTTTCACGTAGTAGGCATTTAAATGTGGATTTGGCTGCAGAATTCTATATACATTTAACCTTATATGTCTTGTGGTGGTTTTGTTGTTGGTTTGGGTTTTTTTATTTATTTTTGTAAAGCAGGCTGTTCTGTAAGGTAGTTGGGTTGAATATGCTTAAGGATATTTATTATTATTTGAATGCCCAATGAGAAAAGCTGGGTATTGTGGAAGCTTGAATGAAAGGTTATTTCTATGGGTTTTCTATTCTATAGGCTTGTATAGACCTTCCTAATCTAATGTTCTCCTTAAATGCTGCGATAAAAGCTTGGACGTTTTGAACAGAATGAAAAACGTACCTGACTCACCGACTCCATGTGGCCCTACAGCCAAGCTCTGCCTTTTACGTGACAAGTCAAAATCCAACTCTATCTTCTTTATGTTGCAGTTGCATCAATGCTGCAAAAAAGAAGAATCTGTGGCAGAGAAGAGATTCATTTGATATTAATAACTTCATCAGCATTGGTGCTGAGTTTATTGATGTCTGAGTGTATAAAACACAAGCTCACTGAAACAGGACTTAATTGAGAAAATGTCATGTACATTTCTGCCTTGACTTGAGCTTCTAATCTTTGAATTAAGACATTTTCATTATGCAGACTGTGAGTGTCTAATGTTTTGTACTTCAGGGAGAAAGCAAAAACAAATAAGTGACAAATGAATAACTCATATAACAGTGGGGCTTTTATAATTCTTTGTTATGCAGAAGAGTAAAAGCAAAAGTCATTCAATCCACTGCTGGAATTCCAGCTGCCTGACTGAAGGGGAGTGTTGTACACCTTCTGCTTCAGAAGGCATCTCGTCACAGCCTGGCCAGGGTGCTCCTTCTCAGACCGTTCAATGCCACCGAGTACACTTTTTCTCCCTTAGCTTTTCATTCTCTATCAGGTGGAATCTTACTTTAGACAGTAACTAATTCTGCAGCTTAAATGTATTCTGGTGTCAATAGGACCGGAAGATTTGCTACCTAGGAGAGTTTCTCTTCAGATACTGATAGAGCATGGCAGGGAGTTCTGAAAGAGAAGCAGTTTCTTTAAAGTGTTTTGATTCAGAAACCAGATAACCAGATTTAAAGCAGAGCTCTGTATGCTTACTAGTCTTACAGTGTTTGCTATTCTCCTTAATCTGCAGATAGACTTGACTTATCTCTGTGTTCTTCATTATTCTGTGAAATGGTGTGCTGGCTGTTTATGGTACACATTGGCTGTCTGCCACTTCACTCAATGTCACCCACAGAACAGTCAGACTCCCTCCACCTTATCTTATTTTGCAAGTAGGCATCTTCTTTGCAAGTAGTTTCTTGTATCCCTACCTAGTATTAGGAGTGAGTTCCATTTCTGAGCTTTGAATTAATTAATGAGAAAATAACTTGATTTTCATAGATATACATATTTGCTAGAATTATGTCTAAGAGGCTAGAAAATCTCTGAATGGAAAAAGTTAAAAACCAAGGTCTCAAGAGTTTGGGGGATTAGAGTTCACATGTGGTTAGAAGAAGTATTACGTAATTGTTACTGATTTAAAAAGAGAGTATGTGTTATTGCCATCACTGTCCTAAAACTAATGTGTGCTAACTTGGATGGCAAAAGGTATTTGAGGAAAAGCATAAGCTTCTTTCCTTACCGTCTTCTCTTTGTTTTCTTCCACATCCAACATAATAGACCCCAATTTCTGCAGCCTTTCTGCAGAAGGGAGTGTCTAAACTGTTTTAGACACTAAAAGGGACTGACTCACAGACCCAGTTTGTTGATCCTGCAATACTGCAGTGACAAATGCCTGTCATTGCATGTGTACACATTTTGTAGAGGCAAAAATGGGCCCTAGTCACTGATTTGTGGAAACTTGGCTTGATGTCAAGGAAAGTAGAGAAATGGCTTTCTCCATACCTGCTGAATTATCAGAAGAGAGACTGCTTTAAAACGCATAAAATAGATCCAGATTAGCAGCCTGTCAGGTCTAAAAGGAACCAGAATGAGTAACTTTAGTTAGGGAACCTCATCCAGTCATTCCTTCACCAGATCCGTGTATACTGGTGGAAGAGCTATAGAACAGTTTTCTGAACCATGTATGTCAAAGAAGTCTTTCCTTTGTTTTTCAGAGTTCCTTGTTCACATTTTATTTTATACTGTACTTTGTGTTTGCTTAATGTCCTTTTTTGTATGCTCACTTTGCCTAAATTATGAAAGTTCACTAAAGGTTAACTGAAGAGATTATCATTATCAAAACTTAACATGTTGTGATATAAAGGTTTATAAATTTGTGAGTACTGAACAATCAAAGAGAGAAGAAGAGCTAGAATCACAGGTGGATAACTATGATAAAAAATGGTGAGACAGAAATTGTCACTTACTGCTAACTACATTAGGAACAAATGGATATTCAGTTCAAGTAGTTTTTTACCTGTAATGTTGCCTATTTTTACTTTTTCCTAAGTTTTCTTTAAAGGAAAATCTTAAGCTCTTGAAAAAATTCAAATGACAGCTATTTCTAAAGGGAATTTAAGTAAAATTAAAGCTGTTATTTGTCAAATATGATTTCAGAAATGCTCTGAACAGAAATTATATAATGATTTACCTATTGATTGATATATATCCCATTAGTGCCACAATTACAGTAGGAATTGGTCCATTATAAATTGGGAACAGCTCCTTTTGATTTTGAAACTAAAGTCTCTGTCTGTGCTTGAGTAGTCAAGGTAAACAATTTATAATGATAACTTTGTAACCTAAAACTATATATCTAATTAAATTTACAATATGATAAATGTTAGAATTTTCAATAACTATAGATATTTTAGCCATGCTCAGCTACTTAGCATTAGCAATTTAGAGAACGCTTTTATCCAGTCATATTAGAATAATAATATTATTTGGCTGTTAGAAAGGTATTTCCAGTATTATCATGTACAGGAGGCACAGAATTAATTTTCTGGTTCTTACTAATTTTTTGCTGCAATTTGTGGCACATATCAATGCTTTTGATGGATTAACGTAAATGCTAATCCTCCAATTTACTGTGGGTAGGTGAATTGCTGTGCTTATAGAAAGCTCTACTAGAAATGATTGCAAATTGAAGGAGTGGTGCACAAGACGTAATTTGCCTATGATATCTCTAAGGACAGCAGCAGTGTGTCTTTACAGGTCTCTCAGACCCTAAATAATATAAAAGCTAACTGCCCCATTTCTAGACCTTTAAATCTACATGTATATGCACTCCTCACATATGCTTCCAATTAAAATTAAGTAGTTTATTTAAGAACACTGCAAAGGAAATGAAAGATAATGTTTCATGAAGCTGACTGCTAAAATGCAATTAAATGAAGTCTCAAATTTCTATAGTCTGTATTTTTGTTTAGCTTAGACTTCTGACTCTATTTATGCTACATCAAACGATTCTGATTTCCTAAAAGATGCTTTCTGTGACTATTTAACTTATAAATGTTCAATTCAGATCTCTGCCTAGAAAGAGATTGTATATAATCCACTATAAAAATAATTACTTTTCTTCTATTTTGAACTCCTGCCAGCTACTTGTGCAGGGGCCCTTGTTTGCTCTGCAGACTGACCAATCGTTATAAACATTCCTTTCAAAACCCTCATTCTCCAATTTAGCTGGTACATATTGAAGCCTGCCACAAAATGGTTAGCAGTTTCTCAGAGCTATTGGTCAAAAACTCAGAACTCATACTGCCCTTCCACATGTAACTCCCAGTTTCTGCTCCACCTCCACAACAGACTGAAGTCAAAATATCAGGATAGGCAAAAAAAGATCCTTTTGTCTTGCTAATTATATAGAGTTGGAAAACGCAAATGCGTAAATACTGAAATTACATAGTTACCAGTGGAAGTTATAATAAAAATAGGCATCGACTTCATACAACTGAAAGAGAAACATAACCTGAGGTTTATCAAAATTGTGTCTGATGGAAGTTTTCCTGTAAGATGTCAAAATAATCATGTAGGAGTGAATTAAGCATTTAACATGGTTCCATTTTGTTTGTGTTTGCCATCCGATCTGGTTTACTCCTGATACCATCTCTGGAGGAGGGCTAGAGCAAAATAGTTGCAATTATTTCTGCTGCCATTTGCTGGAGTCGTTAGAAAACTAAGACTGCAAAAAGAGGTTTAAGATCTACTGTATGGTAGCAAGTCCTCCTGTGATACTATATCGTTGTATCTAACGTGGGTTTTCTTTTTGTCAAACAAACAAAACATCCAAATTGCCCCAAAAGGAAGAAAAATCAATCAACCAACTGACCAACCAAGGACAAAATGGGCTAAGCTTGACCCACAAACTGCAGAGTGATGAAGTACTTTACTCGTTCTCTGGTGACAGCAGATGTTTGGGATGTTTTCTGTTTTTCCTCTACTGCCTTCCCATACAATTTCATGAGGTATTGGAGTTCACCAGCGCAATTTATGGAACTTTTAAAATAAGGCCTCATAGAGAGGAGCTATAGAGGCAGTCAGAACTTAATATGAAGTCAATCCTTAAATTTTACGAAGGAGATGATAGAAAAAAATAAGCAGTTGTGACTAAAGTAACAGAAAAAATTGCGCTCTGCCATGGTTAAATGAAGCTGAACAGAAATTGAGTACATCAGTTATAAAGTTACAGCTGACAATGAAGTGACTCAGTTTTCACGGTCCATAAAGTTTTACAATTAGTCAGACAGTGTTGCAGACTGAACAAGCCAGCCTTCTCCCGAACCTCTCTTTTAGGTTAGAAAACTTCTTAGACTTACTTGTGAAGAACTCCTAAAGGCATTTAATATCTGTTAAAGGCTGCAGCTGGCTGCAGAGTAGTCTGTGGCTCAGAGCATAGACACATAATCTCTGAATACATATATGTAAGGAATAGTAGTCTTAAAGGAGTATGTGACTTACTTCTGAAAATTTGGGTGATTCTGTTTGCCAACATGTAATTTTGTAAGTGTAAGTCAAATACTGTTACCATGACTTGTTGTGTTTATTCCTGTGGATTCTGCTAGAAAAGTGATTTCCAAACTGGTCTTCTGTCAGCTGAGGGAGTTTGTCAGGTATGTGGTCCCTAAAAAATGACCTTTTTCAGCAGCCATCATGGATTAAGTTGTCTCCTATGATTCATTCTTGCCTGCCAACTCTCATTGCTGCCTCCATGCTATCTTTCTTAGCTGTTCTAGTATGACTGATTTTGATGCCATGCAGGGAATTCTTCTGTGTTAAGAATAACTTTTAATAAGTTTTTTTTTACCCCTACTACAAATTTAAACTTGAATCAGTTCCTAGGTTGGACTCCTTCTGTGTTTTCATACCTAGTTGCATCCTTACAATGGAGGAAGGTGTCTGAGGGTGGGAATATCTGAAGTTACAATGAAAGAAGATGGTTCTGCTTGAGCAGCTCTCTGACAAAACATAGTCTTAAATCGTTCATGTTTTAATTCCTTGATTCTGTGATACTGTAAATCCTACTCTAGGTTACCTAGTATTAGATCAAAACATGACAGAAAGTGTTGATCCAATATGAACTTACCCTGAGGGTTCAATTTTGTTCCAGTATTTTTGAAAGGTTAACTTTGAACTAGCAGATTTTATGAAGATCAAGTACTGCCCATGTCACTCCAGCTTTATGATGCATCAGATAACATCTGTGCTCCTGTAGCCAATAGAAAGCTGGCCTGAAAGTAGGCCAGTATAAACGTCTGTGTTGTGTACTGTGGCTAATTCAAGACAATTGTAGTCACATAGTTGCACCTCAATTGAATCAGTTAAGTACTGCTAGGTAACCTATAACTAGCAGTTACAGAACTGTAATCTAAACCTCCCTAAGCCTATTGTTTGCCTTTGCTGTATAAAGCTCTTTCCCACCACTGGCAATATTTCGGGTGTCTGCAAATCAAAAAAAGATTAGAACTGCTGTATTAAAATTTTGATTCTTCTTGACCTGATTGCTCTGAGTACTCATTAGTTGCCATTGTGCTGTTTATGGTCTATACAATGAAGCTGGACAGTCATGAAGTTTAATATGGGTTCTTTAGAATGAGTAAGAGAAGTAATGCTTATCTGAGTCAGTGTCATAAAATGACCAAAAAAAAGTATTCCTAAGCTGCTTCTCCATTTGGCAATTTAGGCAAATACATCTGACACCTTCCTGAGAAGTCAGTATACATTGAGGTATTATCTGCTGGAGTACAGAAAATTCTACGCTCTACATGAAAGCTTTACTTTTTCCAGAACTAGTAGTTCTACAAATATCCCTCCAAAGTTAAAAAGAAAAAAAGAATGTGCTTTTTCTCAAGTCTTCCTCACTGATCTCATGGCTGCTGCATAATGGCATAACTGAACATTTGTAATCATAGTCATTCAGCATGGTTTTGTTGCTATTTATTTAATGAGTTGTTCTGCTTTAGAGACTCTTGAATTACAGCAGTGCAACCTTCCAAGCATAATGCAGATATTATTTGATGCAGGGTTATTTAACAGGGAGAGATCTAAAGGAAGAAGTTTGTCTATGTAAGTGCTTACGCTCCATTATCTATTGTTTGACATTGGCTGCAGTTTGTTTGACCCAACCCTTCTCCAGACTTTTGGCGCCCCCAGGAAAACAAGTAGCCTCCATAAATATTATGCAGATGTTTAACTGTGAATTTCTCTGATAAATAGTGTTTGGAGACAGTTACATTTGAATGGTTCACTGTGAGTGTAGTTTATGCCAGAAAGACACTAACGAACAGACTGCTGGGTAGTATTTACTTCTTTCTTTGTTCATCTACAATACAGAACTGTTTTTCTGCCTGGGAGAATTGAAATGAAATACTGTTGGTTTTTTTTCTGCTGTATTGTCTGCAGAATTTATTGAAGAATCAACATCTAACATCATGCTTACCTCAGTTATATGTTTTGTATTTTTATTTACTATTTGTTTTTAATAGTTTCTTTCTTTCTTTCTTTTTTTTTTTTTTTTTTGGCAATACCTCTGACATCACTTAGTCATATTCAGTAGCTTTCTCTTCCCTTTTTATTAAGGACTTGATGAAGGTTTGAAATTTTTTCCTCTAAACTGAAGATTTTTATTAATATCACTGTATTTCCTAACCCCAAATACTTTCAGTTAAGATAACTGAGACACCTGTTTGGCAGAGATGCCAAACATGCCAAGTTCAACTGGAGCTGCAAATGGTTGTCCCTTTTCACAGTCCCTTTTTGTCATCAGTGTGTTATTTTCTAATGCACAGGCAACTGCACTGCAAAAAGCGTTACATCATTGGCACTGATTTCCATTAGGGTGGGCTGGAGTGCAGAATTCCTGCTCTGAAGAAAATTAAATACATAAAAAAACCTTGAAAAAGGACACCAAAATTAAATCCTCAGAAGAATGAATATTCTGAAATGTCTATTAAAAAATTTGGATCCACATCTCTTCCTGACTTTTTCTACTTCCAAGACAATAAACTGAGATGGCAATGAACTGGTTATTTGAAAAGCGGTGGTCCCTGTGCTGCCAAAGATGGCCTGGGAGCACAGTTCTGAGCAACCCAGTGGAATAGTTACCTATCATCAGGAAATTTCTGAGATAAATATAATTTTATGAGTAAAGTAAACTGTGCACAAAATCTGAAATTTTCCATTGGAGAAATTTATGTCTCGGTCTCTTGATGCAGTACATGTATTTGATGCACTGGAAAGTGTTGAACCCTTCCTTCCTGTTCCCACCATGAAGACTCCTCAAAACTATGTCACTGTTTTGATTTATTGAGGGAAATAGTACACTTGCCTCTGGAAGAAAAGCTGCAATCATTAGATGATAGGAAGTATTACTTAAGGTGGCGAGAATATATGTAAAAGGAGTGAAAAAAATTTATACTCTTCAAAATAAGTTTACCTCTACTAGATACTTTCTGGTTTATATAAATTTTGTCAAAAGTATTATGTTCTTAACTTAAAATGCCAGAGATAAAAACTTTGGCTTATTTGGGCAGATTGATTTAATACTGCTTGTTTCTCTGGAAATATTAAAAAATATTTGTCAAAGACATGTCAAAATGAAGAATGTTAATAACGTACACATGTAGATAGCTTAGTGAGGAAGCTTTGCCTCCAAGAGAGAAATATTTAATTCTATTTTCAGTTGTTCTGTTGAGTAGCTTGCTTAGCCATTGTCTGCCGTGTGAACTACACATCAAAAAGGGGTTCCTTCTCCACTTGAGCGTCCCTACTGTTCCAGAAATGTTTAAATGTATAATGTGTAGAAGTAATTAGGCATGAAAGTTCAACACACTTCTGAACCTATATAATAATGGGTTTCCTGGCTTTGTAATTAAAAAAAGTATGATGCATGCTTAGTAGCTTTCTGCTGTTAAGTGGATTATGTCAGATGATCTTTTTGGTAAGAAATGAAAGATTGATAATATATTTCTGTCCTGTGAAACCAAACAGACAGCTTATGAACACATATGGCCTATAGGCCTTATGATTCCTAATTCTGGTTTAATCTATCGAAACTTTCCCCTTTCCTTCACCAGTAATGTATTGTTTTATTCTTCAGTATTCCAAGAACACAACACATACCCCTGTTGTAGATCGAATGTGGTTCATATGCTGTGTGAAACTGAACATTAGCTAAGAGAAAAACGGTTTGTGTGCATAGCAGATAGGGACAAAAAGGTTGAAAAGTGAATGTACAACAGCTGCAAGTCTGTTTTAGAGCTGGATACGAGGTAAACACAGGATATGAGCATCCCAGAAGATTATAACAATTTATAGCTCAGTCCAAACTTTCGAGTTGCTCCTGTGACTGTTACAGCCTAAACCAAAGTTTGTGTTCAAACGCTTCGAGCTTTTTGGGAGACTAAATTGTGATAGATTCAATACAACTATGACAATGCATGTCCTGATGTTTAAAATAAACACGGTATTAGAATTCCTATAGAAAAATCTTATCTTTGATTTGGTCCTCTAATAGTATTACTGCTTTTTCATTAGAATCTCGCATATCTATTAACATCACCTGCCAGCGCTGCTACAGTCTCGTTTAATTCAAGACTAATAAACATGCCATAATATGTTAGTGTTATCACTTCCTGGAAAAATCAGGTGACTGAGGTGGGCATAAGCCATATGGAGCCATCTCTGTCACCTATTTCTGCCTTGACTTACACTCAGCTTTGACCAGATTCGTTCTGGATACACAAGACGGTCAACCTTGTCTTAGCATGAGGTCATATATAGTCTTCTAGCACTGTGCTGATCTTCTTTTCTTTATCACAAAGGGCTATATCCAGAATGCCGTTGTGTGTAGTTTAAAAATATCCTTGTGTTCACATACAAGATGAAAGCAAAATGTAAAGAGTGGATAATGAGTTAATGAAAGTATATAATTTCCTATGAGTTTTACTTAAGACCTTTTAGTTTGAAAGCTCAGAACACTTTCGTCATTAGTTCAGTGCTCACATCATCTCGTTGGTTTAGGAGAGGACTCAGAAGTTGAATCATGTTACTATTTAGGGAAACTTGGTTATTAATAGAACTTGATTTTTAAATACTTTTCAACCTTTATAAGTTAAATGTAATCTCAAATGCATGCTTAGTTTGAATGAACGAGGGAATAGAATGAATCTTTATACTTTAAGACATCAGCTTCAGTAGAGGAAGATTTCAAGGGGATCTCGACGAAAAGGTAGAATTCATAGAAGTTTTAGAGATTAACTGTATTCTTTTGATTCCCAGTAATGAAAAACAGTATTGCAGCTTTACATACGGTGAATCTGCATTGAAATAGACTCAGAAAGATACTGTGTAAAGCTCTATAATGACAACGTAAAGTGACAACAGATGTGATTTCTCACACTAAAATGCATTCTTATCATTTGACAATGATTAACATTATGATGATCCTCTTGGCATGGAACTGAAATTTTTCTACATTGTACAAGCTATATTAAATCTGTCTTTAGCTGGCACCCATGCCTTACTGAAGTTGGCAGACTACCACATGCATGGGACCAATTCCAACTTTATACATGGGCGTGAGTGCAAAAATCTCCATATGATGCTTCACTGCTGAAAATTAGTTGATGACTTTCGCAAAAGGGCTGCTGCATAATGCAATTCTGTATCTCAGCAAAAAGTGCTTCATGGCCCAGCTATGGGTTCTTCTTGCTCAGTCATTTGCTTTTATCCAATCCATGAGGATCTAATGATATTTAAAGGCACTCCAGTTCCTGGCTGTACTGGGACTTTGTGGTTCAGTCTGAAAGATCTGAAAATCTTGTAGCTTTGTGAGACTGCCATTCAGAAATGTAAGAAAATGTCAAGATCCAACACTCAGTTCGTTCCTTCAGGTAAAATGTGGTGTCGGACTACAGATTTTTCTGAAATGGACAGTGTGAAAGAGGTTTGAGGTTTTTGAATGAGGAAAAAAAGGTGTGTAATTGTTTTTGTGTCATAATTAACATAATACAGTTGATATCATGCCCATAGATCATAGACCATAGAACTTCAGCCTGTGATTTCTCCATCAGGTCCATAATTTAATAAAACTAGCCTGGTTCTGGTCTCACTTACACCAGTATAATTGGAGGCTATTGCATTACAACATAATAAATGAGACCTCAAAACAGATTTACTTGTGACAAAAGAGCGCAGTATTTCATGGATGCAGTGGAATTTGGCTAAGGTTTATTGGTCACTTCTTTTTATGAACACTGGGCTATGTCAAGTATGTTATAGTTTTTTGAAGTAAATGTTCCTGGATGTGATTCTTTTCTTAATTGCTAAGTGAGCAAGTCACCTGGTAGGACAAGAATGAGTCTCTGAAGCTTCTCTTTTGGTTTTCTTTTTTTTCTTTTTTTCTTTTTCTTCCCTTCTCCCAAAGGAAAGAAACATGTTTACCTCCTTTTGTCTGTCACTTGGCTGCAGCTATGGTAGTAACACAGAAACAGATTGCAACAAATTCTCTATTTATTGCTATGATTTTGGATTTTTGCCACTCTTGCTAATGAGATATATTTTTGCAGATAGACAAACTAAGGATGAACTCCTCAGCTCACATGCACTCGATTGTATCCCACTTTGTCATTAAATTTATTTTTAACAATAAAATCAGCAGATTGTAATTTGTATTATGATCATCAGGAATAGATCTCACCATGTTTAATGCAACTGTGAAGCTTTGACTGTGCAGATGAAGGGAGTTAGACATTGAAAGAAAAAACAGTTGCACAGTATCATCTAAAATTTTATTTTAGAAGTTTTTCTGTAGTAATTTGGGCAATGGGAGCAGGAGGAAGGGGGAGAGAGATAGGAAAGGACAGTTTTATCTAATGCCACCCCCACTTCAACCAAGTAATTACATTGCAGTCCTTTCTAGTGCAGCATGCAGCTCCCATGATATGCACAATATTGTACAGTATTTGGTATAATAGTAGAAGTATATACTACATTAATTGATGAAGTCTTAAATGTTGTGCTCACATTTTTATAGGTAGCTGAAGGCTTCTCGCTATACACTCAGCACTGCTAAAACTGTATAACAAATTAAAGTTAGAAGTTTTGGTTTTTCCCTGCTGAGTTGCCTCAGAGGAAAGTGTCAGAAGCACAAAAGCCTTTGTTGCTTCACTTCATGATTGAATCCAGCCTTCCCCATTGAAAGAGCTCTTTTCTTTTGCATTATTACCCTGTTACAAAATGTCTCTTCCCATCAAAAATATTTTAGTTTCCCTATGCTTCTCTTCCTAATTAGCACTGAAAGCCATTCCTAAAATTGTGAGTCTAGAAGCTGCCATTCCTTCACATGTAAACAATTAAGCTCAGCAGTTGCACAAGTAAAAGTCTACCAAAAGTAGACTGATAATGAACAAATGTAGGCTACCATTTTTAATTTCATTATCCACAAAGCACCAATGCCTACATATGTGATTGCAGCTACCCAGATTGCCTTATCTGTGTAAATGAATTATGAAAGTGAAAATGAACGAAGACATTATCTGAGCAGCAATGTATTACCAATTATAGTGATGTGGTTGTACAATTATAACACTTCTATTCAGGCCCTTGTACTTCAGTGGAAGTTAGCTTTTTCTGTTCACATTAAAACTTTCCTAACAAATTTAGTAAGCATAAAAAGGTCGCATTAACACCAGAAGTTATCCCACTTATCTGTGTCAGCTTCAACACACACCTTTGGATACAATGACATGGGCTTGCTTCAGTAGTCAAGCTAGTTTCTTCTCTCTTACTTCCCCACCCTTTTTGGGAAAGGAGAGTTACCTTTAATCCAGATTGTAGGAATCCAGATAATTTCAAGGATCTGGTTTATTGGCACAGTTAAAGGGGTAATGGATGTGGCATGGAGTGGGAATGAACTGTCAGAGCCGGCGTGCAAGTATTAATTCACTGCTGAAACTGGTGTATTGACAAATGAAATCCCTAAATTGTATCAAAAAGATTTTCCTTCACTGAAGCTGACAAACACAAGGAAACATTACCCCAGTGCCGTTCACAGCAATGCCGGTGCTGAAGCACTGTTAACAAACCATGAGTTTGCCTCCCTCCCTCCCCCAGTGCAATCAGAACAATAGAAAACACTGAATCAAAGATTCAGTGTTTTACATTTGCTTGGCACCATGCTAGCTTAATAAAGAATGAACTTGCTCAAGGATTTGTTCCATAGAAATAGGACAACAAGACGTTCTGGTACCACTCCCAGAGTATGACTCACAAAGAGAAAGCAGCAGAGAAAAAGAGTGCTTTTTTTTCTTTCACAAAACCACTCACCTCCTTTCAAGGTTATGCACTTGTTTTTATTTCTGAATGTGTTATTTGATTCTCTTCCTATTAATGTTTGAAAAAAATAGTCTTAAAGGTAGATGACAGCAATATTTATGGAGCGGGTTGTCACCCCCCTCCATTTTTGCTGAAAGATGCATGCTACATTCCTTCTGTGTTTAGTCACTTCAACACAACATGAAATCCTGACATGATGGCAAGTTCTCTTGACTCCTTACTAAATGGGTTTGTTCTAGCAAAACAGACCAAATGATACCAATAAATTCTCTCTCAACATTCATTCATTAGCTTTAAGAAGTATTGTAACCGGGAGGACTTCTCTTGATGGTTAAGGTACTTCTCACTCAAACTAAACCCAAAGGCTAGCTTTTCACTTCCCCTGCCTCTCCCCGATTTTCTAAATGATAGTCAGCTTCTAAACAATATACTCAAATAATATGCTGAGATTGCCCTTCACTTAAAAATGCTGATCAATATTTTTGTCCTACTTGTTACAGAATAATTAGGTTGCAAAGTCCTAAACTCACATTTAGTTGCAGTTACTTGGTATAAATTAGGTCATTGTTCCACATTCTTGTTAATGTTTTTCCCCTCTGCTGTAGTTCATTATGACCGTATTGCTTATACTGTCTATATACATGGCAATCAAAGAACTTCTCAAACATTTCAAGTAGTTCTTTGAGTTCCAGTAGCACAAAAACTTTAATGCATCTGGGACTATTAAGCAAATACCTGTTGTTCTGAGAGCAAGACAGTGAACTAGTATCTGACCTAGAATACAGGCTTAATTTTTAGTTTCAGTTGATTCTGTTTTGGTCATGTCACTGTGTTTTGCTAGCAAAAGAGTTTCTTTTAACACTTCACCTCAGAGAAAGAGGCTGAAGTAGTATGAATGACTTGTGGTGCTGAGGGTCTTCTTCAACAGTAAAATCTGGTAAGTAAACCTAATACATTTCTGATAAACATATGTTAATTGGGCTTTGGGAAATGTGCACTTTTTGGGTGGATGGCTCATTGCTATTTCTTTGCAAGAACAAAAGTATTAAAAAGGTATTTAAAAGGAATAGTTAAGACAGAAAAATGGAGAAAGGAAAGTATATTGTGGAAACATGAAATACATATCAACGCAAATTTTCAGGATTTATTAATATGCTTAATGTTTTGCTTTAGATAAGAAAGAAAGAGAAGCAGGAAAGAAAGTGTTACATACTTTCATGTTACTACCATGAGACATGTCTCTGTGACTACTGTTGATTCTGAGTGTACCTAATCCCATGTAGAGAGCTGTGAGTCAAAGCTGATGTGTAGCGAGGGCTATAGCTGAGGGTGTACACTCTAGGTAATTCTGGTATCTGCAATGTCAGGGTTGATTTCTTTGTTGGGTTTTCATTTTAAGGGTACTTCCAGCTTTTTTTTTATTTTATTTTTTTATTTTCATCTCAAAGGTAGCAAAACCAGCTAACCAAATCACTTGACTAGAAAGTTATATTGAATTCTTGTCATCTCTGCTCCTGCTTGCCTCTGTGGTGTTTGATTATTTGGTGTTTTCCCTGATATATGCCTGCAGGAGACTTCATTTCTGTGGACTGACTTCTGAGGCCTCTGAAATCCAGAGTCACTGGTAAAACTGATTAAAAGCTAAAATTCCCATCCCATAAGAAATGTTAAATTCTGTAGGCTTTTTACTGGATTATAAACTGTTTCATGGTTGGGAAGTTCATGCATCTTTCACTTTTATGATATTTTATGCAATCAACTCATCTGGGAACTCCGTAAGAGCCCCAGACAAATGATTATTGATTTGATAAGGTGATGTATTGTGATGGGACTTGCCTAAGTCCACCTTGCAAAGATGTGGGAGAGGTATCTAGTTAAAGACAAGGGTACACAAGGTGAGCAAGTTTTGAAACCTCTCCTTACCCTCTTACCCTTAACCTACAAACGAAAGATTCTGGACAGTGGTCAGACTTGGAAAGTAGCTCTACACAGGGTTCACAAAAATGGTATTGTAGTTTGATTTATCCTGGTTTGCTAATAAAGGCAGTCTTTGCAATAGGGAGTTTTTATAGTGGATATATGTGGGTGCACCACAACCTTCCACCTTCTGCATGCTCACGTAGACTTACATCTCATTACTGTCTAGCTATTAATTGTATGTGTCTGTGAACAATGATGGCTTCAAGTACTAAACTGTCAATATGACTTCCCCAGATGAACATCTGAGTAGGCGTAAATGTCATGATAAGCATGCTGCCTTCATGTATCACAGAAACTTATCTCCTTTTTGCTGATTCTTATATAACTACACTTTTGGCTGATAAAATAGAATAAATACTTAATTTTTTTCATAGTCAGCTGTATTAAACATATATATACGGATGAAAATTCCTCTTACTAATAGTAATATTTTTTCCTTCAAAATACCTGTCAAATCTGACTGATGCTTTTTCACATGTTGTTAACTTAGGTGAACTTGCATGCTTTAGAGCACTTAGATACGTGAGGTTAAATACACCAGTACGGATTCAAGTCAGCAGCACCAACTGGTCCTCAGAAACTGTGGAGAAAGAAATGAATTGGATACTTTCTTTTACTTAACAAAATGTAAGAATATTCTTGAGAAGTAACAGCACCGCATACCATTGCCAAAAATGTATCTTAGGGGCTGGAGACAGGCAGACTCATCCACAGTTTTTGAAAGTTATAATAAATCTTAAAAGTACTATTTATATTAATTTTGGATTTTTTTCTGTTAGTTTTCCAAATTGAAATAGTATTAGACCCATAATAAATAGCAGGAAAACACAGGGGAATCATAAAAAAACAGGGCATGAGATTGATACTTTAGACAAAAATTGGAAACGAAAGAGGCATCAAAAGTAGGGCAATGCAGTCTCCAAATTTAAGATAGGTATTGCTAATGCAGAATCTCACAGAAAAATATTTCCTTGCAAAAAAACCCAAAAAACAAAAAACCAAACCAAGATCATTAAGCTTCTGTACAAGTTTTACCCTTATAAGCACTTGTTATTATTATTTACAGTACAGCAGCTACAAAGATTTTAGAGGTTTCTGGGCACTGTTCTCTGGGCTGTTTAGGTTCCAGGCCACTGGCGTAACTGTTAGGCTGCACTGTTAGTGGTGCTTCTGCCTGGGGGTCAAAGTCTGACAAATATGATGAAATGCAGAATACTGATAATCAGAAAAGCCCTAGAATTTAAATGCAACAAAGGTTTGGAGCAATTAATATGTGAACTTATAGGCTGCCGGTACTCATTGTATTTGACATTTACTGCTATTCCAAGCAGACTTTTTTTAAAAATATGTTTATTGTAGTTTTATGTCTTTTTGTGTCAGGGTCAGGAGCAGATGCTTGAACTTTCTAATCTCTTCTTGTCAGATCAGCACATGGAAAAATCAAACAAAGCTGCCTGCTACTTCTAAGCCTTTCGGAGACCTTCTTTTTCCGTGGCTGCTGCAGAACATGAGTGTGAAAATGTTCAAACCAGGCATCTCTCAGTGTTCATGTAATCCTCAGTGCTCAAAGGCTTTGAGGAAAAGCATGAAGAGGAAAGTATTTCTTATTCCTCTTTAAATGATACTGTGGATTCTGCTTGTCCATTAGTGCCATAATTGAATAAAACAAAATGCTCCTTTGCTTCCATTTAACTATTGTAAATCAAAGTTTCTAAATACTGTTTTCTTAGTTTAGCTCTGTGAAGAGCATAGCTGTGTGCAGGACATAAGAATCTGTGCTCAGGAGGGACTGACTTTTGTCTTAATTTTTAATTAAATCTCAGATAAAATGGAGAAATGAAAGCTGGACTTTTAGGAAGTAATTAGGGTGTTTAAGTGCCCAGCCTTTAACTTTTGATGGAAACTAAGCAGAGGGCTTTAAGGCACTTTTGATAGTCCTGCCTCAGTCTCTGATATTGATAAATTCCACCATTACGAGATTCTGCTCAGATAATGGACATAGCACTAATTATTTCACTGAAGTATCAGCGTATCACGAGACAAACTTCACTCTGTCTTCTTAGCCATTCTCCTCTTCTTAGATCCATTTACATGTAACTGAGTTGCTGCAGCTCTTTGATCATATCCCATAGCTTAAAACTCCTCTTAGTTCTCATACAGTGTTTTTTCTAGAGCTTTATTCCATGTTTCCTCCTCATACCAGTGTGGAAAGCTTAATATTCTGGCAGTTTAAGTAGAGCCTCAGACCACATCTCTAGAAATTCTTGGACTTCTGTTGTCATTGGCTTTTCTTTTCTCTTTCTCTTCTTCGAGCAGTTGTTTTCTTGTTACATTTTTCTGTGTGTTTTTTAACCCTTGGTCTAGAAAAATATGCTGCAGCTTTTTGGACATTTCCCCCCCCCAAAAAAAGTGCAAGTGCCAAGTTCTTAGTTTTATAATAAGACCAGCAAGAGATTATGAAATGATTCATCACTTCCTGGCAAGTGTAATTATCACTGCAATCACCATTCGTTATCTATTTGCACCCTTTAAAGATGTGCTAAATATTACTGTAAGTTCAGAAAGTTATCATTTCAACTGAATCAACTGAAAAAAAATGAGGGCAGCACAGGTGTGTGCTTTAAACAGGGAACAATACTGATCTCCAGGACTCTCAGAGCTGCCTTCCTCAGAATGAGCTGCAAGAAATGTGTGACATCTGTGTAAAAATGGTATATGCTGAGGTCACGATAGAGGCTATACAAAAGAAAGTATTTCAGCTGGTTTAGCTATTGTGTTTATCATTGTTGGAAGCTGACTGCTGAAATGTGAAACCAGTTCCACCTCTTAGCTGGGTGTTTATTCACTGTCTGAACTGGGACATTGGAGATCCAGTAATTATGTTTAGTATTCTGTTTTAAGCAAATCATTTGTAGCTTCACTCCTGTAGATGCTACCTGGCAATTACCTATAAGCAAACAAGGAATCTTATTTTGAGAAGCTAGAGTTGTAATTTCTCTGTATTTTGAATCTTATAAAAATGACTCAAAGCATAATCGATTCTGCCTATAAGTAAACTACTGTGGGATGCAGATTCATTCTCACCAGTCATTGCTGAAAGTTTAAAACAAAATTCAGACTTGGTAACATATCAATGTACTCATTTCTCGAATAACTTATGTTGGGAGAACTTTGGGGTTGTAATCAGCTTTCTGTTCTGTTTGCATAGCAACTGGTACAATGATGTCTTTATCACTGGGAATTTTGGGTACTCTCACAGCAAACAAATGTTTTAAATACATTGTTTAAAAATATTACAGTGCATGAAAATTTTTCCAAGTTGTTCCAAATGACTGCTATGTTAGAGAAAAATCTTTACCTTACAAGTAAATGCTATTATTTAGTATTACAGCATTTATTTTTGCATGTCACTTGAGCTCTGTTCGTACTCAGGGAGGTTAGGTGCAAAGAGCTGCCTTTATTTCCCTTACCTTGTGGCCTTCAACTCTAGCTGAAGGTCTCTCCTGTGACCTTATATTGTTGTGCATTAGAATCAAAGCCTTCCTAAAACATGTCTCATGCTAGAATACTACTAAAAATGGAGGAATCAAATGGTGTGTAACAAAAGAAGTTTTAAGAGTGGCAGGAGGGGAGGAGGGAATGACTTCAATGGAAGTAGTAAGGGAGGGAGAAGAGCTAAAACTCCCCAGAAATGATGTGTGTGGGAATGGCCCTAACCCACATTATCCTCTAAATTTGTTCAGTCACTATGCCCAGCTGCTGATTACTTATGGTAGGACAAATCAGCATTTCAATGTAGGTTTCAGCTTTAGGATAAGTGAATATATTGTCTGTGTAAGAGGACTATGTCAAAGTATAGACATTTCAGTACTTTTACATCAGGGAAATAAGTAAATTGGTATTTTGTGCATTGTGGTATTCAATTTAGAATTTTATATGGATTTGCCTTTTTAAATTTCATAGTATGAAAAAGTGCTAGAGATTAAAGTAGATTTCATTTCATTCTCCATTAGAGTAATTAGATAGCTGGGAAGGGTGCTGAATGCCTCCGATGTTTCTACCTGTTTTTTAGAGTCCAGAAGTTATGTCTTTCACCTCTTCTCCAGGCAACCTGTATGAGGCTGACTTGTGGAATTTCAGTACTGTTCCTATTTACTTCTACCCCAAGTCAAAGATGTTAGTGAAGAGTCCTTTAAGAAGCTGAAACAGGATAATCCTCCTTGGTTTTGTGTCTTCAACTTAAGGGGAGTTATTGACCAATGCTGTTCTTGCATTATAATGTTGCTTAACTTGAAAAATTGCATTGTGCTGATGGGAGAGGGTAGGTAGGTTTGCCGAACTCCAGACTCGACTAAAGATATTTTTTTAGTTAAAACCAAGATTATGATTATGCAACAGAATACATGTAACCCTGTGATTTAGTGAGTCAGGCTGGTCAAGAGAGGCCTTCTGCGAGGTTCTTCAATATTTCTCACTATGATTTGAAGTTTTATTTGCATTACTGACTGAGCAAAAGTCTGATGTCATAGATAGGGTTTGTCAGCAAGCTGGCAGAACATAAGTTTTCCTTTCCTGGCACAGTTCACATTAAGAAATTTATCAGGGAATATTATGCAGACTCATAATCCGTCAAAAATATGAATGACGGTGTGACAGAAACCACCTGCATAGCTCATGATGTTCTTGGATCAAAGTACCAGCAGGAAATTGCTGCAGTATTCCAAATAGTAAGTGTGTTTTTGGAAAAAAGCAAAAACCTTGAGAACAAGTTGATATTTGCCTTTTGTCACTTTAAACCAGTTCCTTAAAGCTTGTACCAAAGGACGTACTGAATTTATGGCAAGTGCTAGTAAGAAGTTGTAAGCTACATGTCCACTGAGTGACAAGATCTGTATGAGACTAGGGCACCTGATACACAAGAGGGGTGAAAAAGATATTGCTAGATATTACTGGATATGAAAGGGGTTTCAA
The DNA here is from genome assembly GCA_008921705.1 of Burhinus oedicnemus. Taxonomy (NCBI): domain Eukaryota; kingdom Metazoa; phylum Chordata; class Aves; order Charadriiformes; family Burhinidae; genus Burhinus; species Burhinus oedicnemus. Next base: position 207,470 of record VFFE01007818.1, read on the forward strand.
AAGAAACTATCGCTACAAAGTCACTGAAATGAAAATTTGCTTGATACAGGAGAAGAAACAAAGGAAGAAAGAATACCTAGTTCTTACAAAGAATTTTAGTCCATAAAAATCAAAGCACCTTTTGAAGGGAAGAAATTTCATCAGCTCCCAGTGTTGAAACTTAGGCAGTCTGAGCTGAAAGTGACCTGTCCGAGATCAGTTAATGGACTAATCAAAAGCTCAGGATTTTTAGTTCCCAGCCCGGAGTCTTATCTGTCAGTCCACACTGTTTACATTTGTACAAGAAGGAAAAATAGCCAGGTTATTTTTGCCATTAATCTATTCTAAATGTCACTCACTTCACTTAACAAAGGACATTCTGTGAAGTGATCAGCTTCTACCCTCAGTATGGCATAAGCATATGAGGCTTTGTGCTGTATTACCAATAACAAGCTAAATCTCTGTAAGTTAGAAATGCAGCTGTCTCCTATGCATTCAGATGTCACTTCAACATCATAATTTTAGATTAATCTAGGAAAAACTGTGAGGATAATGTACTTACTACTCATGATGCATGTAGTTTCCAAGGTGGTTTCATACAGTTGGTGAAATTTTTTTTACCCAACTTTTATTTTACTTGTCAACATCACTTTAGACAGAGTCTGAGGAAGGGTCATTGCTTACAACTGTTACCAGTAGAAGGATATTTTCCTGCAAATTTGAAGGTATGCTTTTGATACTAGTCAGCTGAAATTAGAGTGCGAGTTTGATCTGTTTGCTGTGTGGTGGCTTTGCCTTTTAGACTTAGTTTTTCCTCTGCCATTGTCACTGTGAATGAATACAGTGACTTGCTTCATCAGCTCGTTTGTTCTATGGTTCCTTGAGAAACATCCATATAATTGTTTTTAGGCCTCAGAGGAACTTTCTAAGAATCATACACTGGCTGGAAACTATATTTGGCAAAGAGTTATCAAAGGTTTGTTGTCAGAGTAGAAAGGTGTATCCACTGGCTCTGAAGTCTGACACAGGCACATTTTTGTTCTATAGTTTGGAGTGTTATTAACTTACAGCAAGAGCTGCAAATACAGTGAGAGCAAAATTAGAATTCAAAATGATACTGATGGTCCAAAAATACAGTGCAATTGCCAGACTTTTGCCACATTTAGGCAACAGTAATCAGCTGTACAAGCACACGATGGGGAAAAACTAGCTACATTGCAACACCACAGAAAAGGATCCAGGAGGTAATCACAAACTTGAACAAAAGTCAACAGCGACCTGCTGTTACGAAACAGGTAAAATATCATGCTGGAAGATATAATCTCTGCTAGCACTTGTGAACACTGTCACAGTGATCTAACTTCTGCAGTTCATGCATCTCTTTCCAAACACTGGTCATTGTCTTGGCTTGTATTGTTACTGTTGGTTGCAAAATACTACTTATGTATCTGATTTTGAGCTCTGCATGCCTATCACAGTATTATTCTTGAGAGGTTTTGTATTCTTTTTAATGTTCACAATGTCAACCTGAAGTGCAAAATGTTCTTTATTTGCAATTCTAACTGGTCAAGAGCAAATACAGTCTTTCAGTGGTATCATTCTGAGATATTTGTCCCAGATCACCATCATAATTTGTTTGGTTTTGGTTTTGTTTTCAGGGATTCAGACTGCATGTTTGCGTTAATGGATGATTAGGCCTCCCATTTTTCACTCTTTTCAATGATACATGTTTGCAGTTTTGAAATTTTTGGTTTTAGCTGGAATGCAATTTTTTCAGTGTATGCAATACAGTTTCATAGTTCATCTCCTTGCCTGATTTAACAGGAAAATACTGCGATGTGAAGTGCATCAGAACCAATTATTCTAAGAACTAAACCTACTTTCTGGCTTATTTTCTCACTGCTGGCAGCCATTGCTGGAAGAGACCAATGACGCACTATTTAGATCTGCAATTATTCCTTGTGTTTCCAGAAAGCCTCAGCTCTCTAGGACCTTTTAATGGCTCCCTTCTTGCAGTCATGTTTCTTGCTTTTGGTACCATGAGCCACTTGGAAGTCAAATTAATCATTATCCCCGATCATTATCCCCCCCCATGGCTTTGTAACATGAGCTTCTGCAGTGCACAGTCACTGAACTCCCCCTGAACCCCTCCCTGAAGTTATGGTTCCCCAAACCAGAGAAATCCAAATCACAAAACAAGTGATTTACACAGGAATATGAGAGAGAGGCATTATCAGAAACAGAAAACAACTTGTTTTTATATAGACATATTCCTGGCATTTCCGTGGTCTTCCCTGTGTTTCTTTTCTAAAAATGATCATGCCAAAACAGCCTTAGCAGAGGTGACCTCAGTAGCCCATAATATCTTCCTTAGGCTAAATGCTTTTGTGAAGTGTTTTAATCGTGGTTTTTGAGCTGGTCCCTATAGTATCACTGAAAGAATCATTTCCTGAGGATCAACGAGTGTAATGGAATAATTCATATAATGAATCTGGATAAAGGGATGTTTAAATACTATTGCATTGATCCAAGTGAGAAAAATTCTTAGTTGTAATTGACGTTTTACTGACAGAAGTCATGTGGGCACAGATGCTTGCTTGTATAGAGTCAGGGTGAAAGCCAGGTTCATAAATGTCTCAAATGCTCTGTAAGAAAGGCTGTTAAATGAACAATTATATTTTAGCACCTGTCACATAGTCATTAATTATAACATGCTCATTTCGTTTTACATGCTATTTAAATGCTCACCATTGTTAAATACTTTCTTGATTATATGTATAGAGTGAAGTCAGTCATTGTACCAAACCAGAATCATTCTATGTCATTGAATTTAAAGTCTTTAACTTACTATAGTGGCCTCGCAATAAATATTGTGGGTTGCTTCAAATAAAACCGAAGAATAGGAGCAGCTGTCTCCATCTGAACACAAGAATTACCTGAACACGAGAATTTCAAGCAATGCACCTCAAGAAACTTAACAGCAGTATCAGAGAAAAGGGTGCAAGCTCAGTCTGCATAGTTTGCAGTGAGACACAGGGCCTTGGCACGTGAGCATCAGCTACTAAAAGGCTGATTTGACCCATGCCTGGTTATCTCAGTCTAAGGCGTGGAGGACATACCCTGCTAAGTGCCCGGCTCAGGGCTGAGTGGTAGTACCAGAGGCTGTTCTCTTTAACATTCCTGTTTCTGAGCTATACTAGTGCTGCTGACAGGCTGTCTGGAGGGATGTTGAGCATCTTCATGTCTCATATTGTTCTTAGGTAGAAGTGTGTAATTCCTCACTTGAAAAATAGCAGTGAGCTTCGCTAATGTTTCTGGAAGCACGTCTGACAGGTGTTACCCAAGTTCAGGGCTCTTGTGGGGAAAGAAGGTTAAAATTCAGTGGAGAGTGTATTTTCCCATAGGTTTACTTCAAGATCCTCTAAAACCTGTTTCTTTAAAGGAATATAAATAGTTCCTTCCTCAGGCTGTCTCAGATTGCATTTTTTGTTTTCTACTGCAGATGTCCTGATTAGCTAGGACCTATCCTAACTGGATAGGTTTTTGTTGGGAGTATGATTTACCACATACGGCGTATTTAATGAATATTGCTCCATCTGCTCTTTGAGGACCACACTGACAGTGACTTTAATCATGCAGCGAATGCTACTGGCATCAGTGGGACTGATGTTATAACAACTTCTCTCTGATGTGAATGAGAGGCTCTCTTTTTTTCAAAATGCCAAGATGAGACTACTACAACTTGTGGTGGGAAGTACTGAATTCATAGAATTTTGTTTAACTGTGCAAATTAATTGTAATGAATTGGTGTTGTTAAGTGTGCTCAGCTGCGTCTGTGTTGGCTGGTTGGGACTAGTTACATGACCATGTACGTCATATTTCTTTTTTCTTATGCAAGAATTTAATTCTTGTACCAAGTGGTCTGGTCTGAATATTCAAAAGCATAGAGTAGTAGACAAAATAAAAGTCTGATAATAGCAGAGCCACTAAATGCTTGACATTCCCCATGGCACACCTACTGGGCTTCAGCAAAAACATCGGCTTGTGGTACACATGGTGGTATCTGTTACGCATTGTTTGACTGGATTGGATATTGTTACCTTGGACATGTTAATTCCAGTTCTAGCTTGTCTTGTCAGGGTAGTAGCAGAGTAGCATTAATGAATGTACAGATCTCCCTGCTTAATTATAAATTCGGCAACAAGATAATTAAAAATCTGCTACCTTGCTATTTATATCATTAATTTCAAATTAGTCTCATTATGCTTTACTGCTTGACAATAATCTGTATAATAAAAGAGACTTACTGTGCTCATGGCAGTGGTATTTAAAAGCTGTTGAGAATATGTATTTTATATTAAAGGGAGAAACATACATTAAACATTAGCGGAGAGCTGATTTTGCTACTCATAAAAATGAGGTTAAAAATTAATTTCTAGTGTCAAATATTTAATTGGTAGGAGCGAGAAAACAATACTGGTGTGAAATATAGTTGTCAAAGAAGAAATTGATATCAAAATGCCCACTGTATTGGACAATTCAGTGGCAACATTTGCTTTTGTCATGAGAATTTGTAAAAAATAGATGATGAAAGTGTGCAATATTTCAGTGTGCTGACTAAGGGGAACAACGAAGCTCCTGGGACTCAACAGAAGAATCTTGCATCTTTGCATTAATGATTCTCATCTGAATTGTTTTTCAGTGGTTTAGTTCAAATTGCTGGTTCTGATTCTAGTCAGATGGTACCCACATACAATAGTCCAGAATCATAACAAATAACATAACTTGGTGTATTTTTTGACAGGTTCCAGAGAAAAAGGTGAAATGGAATGACTGTGAAACGAAACCGTTCATCCTTCCATTAGAGGATGAATGGAACTGAGTGGTAAAATTCTAATAAGAGCTACAATATCGACACCTTTTGGGAGAAGGGAAAACGCACACAGCCTTTAGTACAAATAACAGAAAATATTATATAGCGAAGAGTTTTAATCTACATCTTATCAAAATTATTTTTCAGCTGTTGTCAAGATGGTTTTAGATACTGGAAAACCTTTTTCTTACTGAATATTGTGTTTTAATTTATCATTCAGTAGTTTAATATAATAAGAAGTTAAATCATTCCATGAAAGACATCAGTACACAGATTTTGTTAAAAATTCTATTCTTTGTTGCTTTTAGTTCCATTTTAAGACTTTAGTATGAAAAATATCAACTCATTCTTAGGTCCAGGTACACGTACAGACCATAGGTAAAGAATTTAACAAGGCCTTGGTGTGTGCTTTGTCTTCGTAGTGGATAAGCAAAACAGTGCATTCTCTGGGCCGGGAGCATAGCCCATTACGTATATGCTAAATTCATATGTAAAATAATTGCATGAGTAATATAGCCAATTATATTGTATCCACATTCAAACATCTCAGAGAATTTAACTAACAGAATTAGTCTGCCTCAGCCTTGAGTTCAGGCAGATTATGGTATAAAATGAATACATATTCAATTTTTTTTGCAGTTTGTGGTTCTAGTGCAGTTTCGAAATTAATTTTTCAGAAATGAGATTTTAAATGTATGAATGAAGAAAGATGTATTTCTATGAAGAGGGGAAGAGAAAGAAATCTAGGCAGGGACATTGCAGGAAACCATGACTCACTGCTTGTTTATAAACTATAACATTTGGTGTGTTTCACATTCTCTAGTCAGGTCCTTTTTATTTGATGTTACTGGCAAACTTTTGACCCTTGATAAAAAGTGAAAGCACTAAAATACTTTTGAGCACCAATTTTATTAAAAAAAAAAGTTGACTAAATAATTTATATTCTGACAAGCTCACTGTAGATTAACAGAGTGTCAAAATTTATCCAAAGGAGTGACAGGTCCTGAATACAAACACATGAGTGAACCCTTCTTCAGGATCATTACCAGTGATTTCAGTGGGAAATATACTGTATTTCCCACAGTTATGTAATTGTACTCACTTTCTTTAGCAAGAGGCTGAAGGATTCTTTGTTGGTTTTGCACACATACTTTTTAAATCAAATGAACTGATGCATTTGAAATACGTTTCAGAGTTCTCTCATATCTAGAATAGAATTAGCAGGAGAGCATTTTTTCACATAGTTTAGTCATACTAAGAATTAACTTTACTGGGGGGAGAGAAATATTTGATATACAAAAAGTCTACATTTCTCCTTTGCCTGTTGTTTTTCCTCTCTGGAAATGCTATTGCTAAAAACCAGGGTGAGTTTTCTTCTGGGTCTCCTTAAGTTTTGCTAGAAGAGATAAACATCCCACTAGTCTTCTGTCATGAGTACACATAAACTTGGCACACTTGGAAGGATGTCATCACAGTAAATAGAGACTTGGGAAGAAGTGTGTGTGGTGTTGGGGAGACAGCGAGCTGGTATAAGGAGGAAAATAATGTAGGTAATTTATATGTAGAATAAAAGATATAACTCTGTGCGGTTGTCTTATCTTTGAAAACCAGTGTTGTGTATTGCAAAGGACATAATAGAATCTAGATAGAAAGAAAAACAAATTCAGATCATTACAGTATGTGTTACATTTTGTGAATATCTTTGCAATAGAAAGATAAGAATGATCAAAATGTTATTGTGTTAGAATAATAGATTTCTGAGTCATGCACAAGACATTTTTTGTCTATGGCCATGTTACGTATCTGAGGATAGAGCTGAACTCAGAATTTCACTATTTGTAAGACACTAAAATGATGAATGTCAGATTTCAAGACATCTATGGGGAAACTGTTATTTAAAAGCAATTTTTGCAATCAGAAAGCAAAGCTCTGGTATTATTAGTGTTGCTATTTCAAAGAAACAGTTTTGTTAGATGATACATAATCACCTGTAGAGTTTTTGCTGTTGCAACTTCTTTGTATCTAACCAATGCATAATGGAAATGTGACCGAAGAACAAATAGTTGATAGAAAAGACACTGCAACAACTGCCAGATACTGCTGTTCCCGTAGGGAAATGCATGTGTGTATACTTCCAGATAGTTTCCATGTCTCTCAAGCTGGATGCCAGAAATCTAATGATAAAAACCAGAACATGTCAATAACTGTGCATAGACCAGAGTATTTTAACCACTGAAAATGAAGTAATTTCCAGAAAACTAAGAAATAGCTGAACTTGGCAGCGCAAAATACTTTCAAAATCTAAAATGAAAAAAACCTTACTGTATCTGAAGCAGAATTGCCTGAAAAAAACCTTTAAAAAATATTTATTTTTCATATACAATTAATGAGAACAAGCCTACAGTTCTTCGCATTGTCTTGTGATGTTTTCTATATTATGTATGATTGATGGTTGTTTAAATTTCATTTCAAGTTCGTACTCTGCCACCTACACAGAAATTTAAAACTGGATTTGAATGCGAATTAAGAAGTAAAACCTAGGTAGTGGAGAGGTAGTTATGATAGATTCTTGCCTCTTTATTCCAGTCTTTCAGATGAGAACTTCTACTGTATATAGAGAAAATTGATGCAGCCTAATGTGTCTTTTCCAATTCCTTTTAGCATAGTCTCTGTCCTATTAAATGTTCATATATTTTCTGTGGGGAACTGCAGTTTAGTAGAGAAATTTTTTTGGTCGTGGTCTTGCTGTTGTCCAATAGCCATTCTTAACATATACCACAGTTACTCATGTTTTCCTTTCTGGATAATTTTGGAGTTCTAAACTATTTTTTTGCTATCTTTAATTTTTGTACCAAATATTTATACTGACATACATTTTAATCATTATCTTTAAAGAGTTTAGCCACTATTTTTTGCTTGGTATGGAAGGATACAGAGTCTTCAGAAAGGACAGGCAGGGGAGACAAGGATGGGGTGTTGCCCTCTGTGTCAAGGATCAGCTGGAGTGCATGGAGCTCTGCCTGGGGATGGATGAGGAGCTGACCAAGAGCTTACGGGTCAAGGTTAAGGGGAGGGCAGGGACAGGTGATGTTACAGTGGGGGTCTGCTACAGGCCATCTGACCAGGAAGACCTCTACAGACAGATAGGAGCAGCCTCATGTTCACAAGCCTTGGCTGCAGTGATCATGAAATGGTAGAGTTTGAGATCTTAGGGCAGCGAAGAGGGTGCACAATAAGCTTGCTACCTTGGACTTTAGGGGAGGAGACTTTGGCCTCTTCAGGGACCTGCTTGATGGAGTACAGTGGAATAAAGCCCTGGAAGGAAGAAGGGCCCAAGAAAGATGGCTAATATTCAAGCACCACCTCCTCCAAGCTCAGGAGTGATGCATCCCAACAAAGAGGAAGTCAGGCAAAAATGCCAGGTGGCCTGCATGGATGAGCAAGGAGGTCCTGGACAAACCCAAACAGAAAAAGGAAGCCTAGAGAGGGTGGAAGCAAGGACATGTAGCCTGGGAGGAATACAGAGAAATTGTCCGAGCAGCCAGGGATCAGGTTAGGAAAGCTAAAGCCCAGATAGAATTAAATCTGGCCAGGGGCATCAGGGGCAACAAGAAAGCCTTCTATAGGTGTATCAGTGACAAAAAGAAGACTAGGAAAAATGTGGGCCCACTCAGGAAGGAAACAGGAGAGCTGGTCACCCAGGATATGGAGAAGGCTGAGGTACTCAATGACTTTTTTGCCTCCGTCTTCACCAGCAAGTGCTCGAGCCACACTGTGCAAGTCACAGAAGGCAAAGGCAGGGACTGGGAGAATGAGGAACTGCCCACTGTAGGAGAAGACCACATTCGAGACCAGCTGAGGAACCTGAAGGTGTACAAATCCATGGGACCTGATGAGACTCATCCGCGGGTCCTGAGGGAACTGGCAGTTGAAGTTGCCAAGCCACTATCCATCACATTTGAGAAGTTGTGGCAGTCTGGTGAAGTTCCTGCTGACTGGAAAAGGGGAAACATAACCTCCATTTTTAAAAAGGGTAAACAAGAAGACCCAGGGAACTACAGGCCAGTCAGTCTCACCTCTGTGCCCAGCAAGATCATGGAGCAGATCCTCCTGGAAGCTCTGCTAAGGCACATGGGAAATAAGGAGGTGATCAGTGGCAGCCAGCATGGCTTCACTAAGGGCAAATTGTGCCTGACAGATTTGGTGGCCTTCCACGATGACGTTACAGCATTGGTGGATAAGGGAAGAGCAACTGACATCATCTACCTGGACTTGTGCAAAGCATTTGATACTGTCCCACATGACATCCTTATCTCTAAATTGGAGAGACATGGATTTGACGAATGGACCACTCGGTAGATAAGGAACTGGCTAGATGGTTGCACTCAAAGAGTTGCGGTCAAGGGCTCGATGTCCAGGTGGCAAGCAGTGACAACTGGTGTTCCTCAGGGGTTGGTACTGTGACTGGTACTACTTAACAACTTTGTTGATGACTTGGATGTAGGGATTGAGTGCGCCCTCAGCAAGGTTGTCGATGACACAAAGCTGTGTGGAGCAGTTGACATGCTGGAGGGAAGGAGTGCCATCTAGAGGGACCTGGACAGGCTTGGGAGTTGGGACCATGCCAACCTCATGAAGTTCAACAAGGCCAAGTGCAAGGTCCTGCATATGGGTCAGGGCAATCCCATGCACAAATACAGGCTGGGCGGAGAATGGATTGGGAGTAGCCCAGAGGAGAAGGACTTGGGGGTGTTGGTGGATGAGAAGCTAAACATGAGCTGGTCATGTGCACTTGCAGCCCGGAAGGCCCACCGTACCCTGGGCTGCATCAAAAGAAGCATGGCCAGCAGGTGGAGGGAAGTGATTCTGCCTTTCTACTCCACTCTCATGGAACCCCACCTGGAGTACTGTGTCCGACTCTGGAGCCCCCAACATAAGAAGGACATGGACCTGTTGGAGTGGGTCCAGAGGAGGGCCACAAAGATGATCAGAGAGCTGGAGCACCTCTGCTATGAAGACAGGCTGAGAGAGTTGGGGTTGTTCAGCCTGGAGAAGAGAAGGCTCTGGGAAGACCTTATAGCAGCTTTCCAGTGTCTGAAGGGAGCCTGCAAGAAAGCTGGAGAGGGACTTTTTACAAGGGCATGTGGTGATAAGACAGGGGGTAATGGCTTCAAACTGAAAGAGAGTAGATTTGTATTAGATATTAAGAAGGAATTTTTCACTGGGAGGCTGGTGAGGCCCTGGAACAGGTTGCCCGGGGAAGTTGTGGAGGCCCCGTCCCTGGAAGTGTTTAAGGCCAGGTTGGATGAGGCTTTGAGCAAGCAGGTCTAGTGGGAGGTGTCCTTGCCCATGGCAGGGGGGTTGGAACGAGGTGATCTTTAAGGTCCCTTCCAACCTAAACTATTCTGTGATTCTGCAGCCCACCTGTACTAAGTCCTTGGCATTTTATTACCATTTTCCCCTTAAAGAACAACGGTATGCTTAGTAGTTGCTCTATTGTTCAGTATATACAGTTTGCATTATATGTATACATTTAGAAAACACATGGCACATCAGTTACAGTGTTTTATAATAGAGACTGAAATTCCATCCACTGTGGCCAATAATAATATTGCACTGGCTCAAAACCAAAGAATGCCATGTTTAGAGTTGTGTATCTCAGTGCTAATTTAGCATCATATATCCCAAAGGAATTTCTTTCTCCTGCTTCTTTCCCCTCCCTTCCTCTCCTCCTCATCCCCCTCTTCCCTTTCACTGAGGATGCAGAGTATAAAATCCTAAGACTATCAGGTAGAATGAAACAAAATACAACTGTGATACTGGTCATGTTCTTCAGAAGAGTTTTATTAATCGGGAAAATTAATGTCCCTATCAGAAATCGGTATTTATATTTTTTGGTATTTCTACTTATTTTCTTTGAGCTTTGCTAGGACTCTTAAGATGTAGTAAAATATAAAAGCAAAAGGACTTGGAAGCTTCTTAAGCCAAGTTCCTGTACTCCAGTCTGAGCAGGAAAGTCTTAGCAGGGAAATTAATCTCCTGTGTGACGGCATTGACGTAAGTCTCTACTTAGTTTGTGTGTGCATGTAAACAGGGAAAGCAAGAGAGAATAAAACAATTTTATAAATATTCTTACTTATGAGAGGTAAAAAGGGAAGCCAGAACTTAAAGACCTGCACAACTGTTTGCCCAGAGCTTTACCACGTGTACTACAATAGATCCAGTAACGTTAGCCAACATTTCTATCTGCATTCTGAATGCGTCACAATTATCTTCAGTAATGTCGAGTTTTTCAAGTTTGGAGAATTCATTAGGTTAAGTTTTAGAGTGGGTTTTGCTGACGTCAACACAAAGAAATAAATTGAGGCTATCCTACACATTTATGTACGCAAAGTGCAATAAGCTTGATGCAAACCTGGTAGAGCAGTTGGGTGAAAATGCATTCAGCCTCATCCATGACGGGATGAACTGTGCTGAGAAATATGAGTACCTATATGGAGAATGTGGATAACTATAATTTAGCTCATAAACCATTACACAAATACAATTCTAGTAGGTAGTATTCTATATTAAGCATGACATGCTTGTGAGAAAGATTACCCTTTGTATGGCAGGCAATCCCAGCATTTCCTATAGCATTTAACCTGTGTCTGGGGGCAGTACAAGACATCAGACACCTGGGCAATTTTATTAGCCCGATACAAACAGTTAGATTTGGAGAGCCTGCATGTGGACTGGAAGCTGATAAAAGAGGTGCCGAGAGGCATATACCTCTCATTATTGTGAAAAGACTGTGACAGCTATTCTGTCTTTTAGAGAGCCTTGGAAGCCCCTCTTCCTTGCTTAAGTGACAATCACAGAATCACAGGGGTTGGAAGGGACTTCTGGAGATCATCTAGTCCAACCCCCCTGCCAGAGCAGGGACACCTAGAGCAGGTTGCACAAGATGGCATCCAGGTGGGTTTTGAATGTCTCCAGAGTCGGAGACTCCACCACCTTTCTGGGCAGCCTGTTCCAGTGCTCTGCCACCCTCAAAGGAAAGAAGTTCCTCCTCATGTTTAGATGGAACTTCCTATGTTCAGGTTTGTGCCCTTTACCTCTTGTCCTATCACTGGGCACCACTGCAAAAAGACTGGTGCCATCCTCCCGGCACCCTCCCTTTAAGTATTTATAGGCATTGATGAGATCCCTTGTGAGCCTTCTCTTCTCCAGACTAAAAAGACCCAAGTCCCTCAGCCTTTCCTCATAAGAAAGATGTTCCAGTCCCCTAATCATCTTTGTAGCCTTCTGCTGGATTGTCTCCAGCTGTTCTCTGTCCTTCTTGACCTGTGGAGCCCAGAACTGGACACAGTACTCCAGGTGCAGCCTCACCGGGGCAGAGTAGAGGGGGAGGAGAACCTCCCTTGACCTGCTTGCCACACACCTCTTGATGCACCCCAGGATGCCATTGGCCTTCTTGGCCACAAGGGCACATGGCTGGCTCATGGTCTTCCTGTTGTCCACGAGGACTCCCAGGTCCCTTTCCACTGAGCTGCTTTCCAGCAGGTCAGCCCCTAACCTGTACTGATGCATGGGGTTATTCCTTCCCAGGTGCAGTACCCTACACTTGCCCTTGTTGAACTTCATTAGGTTTCTCTCTGCCCAGTGGCAGACAGATGGCACAGGTGATGGCGCAGATGGATTTCACATCATCCCCTCCAATTTCTTATGCATCGAGTTTAAATGCTTAGCCTGTATACAGCCTTTATGGAGTGGATTTAATCCACCCGTCATATAAATACCTAAATAAAAATCTTGTTAGAAGTTGCACAAGATACACTGATTTTCTACTGTAAAAACTTTCCTCTTCATGCTTTAGTTAGTGATTTCATTACATTATAAATTTCCTAAAGAGTGAACTGGTGCAAAGTGCTGTACTGAAAAGTAAAATAGCATTCTCATCGTAACTCTTGCTTTAGATTTTTATATTTCAAATCTGTACATTTAAAAGAAAACGTAAGAAGAGAAGCATGAAGTGTGTTTTTTTTTTCCCCCCGACTTCAGTTAGTCCAGAAAATAAATAGATGCATGAAACTTAGCTCTCCACTTGTTCTCTTGTTGCTCATGAGCAATAGGGAAAAGCCTCTGACCCCTTGCTTTCGTACGGAAGTGGAACAAAGATTATGGCATTTAGTGGGTTCAAGCTTTAAGTGTCACACTTGGTTGCCAAAATTAAGGACCAAAGTTCAAAATTTGGCTGAAGTGGCAAATAGATGAAACAGTCGAAAGCCCAAATGGTGCAGTTGGTTGGTAAATGGTTTCATGCACACAAAAATCCCAAACTAAACAGCAGATTCAGTTAGAAGCTGATAATAGCAGCTGGTTACCAAAGAACTTTAGAATGATAAGGTTGAATGGTGTATTCAGAGATTATTTATTCTATTATCTCCTCCAAGGCAAAGCTAATAATTTCTGAAACGTGTTTATATAGCCTTTTAAAAATCTACCGTTAAAAACCTGCTCATTGTAGTTCCATGAACAGATTCCCTCAGCAATTAATGTGCTTATTATTTTCCATCGAAAAGTATTCTTTTCACCATTGAATCTTTATTACTGCAACTTATGGCCCCATGAGCTATTTTGTAGCTTGTTATTTCTTGACCACAAGTCTGTTTCCATAAACTTATGTGGCTATGCTTATAATCTGGAAGTTTTTAAATTGTGTTTCCTTTTAGTTTTCTTTAGGCTACATTATGTGTGACTTTATGCCTTTCCTCATATAAGATGTTTTCTAGATTTCTGTTTTTTCAAGGTTTGGTCCAGTATGTCTCTGCTGAATCCTGTTGCCCCAAAGCAAGAAACAATGCTTCAGGTGAGCTTTAGGAATACAGAGAGAATGGGAGGTTGTTCTTCTGGACAATACTCCCTTGTAAATGTCCTAGGGTGGTGCTTGTTTTTTCATAAGGCTTTGGTAGTATGTTTAGTTTATGATCCACTGCTGCTTCCCTTGCATTTTCTGAAGAACTGCTGCCTAGCCAATGGCCCCTTGTCAATCAGATTATTCCCATGTATATGCAGAGCTTGGTATTTTTCATATCCTCTTTTTTTCCTGAACATTTCTGCAGTTTGTCAAGGACATTCAGGAGAGCTTACTAGCTTAATATTGCCAGTGCTGGACTAAGTATATCACCTATCTCCACCCAAACCATTGAAGAAAACATTGGGTAGTGCTGGCCCTGATACAGCAACCTTCTTAGATAAATTAGCTTTCTACTTTGACAGAATTACTACACTTTGAGTATAGTTTACCAATTATTTTTCTCACTTATTTTCCAGCAGTTTCATAAAGATAATTTCTTTTTTCCCCATATGTGGTTGATCATGCATCATCATTTCCTTGTCTTCCCTTTCTGTTGGTCCTCCCACCTATCTATCTTTCTACAGGGGTAGATGAGCCCTTAAACCCCAACCAACAATGCCTACACATATCTTCATTAGTCAGTAGATATTTTAGCTGGAAAGTAGAAAGAATCTGTCTGACACATACAGGTTACTGGTTCTTAAATTTACCATCTTAATTGCCCATAGCTTTGAAATTGAAGTAGGAAAAATAACTACATTTCTAGACTTCTGGCGAGGAGCTGCAGATCAATAAGAAATATCTGGCATTAAATCAAGCAGAATAAAATATTTTGGATTCTAGCTCACATGTAGTCTTTTGACTTGAGACATAGTTCTATATATCAAATTACTTAACTATTGCTATAGATCTTGAGGTTAGGGAAACTCAGGTTTTGTGAGTGGTGTAGTATTAACATGCTTTTGGTCCAAAAAGTCTGCTTTCACATGAACATACGCGTGGGAGATGAAATAAAAATAGCTTGCATGACATGGAAAGAGCAGTGGTCATTGGTTGTGATGGGCAAACAATAGCAACACTAATTGAAAAATAAATTGAAAAACAAACAATTCAGGAGTTTTCTGCTTGAGTTTCACTCAGTGTTGGCAAATTAAATAAGATAACTCTAGGGCATCATTGAAATAGATTTTTACCATTCTAATTATTCCTGAAAGGATTAGTCTGAAGTAAGAAATATAATGAAGATTATCTATAGAGGACTTTTTAGCAAGAGTGCTTTCAAGCAAAATACTTCCTCATTCCAATAAAAATAAACCTCTTCAGTGCATTCTGTGTGTCAGGTCTGGGTATATCCTACAATTGACTAATATTACTCCAGTATGCTCGAATACTGTAATCTGCAAAAAGTTACATGCAGGTCGAGGGAGGAGATTCTCCTCCTCTACTCTGCTCTCCTGAGACCCCACCTGGAGTACTGCATCCAACTCTGGAGTCCTCAGCACAAGAAGGATGTGAACCTGTTGGAGCGGGTCCAGAGGAGGGCCACAAAGATGATCAGAGAGCTGGAGCACCTCTGCTATGAAGACAGGCTGAGAGAGTTGGGGTTGTTCAGCCTGGAGAGCAGAAGGCTCTGGGAAGACCTTATAGCAGCTTTCCTGTATCTGAAGGGCGCCTACAAGAAAGCTGGAGAGGGATTTTTTGCAAGGGCATGTAGTGATAAGACGGGGGTAATGGCTTCAAACTGAAAGAGAGTAGATTTGGATTAGATATTAAGAAGGAATTTTTCACTGGGAGGCTGGTGAGGCCCTGGAACAGGTTGCCCGGGGAAGTTGTGGAGGCCCCGTCCCTGGAAGTGTTTAAGGCCAGGTTGGATGAGGCTTTGAGCAAGCAGGTCTAGTGGGAGGTGTCCTTGCCCATGGCAGGGGGGTTGGAACTAGGTGATCTAAGGTCCCTTCCAACCTAAACCATTCTATGATTTTATGAATTTTATACATGTGATTTTTCCACTGAACAATACAGGAATAATCTTAGTGGGACTCAGGCTTCAGGCCGTCTAGTTAATCTGTTGTATCTTTTTGAAATGCCCTTTCTTGAAGAGTTTGTGTGAATAGTTATTCAACATGTAGATGTGATTTCTGAATACTATAAGGAAGAAGTCAGTATGTTGCCATGTTGAATGAAAAAATGGTCAAAAAAGGCTCTTTGGAAGATGAAAAACAATGCAATTAAAGTGAAGTTCTGTTACCATTTTATATTAATATTTTCTTTCCCTGTCTTTTTTTTAACAGCTCAGAATTCCTTGTAGCCAAAGTAATTACACTGCAGGAATTTCAGTTCCCCCAAAATAGTACTTTATACCGTGCCATGCTTGAATGGAAGTCCCATGAACAGCAATGTGCATTGGACTAGGCCCAGAAAAATTTACTTTTGAGATGCATACTAGTTTCAGGACTGATAAAACTGCTAGATGAAAGGTTAAGGAGTTCAGTGGAAAAACATATTTGATATAGGTCTCACTGAGAGTTTGGAGATTTTTTTTTCTTTCTTGAAACTCTCAGAAAAGTTTTTACCCTGAGCTACGGGTAGTCCCTCTGAATAACATAAGTATAGCAGTCCTATGCACACAATGTGAAACAGAAAGAAAAGGGAGATTTCTTTGTGATTTGCAGCTTTCTGTATAGACAGTGAGTGAACACACCTCAAAAAGCAGTGAATTATTTCGAAATGCTGAAACCCAGAGCAGGAAAACTGCATGAAGAAAAATGTGAATCTTGGCAAGCAAGAATAAGCAAGAACATGACTACATGAAAGTATTTAAAAATACGACAACACTCTGAACGCTGCATGTTGTTGAAGGAAGATCTTCAGATTGTTCAAGATCTTGGCAAAAACTAATCTGTGATCTGATAAAGATAATTGTTTTCCTGACAAAGATCTATTTCTCTCTACTTCTCAAAGGAGCAGAAATGAACAGTGGAGCAAGGTGAAACTGAATTGACACAAAATAGCTGGTGATGTCTGTCTGATAATTTTTCCTTTAGGTAATTATTCCATGGGTGTGTCAAGAAAATAGTTTTATATAGTGTGGAGATCAGCTCCTGGGTCCTTTCAGGCTAACCAAACTTGACACTGTCACTGTTCACAAGCAATGTGTATTAGCTCTAGGAAGAGATTTTACCTGTTTCAGTAAAATCCACTAAACTGCTAAGTTTTCCCTTGTGGAAATACATATTACTGGAATGTTCATTATCTCTCTGTTTGTTATATAGTATTATTTCATGGAAATTTTATGCCTTTAATGATAATTTATGCATAATATATTATGAAATTTCTTGGTCATATACAGCCTAAGGCAGATCTCAGCATTACTTATCTTGCCTTTTCTGTGGATTTACAGTGCCCCTCAAACTTAATTTAGTAATGCCAATGTCTATGCACTTAACTTTGGAAATTTACCACTCTTCTGCTCTCCTCCAACCAATAGTGCAATTGCAAAAGATGCCCAGCCTTCCTCGTCCTACTTGTCATGTATCAACAACTTCACCCAGCACGTACTGAGTGCTTTTCAAGAGTTAAGCCGCAAGGGAGCTCCAGTGCTGGGTCAAGGGAAGAAACAACTGCGGCAGGCAGGTCCTTTGCTTCCTCGGCAGGAAGGGGGCACATGGTTCCAGGGTACTGTGCAGCCAGAGTGTACAGCTACACAAATGGTGATGGCTTGCTGCTGGTTTACGGCTCCTCTGGCCAGGTTCCATGTTTCCTGTCAAGCCCTGTGCCAGCACAGGTTTGTTATGGGCCCTTTGTTGTGGCCGGGGAACGGCATCTCACCTGAACCACTCATGACTTCAGTTCACTGAGAACCATGGGCAGCCACTTCTGCTTTATAGCTTTCTTGACAGCCTGTGTTCGCTGCGGTTGAATTCTTCCTGATTTATGTCAGCGTGATGTCAGAGCAAGCTTTTCAGTTTGGATCTCTGTTGAAATCTTATCTTGCAAACAGTAACAGTTTGCTACTGTCGCTATCTGAACTTGGTCATTTTTGTTTTCCTCACTCATGTAGCGTCAGTTTGTTTTATGTAGTTATGGTCCTACCAGCTGCAAACACCATATTCTGCTTCAGCCAACTCTAGGTTATTAGGTTATGAATGCTAAAAATTATGAGCAGTGCTTTAATTTGCATAGTTATATCCACACATCATCCAGAGTGAATAAAAGCCAGATTGTAAAATAATTACAATCTCTTGAAGTAGAGCCAGCCTCACAGACCAGATCCATCCGTCTTCATTAATTTGTATACAGTTCTTTTACCAGAACAAACTTTCTGAAGGTACTCGCATGGGAATGCTGAAACAGCTGCACAACTTTTATTTTGAAGAAAAAAAAGTTGAGCCTCAGAACAGTGTGTTTTAAAGAGAGAGAGAGAGAGAGTGACTCTGCATTTAAGACTTTGACCAGCATGTGTAAGAAGTGCTCTCATGGCTGGAATAATCTAAGACATTTTTACCTGGGTAGCACTTGGCAAAGCTCCCCTTTTTTCCTGCACAGTTGAAAGGAATCCAGTACAATTTCGTGCTTCAGACGACTTGACTCCAGTTTTGCACAGCCTGCCTGGTTTGGTAGTGCACGGCCGTGCCTGGCTTATGTGGCCTCTATGGCCCTTTTCTGCTCCACTGTCAGAAAGAGGGAGGGAGGCTTCCCCCAGCACCAAAATATCATTCCGTGTGCTCTCTGCAGCACAGTAGCTAAGAACAAGTTTCCCGATTACTCCCCGGTCTTTTTGGAGCTATTTGCTGGAAGAAGTCTCTTTCCCCACTTTAAATGGATGATTGTGTTACAATCAAGAAAAAGCATCTCCAAAGGCCAATCTTTAGGTAAGTGGTGCTATTATTACTTTGAACTGAAAATGTTAGGAACTTTACTCTCTACATCCTATTTGTTAACTTAAAATTCATATGCAAACACACAAAAAATTGTTCAAGAGAAAGAGTTTAATATTGCGTAGCCTAGGAATGTATTAGTGATTTTGGTGCTCAGAATTTGTTTTTTCACTTGAACTGAGACTTTATAGAAGTTCTTTTTCTTCTCTCTGTCATCTGCGTTCTCTAAAGTTTTGTGTGGGATTGTCTTTATTATGAAAGAGGAGCAGCATAGCTCTTGAAAACTTTTTTTGTGTGTTTTGTTTTCCTACAGCTCTGCAGTCCCTCAGTGTATTCTGGAATTATAAAACTGTTTAAATGTGGAACATAGTTCTTGGTTGGTTTAGCTGATTAGGTCTGGATGGCAGAATTTTAATACTTGAAATGACACACCTTTCAGAGTAAAGTAGGTTGCTTATTGGGGTGTGCAAACAAGTGCTTGAAGTATAACTAATCCATAAGACTCTTCTGCTAGGAAAGGTTCAAGTTTAAAGAGTAATAAGTTGGAGTTTTTGTGAGGTGGTTCTTCACTGCTTCCTACATATGTTAGGTTGATCTATGAAACGTCTTTCTGATTTCTGATTATTTTATATTTTAAAGTCCATTATAAATTTATTTTTACAGATCAGGATTAGATCTAGTTTATTTGTGCTTTTTACCACAGGAAACCCTTTTCTTTCCTTTGGCCAGTCAGTCCTAGCTTCAGACCAAGTGACTTTGAGTGGGAAATGATGTTTCTCAAACTACTATGAATAAGGATGCAGTGGCTGTAAGATTAAATAAACCTGCAATAGTTCACAGTTCTGTTTGTGGCTAGTGACATCTTTAACAAAACTCCAGTTCTTACTGGGTGACATCACTAGGAAGGATATTGTAACCACAGTCTTGATATGACAAATAAATATAAAATTATAGATGGTCCCAGAGCAAATACGGGATTGTAATTTATTGGATGGCCACTACTGATGTCATATATTATGGGAGTACAGTTGGTATTGCAGCTCCAGAGTAAGTTCGGACAGGTAGTCATGACAGGATTATGTGCTACTAATGTTACATGTGGAGAAATCTTTCAGTAGAGTTATGGTGCAGAAACAGAATCTGGACATTAAAAGATTACTACAGGAGTGAAGTGAACCATTAACCTTAAATTTGAATGTCCTGTGTGGATTTGCTATGCAATTTATATCGTAAATTAAATTAAACATTTTGCACTTTGCTTTAATAAAGTGGAGTTAAGAAGTTATTTCACAGAAAGCTTTTGACTGATGATGAAGAGACATTTGATATTTTCCTGAAGTGCTATCTTTTTATTTAAGCTAATAGTTTAGTTGAATAGATTTCTATTTAAACATCAATAATTATTTTTAAGGATCTATGATATTTATCCCATAAGCTGTAACTTTAAAAAAAATTCTTTTAAATGCACACTCTTCAGTCTTTTGGAGCCATTAGAATTGCAGGTGAATAAGTGCATATTTCCTGATGTTTTTAGGAATCTGCTATAGAAATATGCTGTAGCTAGTGTAGTATTGGATAGGTTGCAAGAGCTTTCTTAACGGATGTTTCCCTAAATTATTTTGTGGGACTGAACTTAACTCAATGAAATACAAGAAGTTTCAACATTTCTGACTGAAATCCATTCCTGCAAATCAGTTCTAAATACAGAACGGCAACTAACTACTGTTGGCATGCTTAATCCAGAGCAAGAAAACCCCTAATATGGAAAGCCCCCTAAGAGTCCATGGCTCTGCAGTGACTCTTCTGGCAAAGGATCTCTGTAATACTACAGTAAATGCGTAAGAAACGTTTCCAAGGTCGAGACCAGCATAATATTTTAGTCAGCTCTAACAGAAAGACAATCTCTGTATGCCATAAAGATCGTATCATGTACAATAAATACAGATGCTATCATAGTACATTAAAGAGCTGTTTTTTTAATGTGTGTTCATTTTCTGTATGACTTTGGAAAATACTTCTCCAGTGAAAAGGCGTTCTTGTACAAGAATTGTGAAGATTTAGTCTCAGTCCTTCTAATCCTGTAGTTTTCTCTCCATGTAGGTGAAATGTTCTTACTGGGCACAGACCTTACATTAAGGTAACTAACTGAATCAGCAGTCTAGTCAATTTTTCCTTCAAGAAGAAAAGGAAAGAGAAGACAATACCAAATTACCCAAATTTTATATATATTTATATTTATCCGTGTTTCACCTACAGCCAACACTAATTGTAGTTTCTCTTAAAAATCAGGTCTTTCTTGGGGGCTATGTCAGATCTTAGTAAGTACATACGAATATCTTCCTATTTAGCAAAGTTACATTTACAGTGGATCTATACTTTTACTTGAGTTGCCCTCCCAGTAATGTAAAAAATAGGTTGAGTATTCTAAATAATCCCTTCAATATCACCATTCTTCTGCATAAGAATGGGATAGGTATTATGTTTCAAGATAGGAATATCAATAATAAAAAGACATTTCTGACTAATTTTCAAATCTTTTGTAAGTCCTGAATTCACAAAGTAAACATATTAAAATACTGGGAACGAAGTGTAGCTTTTGGTATTTGCTGCCCAGTAGTGCTTGGAAATAACTAAAAAAATTCATTCAGAAATATAACCGTGTGAAAAAGCCAAGCTTATGAATCACGTTGAACTGATTACTAAAGCACATCAATTTGGATAAAATTTTGTAATTGCATCAGAAACTGACTGCCAAATACTTAGAGATTCCAGTATTCCTCAATATCAAAAGAACAGTCTGCTATATGCAAAGATATATTTCAATAGAACTTGTAGCTTGGATATTCACTGGCTATTTTAATGCTAACATAAATTACTGAGGACATTCCATATTTTTATTAAGAACAGCATCTTGAGCTTGTTTGCTATAACTGGAGATGGTGAAATTAATTCAAATAATAAAGAAATCATCTTCCTCAAAGAAAGCAGTGGGAGCTTCATAGCTCTTGACATTTAAAATTGGACTGAATAAAGCCATGTAAAATATGCTGTAGGGAACAAGTCCTTCCCTGCCAGCTGCATAGATTAGATGACATAATAGGTGTTTTAGTTCTCAAATTTCTATGATTTCTATTAACATAAGAATCTACACAGTCATTAGTCAAAGCTTATACTGAAGCTAACATTTTTCTGCACTCTGCTTCAGTCTTCTGGGGGGGTGGGTTGTAAGACCTTGGTCTTCCTGATGTTGACTGTGAATGGGAGCAAAAGGATCAGGGTATCACAAGGGAAGTTGTTCTGGTGTCTCTGCCTTGACAGGATCCAAGAAAGCCTGGAATTATTTCAAGAAACCCATGGTCTTTTGAGTTTTCCGGATCAATGACAGTTGGCTAAGAACAAAGAATTTGTCCTTGCTGTGTAACGTCTTTGATTTAAGGCTCTTAATGTGTTTTAAAAATATTAATGTGTTAGCTGCAAAATACCTCTCTGTTCTGCACATTTTCTGTGGTCTAAGGCAATTTTGGATCAAGGGTTTTCCCTTAGAGCAGTAGGGACAGAAAAATAGGGCTCATGGTCCTGAAAGCAAGAGAAGGAACAAGGGTGAAAACCACTTGTTTTCCAGCTCTTCAGGGAGCTCTACTATTATCTTTTCTATGGTGTCTGCATATGAGAGAAGCTCCTTTACTGCTGCTGCTGTTTCAGTACCTTAGTTCATTATATATATGAATGTTATATTAACTGCAGTTAACTAGACTGGATGTCTCTGTAACTTTGAATTCTCCTTTTCTGAGAAAATGACCCAGTCCAGTCCTTTGGTCTCTTGCTTCTAGTCCCTTAAAATATATATGGCCGATTCATTATTTTATTCTATACTAAAATCAGCTCCAAAAATTGGATGCTGATCCTCACTGTAATCCACTCTCAGAAACTATTCCAACATGATTTTTACACCACTACAGGGCACATAGGTAATTATATACTGTATATACTGTACAGTATATTGTAAATGTTTACAAAGACCTGGTTTCCAGAAAATGTTTTTACTGCTGTAATTTGTGGAATAAGAATAATCCATATCAATAACTTCTGGGGTTTTTTGACTTACATGCAGTGTAATAAAATATAGAAATGACATGTTCTGCGACTTCTAGATATTATAACTTTTTGGCAGAGACTCTTTTCCTCTTGAAAAAATATACTAACAAGTATTTTCTAACAAAAAAATAACCATCACTGTAATGCCCTTACATGGATTCTCTTTTCTTTCTTTTTTTTTTCTCTCCTGGATACTCAAAATATTCAGGAGTTTTACCAAGTACAAGCAAACACATCCTCATACTATGCTAATGCATTATTTTTTTTCCTATTTGTGAGTTCTATCTTACACTCTTTATCCTGTGGCTTCAATATAGTATGTACTGAACAGGTATATTTATGCTTTGCATGGGTATAACTGGTGTTTGCACCTTTTGAATTAGTGTCTGTAGAAAAAGTACCAAATCAGAACAACATATGAAGAGGAAGCAGCTTCCTCAGCAAACAAGAAAAAAAATTATGTACCTGTGGGCAACCTAGAGAGTAGTAGATTTTAGTTGCTTAGAAGCTCGTAAAAAAAAAGGATGTTTCTCCCTTTATTTGTAGTGGCCTTCAAATGTGTCCAAATTATTATTATCTTCATACTGTGTGTAGGGAATTAGCAGATGTATGGGAAACTTTGCCAGGTTTATGTTGAATTGTGGACTGCAATTATGATGAATGTGCATTATATATCATTATTGCTAGCGATAGCTTAATTGTAAATTAATGTAGCATATTAATTTAATGAGTAACAATTTATTCCTGTGGTGTAGGAGGAAGGTGGGCAGGGAAGAGAAGATGCAGTCAGCCTTTGCTTTTTGCTCTAAGGAAAGGCTGGAATGTGAAAACACAGCTCTATAAGAAGACCCTGAAATCACAATCTGTATCTTGATTGCCCCTTGCCCTAATGGCAAAGTTTGCTGCAACTTCTGCAAAGCTACATGTAGTACATAGCCATGGCCATCCTGTTGGTGATGTTGCTAAAGGTACTTTCTGCCTACCCGCTTATTTTTACCTCTTCCTGTGTGGCTTTAATGGCTAGACTGATGGATAAATACCCAAAGATGTTATATAGTTGTGGGTTGGTTTAAACTGTCGATAGTTTTTAAAAATGGCAGTACCTTAGAAGAGCTAACATAAATTTGAATGAGAAAGAGGTTGGTGTAAAAAGGTAATAATAAAAAAATTGGGCTTTAGGAGGAGGATCGAGAAGACAGGAGCGTCTGCTCCTACTGTGATAAGAAACTATGAAAAAAGAATTTGATTGAAGCAATAAGCGAAGTCATTTTTGAGGAGTACCCAGAACATTATGAAGGGTGTAAAAAGTTCGTAGAAATTCAGGCTAATAAATTACATGTTTTTTGAGAAACACCAGAAGATGGTGGAAAGGAAGATAAAACATAAAGCAGTACATCAAAAAATTTGGACAGTAGGTGGCATTTTGTAAATTAAGAAAGCAGGAGAGGCAGATTAAGTAGGGGGAAAGCATGGAGAATCCAGTCTTCAGACAGATGATAAACATTTATTCAATGTTTATTCAATAAGTAGATTGAAAGGAGGCAGAACCAAGTATGTTATAAATGCGAAAGAAAAGGAACAAATGTCTTACATTTGCTTTTGTAGCTTAAAGCTGTTCAGATACATTTGAACAGCTGTCCAAATGTTAATATTAAGCCCCTTAATCATACTAGAAGAAGGTGAATAAATACATTTTAGAAATTTCAGCAAGAAAAAAACCTGATTGAAATTAAATGAATTGCTGTATAATATAGGTAGCTTGGCCATAAGTAGATTAAAATAGGAAATTAGAGTGTTTATAGCCATCCCAGTAATGGTAGTCTAGATTGCTATTAAAGTGATGGGGGAAATCCTGCCTGGTTTTAAGAACGGACTTGTGAAAAGGACCATTGTTCTGGTACTTTCAACAGCTGAAAACAAAAGCTTTTGATGGATAAAAACTATCACATTTTTTTATATTTTAGTCTGCTAAACTTCCTAACTTAAGACAGTTCATTAATGAGGGCGTGCTTACGTATTTAAGTGAAAAGCATTTAGTTTTATACTGTTGTATATCCAGTTTTGTGCTGCCCTAGGTTACATTCTCTAGGGAACATGCCATATGAAAAACAATAGTGCCTACATACCTCAAGCTTTTTCTTACAACTTTCTCTTTATTTTGTTCCTACTTAATCAAGAACTGATTTAACACTAACTTTGACTGTAGACTTCTGAAGATGATATGTTGAGAATTGATGTGCATTCAGTGATTAACATTTTCATCTCTAAGGATTACTTTTAGTTGGAATTGAAGTGTCATTTGCATGGTTTGGAAGGACATTCTCAGGAAAGTCAGGTTATGCCTCAACCAGGATCAAAAGGGGGCAATTTTTCAGATAGTAGCATAAGAGGACCAGCAGCAGATCAGGCATAGTTAGTTGCTTTTCAGAGGAGTTAAGGAGGGAAGAGTGGAACTTCTCCTATTATCCCTGAAGAAATAGGAGTGTTGAGCAGTGACTGTACAGCTGTCACCTGGCTTTGTGGCAGTAGTCCTTCAAGAGGAGAAAGCAATGAAGAAGGTACAAGAGAAAGTTCAAAAGAAGATAGTGAATTTTTTGCACATCCTGGAAAATAGAGAGGACAACAGGCAGCAAAGAAATTGAATTCTGTAGAGATCTGAGGTTGAATTAATTTTTGTCCTGGTTGGGAAATTTTTTTTTTCCCCTCTTTTTCTCTGAAAAATCAGGAGTGAAAATATAATTCTTTCTGAGGTGGAATTAACTTATTCTGGAGGCAGATTGAAGAAGTAAATTATATGTGCAAATATTTGGGGTCCTGGCATTGTGAAGCATTGTATTAGAAATATGTTTTGTCAGACCTAATAGCCAGAAAAAAAACCCTGTTATGCTGCGTTCTTCAGTTTTTTGAGACAAGACCAATGAGTGAAGAAGAAACACTGTAAATGGATATGGTGGAAAGAAAAGCACTGGCCCACCACACAGATTAGCAGTGATTTATACTTTCAAACTGGTAGGAAGAGGAGCCATAGCAAAAGGTAAGAGTCGCTTTTATTTCACAGACCTTGCAGCCTTCAGTTTGGTGGGAGAGATTTATTTTTGCCCCTCCCTTACATTATCCTTTTCTGGAAAGTCTTATGTTTAAATCGCCTGGTGAAAATACTCATTTCTGCTTTCCCGAAGCATTAGTTCCTTCAGTTCCCACAGAGTACATGGCCCCTGTCTTTCTCAGGTTAGCATGCTTCATATCCGTGTAAGAAAGCCCATGATGAAAACTGTAGCTTGTCCAGTGCAGTGGCTCCATCAAGAAACTTAAGGACTTAGCAAAGGAAATATGCCCCATCTTGCACATTTAAGTAATAGGCAAGTTTCACATGTTGTAAACGCAGAGTTTTTAATTTGTCTCTGTGGTGGTGAGAAGGATGCATTGGAGCATGGTTGAGCACCCGACTGGCATCAGGGACCAGGATGAAGGTAGGTCTCTTGCCTCCGTATCTGGGGGTGGAAATTAGTAGAGGAGGGAGGCTGAATCCCGCTAGAAGCAGCAGTAAAGAGGGGAAGTGAACTTCCTTTATAAAGTTTTTAAACAGCTGTTTCTGTCAAACCAGGCTGAATATCTTCCAGCATAATCCTGGCTCGATCGTAGGGATCTCATGACCATTGGTTTAAAAACTAGACTAGGATGACTTTCTGGGTTTCTGATTTGCCTGTGTGCACATAAATGCACTCGAAGCAAAAGAAATCCTGATTCACCCATGTAGCGGAACCATGTATGCTGGGGTTGGTCACAGTGTTGAGGTGCTCATTAGCATTTGTTCATTAATCTGCTTGGAAATTTTCTTACCTAAACAGGAGAATGAGAAAAGGGTATCTCAGGAAGACATGACATTTAAATTTTTTTTTTTTTTTCCTGTCATAGACTTAATACCTCAATGTATTCTGTGTTTATAATATTTTGGCTTGCCCTTAAGGACCTATTGTATAATGTCATTAAAAATTGATTTCCAAACCAGGATAGAACAGTAAAGAACAATCCAAGCCAATATTCTGTTTATTACTGGATATTACAGGAATCTTGACTTCTGAAATGATTAATTTTTCATTAAACAAGCTTACACTTGCAAACCTTCATTTTAATTCTTCAAAATTTCTCCTTTTATATACATAATATAATAGATAATAGAAAAAATGACAGAAACTGTCTACCAACCTAAGAATGATAACTATATTGCTTTACTTTTTAAATTAATCTGAAGGTGAAAACAGGATTTGGCAAGGCATTAAGAAGAGTTTATATTTTAAATATTTCTAACTTTTTGACATGACTATGGTGCCTGTGACAAAGTCATGAAGAAAATTAGCAAAGCCAAAAGAGGGACTGGGGAACAGTTTACATAAAGCTTTGGAACTGTTGTCTCAAAGTATCTTCTGAATTCTGCTCTCAAGAATGATTTTAAATTTGTTTTTAAAATGCGAATTTTTATGACCTTCATAGACAACTGCATGGACTGCATTGGCAAAAACCTATGGTTTTCTGAGCTCAGCTGCTAGTGTATAAAATTGAACTTATTGGTATGTTCTCTGATAAGAATTAGTTGGCCATTGCAACATTACATTTAAAATGATACCACTTGCTTTAATGTTCTTTTCTGGCAATCTGGTTTTATTCAGAGTTTGGAAACCTAAAATTCATCAGGAAAGAGGGCAGAATACAAAGGAATTGAAAGCTTCATGCATAATACAGGATCATCTAGAAATACTAACTTGACTAATATAAGCAGCTCACTTATGTTTGCCTTAATTAATACCTTAATTCATATACATAAACTTGTACAAAGCCTTAAATAAAACTCTGTCTTCATTCATACATTGTGATCTCAGTGTAAAATTAGCCTGCCCAATCTAAAACTAACCAGAAAAATGTAGATTTTCTTCTGGTATCAAGCATAACTCATTTTTAGCTTCCCTATGTGTCTCTGCAAGGCATTATGTTGTGTTGTGGAGACATAACAAAATTTTTATTTTTAACAAGAAGCATGCATGGAAATGTAGAACAAGAAATATTTTCCATTACTTCATCTTTAAGTTTTGAAATTATTACTATAATACTAGGTGACGTAAACCAGGAATGTTGGATGATGACAAAAAGAGCAAACAAAGAAATTCCAAATAATGGAAATATGATTTATTGATCAAATATTTGTAAAAATTGTATCCATCGTGAACTACTATAATAGGTGCTTTCTAAGCATGGATATTTATAGATCATTGTACTATTATGAAAAAGCCTGCCCTCAATTTGTTAATCTTGAAGATTATGCTTTACCATAATAAGAATAAATCCAACATTGTCTATTACTACTTTTTGTACTGTTACGGTTTAGTAGGCTCAGTCCAGATTGAGAGCCTTTTATGCTAAGTGATGTACTAACAGAGCCTGTCAGTGCATTTTGATGATAGATTCACAAAAAGTTAAAAATATTAGAAATCTCATCTAAAGGAGAGGATAACTCATGGGGATGCCTGTGGATGGATGTTCAGTGAGTTAAGCAGGGAGAAAGCCAGGCGTGTCGTTGATGCTGGAGCTGGAGATCGGTTCATAGTGAGAGTGGAAGAGGAGTCAAGCCTGGCTGTTTTTAAATGGAGAAGATCACTGCATACTGGTAGTGGGAGGGGAAGAGACCTGGGGTTTGGGAAGGGTTGAAGAAAGAGCTGGTGATTGTGAGTGGGCAAGGACGTAGAAAAGGAGACAAGCGGGAGGATCGGGCATGGTGTAAGCAAGTGAGACTATGTTTACATTGTAAATTAAGTCTGCAAAATCTCATTCCCTCACCTCCACCTCCACATACCTTGCAATGGAGATGGCGTTTCTCCAGCACTGTGTGTGCCCATTGCTGCTACAGGAGCCGCTGAGGCACCCCACAAGCTCATGCCGACGCAGGTCTTGCAATGACTGCACGGTGACTTCTGGCAGTGTCAAACCCGGTTTTGAGTGTTGCTGTTTCCACTCCAGGGTCCCTCCCTGCTGCTCCAAATTCCTGTGCTTCCTCTGTACTTTTTTTCAAGCTGACTTCTTTGTTCCAGAAGCCTTTTCATAATATCCCAGTTAATGTTTATTATGGCTGATGGTCGCCTTCTTCTTTAACATAAACGGTTTTGGGAAAGCACCCTTTCAGAGAGTTTTGTGTATCCCATCCACACAAACTATTTACATCCATTTTCCTATTTTATCAGCTGATGTTATCTGGCCCTTTTGCTGTAGATGGACCCTGCAGACACCCCCACAGATGCAGATGAAGAGTCAGGATTTTAAATGTAGGATGTCGGCATCAGAATTGAACTTGATCATGATTGGGGTGAATATGTAAATAGATAAAACAATGCAAAAAGCAGCAGCTTTAGTGGCAGAGGAACACTGAGAAGTTGGGTAGGAGTTCATGGAATTGAGAAAGGGAGGATGAGAAACTTTACAGAGATGATGTGAAGCAAAAAGAAAAAGAAAAAAGAGAAAAATGGATAATAAAGAAGTTAAGGCAAAATTAAAAGAGGAAGAGAATGACTAACAGAATATAATGAGTAATGTGGAAATGTAAAGATAAGCAGGTGGTGAGCTGACAAAGAAACTAATGAGAATATGGTCATTTGCGGTTTTACATGCTTACTCATCCCTTAATACACTAAAACATAAATTGTGTTAATTACTCCGTGTTATCTGTAGGTAGACCACAGATAGTGACACTGGTGAAATGTATTAAATATTTAATGTCAGCCGGATGGTCTGTTTGGGACGCTGCTGGTGTGCTGTTTTGTACTATTCCCAGGCAAACTTTTCCAAGGTTAATGATGAATTCAAGAGACATTATAAGATCAGTTGTTGAGTCATTTTCCAACTGGCATGAGTGAGCTTTGTAATGTTTCTCATTATTACAGATGTCTGACTCCTTAAGGTACTTTAAGGGATCTGAAAAATCCACTCAGGAAGCAGATCCTGGTGCTTTTTGTAGGTTTTTTTTTTAGTTTGCAAAAATTAAGTAAAGCAATTTCCTGTTCACCGGAAATGTTGACATACAGCTTTTCCTCCAGGCCTGCATCTAGTATTTGAAACATTGCCTGACACAGAGAAATTAAGTCTATTTTATTGTTCTGTGCTGCCATTCTGATTGTTGGAGCTCAAAGGTTTTCAAAGTCCATGTTCAGACCTTAAAGAATGCTGCTCTTGCCATGTCCTAGTGGTTGTTATAGACTTTATGGGTAAATGTTTGTACTTTTTGAGGAAATTAGTTTGGTCTCCTGGTGGTGTCAGCTGAGAAGCATTTTGTGCTGAGCTGACCTTTCTGAAGTTATTAATCTCCTAGTTTTAGAAAACCCAGCTTTCGGCACCAGAATAACAGGTCCTGTTAACCTTTCATTCGAAAACTAATTATGTGTTTTCTTGCGGCTTTGGGTAGACACGGACTGGAACTTTTGTTTTATGTAAAACAGGTAAAATGCATTGGTGTAAAACTAATATATTGCAGTAACCTTCTCTGTTGATAATGGACAATTATAAGGAATTGTTTAAACATTGTTGTGAACCATATTAATAGCTTCCTTAATGCTGGAGAAAGGATTTCAGTGCTATAACATGCTTCATAAAAATTAAAATTAAATTAATATTATACCTGAATAACTGGGATGTTTTTCCTAAACAATTAACAGTATTTTCTTGTTATTTTGAACAAAAGCAAATTACTAACTCCCTGTAAAAATGCATATAGATTTTAAACAATTTTCAGCAAGACTGATTTAGCCAGAATAATTGCCCCTTCAGGGCCCAAATTAAAATGTACCGTTGTGTTACCAGGTCTCCCCTTTTACATTCCATCCTCTTAGTGTAAAAAACAGCTTTAATGACTCTGTTACCTGATGTAAAACCAGACTACATAAAGTTTTTCTTAGGAATCCTGAAGTCTATGTCTTAGCCCAGGCTGAGTTCCATTCTGCTACTGACTGCTTCCATGACCTGACTTGGCTTCTTTGCATATCTGGGCATATCTCCTCTCAATATCTGGGCACTACAGTGAGATATGCTGTAAAAACATGGCCAGTTTGAAAAGTTTGTTTCCTGCGTGTATGAAGGAATAGTTTGTCATCAACTTCTTAGTAAGTTTTTCCATGTGTACCTCTCTGACTTTCAGTCATGTCTTTGCTTGAGAAAACTAATCCAGTTCTT
Source organism: Burhinus oedicnemus (assembly GCA_008921705.1). Taxonomy (NCBI): domain Eukaryota; kingdom Metazoa; phylum Chordata; class Aves; order Charadriiformes; family Burhinidae; genus Burhinus; species Burhinus oedicnemus. The sequence goes on from VFFE01007818.1 coordinate 238,338, forward strand.
CAATATTTCCCTTCAGGTGATGTTTCCTAAATTTCTGGCATTTATTATTGTTTTCCTTTCAGTCTGTGGTATGTCTACAGCTTTGTTCAAACTGTGAAACCTCCAAAATAGATTATTCCAGCAACAAGTTATTTAGGATTTGGTTGATGGAAAAATGGTTTGTCTTATTGTATATACAACTCTTTTATATCACCTCACCAAGACTTGCTCTTTTATGTTATCGTCCATTCTTACTCATGTTACCATTCTCAATATAATTTCCAGATAGTTTTATGCATTGCTGCTGCCTCACCATTTGTCTCTATCTCCTTTCTATAATATTTTTCAATTGTCTATATTAAATGATTTTGTTGTAATGAGGAGCATTTCTCCAAATGAACTAATTACCTAACCTCCTAGGTATTTGCAACTTTACCCATTCTGTTGACTTTCACAAGCTCTTATCACTGAGCTTTATTTCTTCATCCAAGAGAATAAGCAATAGATCTGAGCTGGTATCTTATGATAGCCAGCTTGAAATCATCACAGAATCACAGGGGTTGGAAGGGACCTCTGGGGATCATCTAGTCCAACCCCCCTGCCAGAGCAGGTTCACCTAGAGCATGTGCTCCTTCTTTGGCAGTGAACCATTGTTAATTATTCGACCAGATATATCCTCATTTTAGGTAATTTCATCAAAGTTATACTTCCTTACTTTCTTTATGAGAATGTCTCATTAGGACAGCAGGAAAGACTTTATTAAAATCAGTATATTACGTAAGTACTTCTTCCTTATACAGTAGACCAGTTAGTCTAGCAAAGAAGAAAATTAAAGAGGTTTGACATGATTTGCTTTGGTAAAATTAATTTTGGCTGTATTTTATTACTTTAACATGTATGCTCTTATAAATTGCTTTATTAACTATGAGATTTGATTCTTTCTGTGAATCTCAGTTAAATGGACAGATATATTTCCCAGGTTCTTCTTTACCTCCCCAAAGATAAGTACTATGTGCCTTTTGCCAGCCCTCTAATACCCCCTCCCTATTAGTTTGTGAAGCTATAACTAGTGACTGAGAGCAAGATTCAGCTAGTTCCTTAAGTATGTAACAGTGAATTTCATCAGGCTTTGCCTATGTGAATCTGTGTTAGTTTAATTCATTTTATGCCTCAGCCTTTCTGATTTCATTCCCATTCATACCGTATTTCTTCTGTTCTTCCTTTTTCCTTCCTTCTCCTATAACTGTGATGTCCAAAGATTTCATAATTTTAAGCAAAATCTGTTTGCACTTTCGTATTGTAGCGTATTTCTATTATTGTGCATAAAACTGAAATAATGGCCCATCATTCCTCTCGTTCTGTAAATATATTTGCTTCTGGAAACAATTAGTTGCCCCCAACTCCTTCCTATATACTTTGTGCTCTCTGACATACTATTTTACGAAAAAAACCTCAGAGCTCTTGTCTCATTATCTTTATGTGCTTTTGGCAGTTTCTGTTCTTCTTTATCTTGGTAATTTTCTGTATATTTGCTTCATTATTTGATCTCTGTAGTAGTTATTTAATAAAGATACTTCTTCCCAAAGTCCCTATATCTTTCCAGCCTTTTTACTTGCACCATTTGTCTACATATTTATTTCTGGTATTTATTTATCTCTTTTGGGCCTTTAGCTTCAGCTGGAAGTAAGAGTTAGAACACTTGCTGTGCCGCTGATTGCTTCACTGCTCTGAGGATTGTATCTGGCACTGCCATCAGTGACCATGGATGAGCAGCAACAAGCAGAGAACTGATCATGTGCCTCAGGCAGAAGAACGTTTTTTGGCCGCTGTCATGCACTGACTTCTCCTAGCAGAAGTCAGGTGTAAATTCTCTTACCAGCAGGGATCACTTCTCTTAATAGGAGATTTGGTATCTTGGTGGATAGAGGACTTGCACTGAAGGCAGAACGCTGTCTGACATGTGAGTAGGCAGTGACTGGTCTTATGCAGCTGCTGATGTAACTGCAGCCTTCACTAGTTAGCTAATTCCCTCAATCCTGCACATGTCTGTGTTCATCTTGTTGATCAAGTCCTTTGTTCCAGGAAGATTCAGGCTCAAACCATGCCCTCCTCCTGCTCTCCTGAGCTATGGAGGGACTTTTTACAAGGGTATGTAGTGATAGGAAAAGGGGTAATGGCTTCAAACTGGAAGAGGGTAGATTTAGATTAGATATTTGGAAGAAATTTTTCACTGGGAGGGTGGTGAGGCACTGGAACAGGTTGTCCAGGGAAGCTGTGGAAGCCCTGTCCCTGGTGGTGTTCAAGGCCAGGTTGGATGGGGCTTTGAGCAGCTGGGTCTAGTGAGAGGTGTCCCTGCCCATGACAGGGGGGTTGGAACTAGATGATCTTTAAGGTTCCTTCCAACCCAAACCATTCTATGATTCTGTTACTTCCTTGGCAGACATCTCCCAGACTGTATGGTGATTCTGCCCAGCTTTCTTTGGCAGGGATACAGAGTCTGGTAATTAGCACCAGGGTGCATGTTCCCAGCGTCGAGATCATTTTGTGGGCCAAGACATACGAGATGCAGACTGAAGAGGAGATACTGGTGTTGATATCATTTTGCTTTCCACCCACTCTGATTCTTCTTCTCTGTAGCATCTGAAATAGCGATGGAAAGACCTACCTCTGTGTTATCAATAGGTGAATTTAGCAGGCAAATTCAGCTTGTCTCCCAGCTTCATTAGAGTACTTCTATACAGCCAGATTAGTATGACATCAAGACCACAGTAATGCCTTACCATACCTTATAGCAGTCATTACAAACTGGTATGTGTTAAAGCTCGCCTAACGTATGGAGAAACTAGATCAGGACTGCGGGACTGAGTATAAGCAAAAAGGGAGAACCAGGGCTCTTGTCAGAAGACTGGGAAGACTACATGGTCATTACTGTGTCTTAGCTGTTAGGAATCAGCTATCGGAGGAAGCCCAGTAGCAGCAACTTCTCCTTCATTCTAGTGCAGTCAAAGAAATTAGTTTAAGTAATTGCCAACGGAGAATAAAATTAATCTATTTGACTTGGCACTGAAAGAGCTGCTCACATGGGCAGTAGAGCCGTGACTTACCACCTCTCATTTAAACGTGAAATGTGGCTCCAACTTAGCTTAGCATGGGCTAACACACCAAGTGCAAATTTAAATCTGTTGTGCTGGTAAATAAGCTGTGAACAGATTCAGGGATGAATGAAAAATGAATTAAGCATGCTCTCTCTAGAGAAGTGTCCAGTTTAGTTTCTCTTAGGAGATTAAGTGAAATCCAAAACAGTCAACAAGCAGCATGGATTACATACATTGCAAATTCTTCATGTTTAAAAGCACACTTGCTGTTCTACAAGTGCTCATTTAAAAAAAGAGGTGGTTTGTTTGTTTTTTTCATACAGTAAACTCTTCTTAATTTGTATAGTGAATATTCATAGAATAAAGAGTGACTGGATGAATTGGATTGCTATCATCACTGTCCCAAGATGTTGTATAGATCCTGAATAGATCCATTAATGTGGTATTTTTTAGGCTGCAGCACAGATGTTTGAAACTTCCATGCAAAGCACTCTTCTGAGATTGCCAAGTATGCATTTATAGAAACTTGCAAACTGGTTTGGTAAAAAAGGGATTGATTTCATTATATCCATATTTTTTCCTGATTATCCTTTGATGGTGTTTCTTTACTAAGTAAAGATGTGGTCCTGCAAATAATTGTGCCCATGGGTAGTCATTATAATGAAATCAATGAAACTGCACATAAGAAAACACTGTACTTGACAGTAAGGGTTTCACAGTATCAGTCTGTAAAAGGTAAACAATCTGTCCAACACTGATTTGGATTGAACACAGAATTATTTTTAATTCCATTCTTCTACTAATTAAAAGTAAAACATTTAGACTTCTGCAGTACATGGAGTGATGATCAAATTACATTTACATAAAAAGGATCATATTTGTAAGAATTTAGAATGTAAAGCAACCTGGACATAATTGTAAATTTTTCTCTTTATGGGAATGTGTGGTATACAAAACTGTTATTGATTCAGTTCTCAAGATAATATTTCTTTAATGCTAATATTTTAATTTTAAAGCTCTATCATGTAACTTTACAGAAGCTTTAGTCCAACTGCTGAGACAGATGCTACGTATTTCTCAAGACTGATGCTGCTCAGTGTGAAGACCAGTTGAGAAGTAGTCTAGATTGTTGTTAAAGTTATCTTTATCCTTTACATGGTGAAGATATATAATATCAGATGATATATTGTAGAAGGAAACTGAATATTACAATTTCAAAGTATGCAGGAAATTTAAAAACTGGAAAATGGCTTTTAGAGACTGTTCACTGCTCCAAGAGCAAGAATCAGTTCTTGCAGGTCCTCTTTTATATAAAAATTTGCAACCGAACAAAGCAGGCAAATGATGATTAGGAATGGTTTATTGATCTTATATTAATTTCTTTATTATTTCTAAATAAATACTGGTTTGTTTAAATTTATGCATTAATGGGTTTTACAAACAGGAAGGGATTACTGTATTTACCTGTGTTGACTTAATTCTTAATAGAGTACATATTGTTACTCAAATCCAGTAACGTCTATTAGATAAATCGTATCTTTTAGGGAAAAAAAATGGTTAAATGATCAGTGATAGAGACTAACATACTTTAAAAAATTATTTTAATGCTTAATTACTTTCATTGTTAAGACAAGTCTAGTGTTATTTTCTCTAATTTAAACTTAATTCAATCCACTTCTATAATCTTGCTAGGTTGAAATACTTTTTAAGTTTTTGTCCCTTACTTAGACATTGTAGACTGTGTGCTAGGAACTCTTTAAACTGGCTCTATGTCTATATAGATTGAACTCCAGAAGTTTTACTGTAAGGCATTCATTCCCTTACATTCATGGATTTTCTCTCCAGTTTTCTAGCCAGTTTTCAAAATCTTCCTTGAACTCTGAACACCTGGTTGGACTGCAGTGTTCCAATGCTGATCTCACCAGTGCCAAATACAGAGGTATATCGCTTTACATCTACTTAAGATTCCCTTGTTATATGTCCAAAACTGTAATTTACTCCTTTTAGGTACAATATTCAGATAACTCAGGTTTGGCTGGTTATCCCTTATGATACCTATGCAAGGCTACATGTGTGTATGTACCTTTATCTGTTTAAGAGCTCAACAAAAAAAGTTAGATTTATGACATTTACTCACTCAGACAAGATGAAACAAATATGACTTAGTTCAAATTATCTGATCTGATCTAAAAAAACCTAATCGCTGGATCAGAAAGTATTGAAGCTTGGCCCCATAGTGTCGGTTTTTTATATTTTACCACTTAAATTAAATATCTGCTAGGATACAAACCAATTCCAGTTTATGGCTCCCATGCTAATGTCTCAACCACTGAATTAAATAACTATTTTCATACTTAGCTCAGTGACTATTTCAGTACTCAGCAAAGGAATGACTGAAGATCTACTTTATGATTGTCGTATGGCATGGCAATTAGGACACTTCCATAAGGTATCAGAGACCCCCTCCATAAATCAGGGGTAGATTTGAACAATTACAAACTGTAATGATCAGGTGTGGATTAAACTGCATTGATTGTTCTCAATACTTTATGAAATCTTCTGTCATATCAATTGTGACTCTTTAAATCAGATTTTAGTAATTAAAATAATAATTAAAAATAATTTGTTAATTAAAAGCAAATACATGGTTATCAATGAATTATTCCATTCCAACTTATTATCCAGCCTTCTAACACTAGGTAACAGTCAATAGAGATTAGTTACACACAGTGTTATTGGACTCCCTTATGTATTTTCTTGGTGTCTGCCTCGGTACCCTCCAAAGGATCTAGGTTTTATTGCAACAGTAACATGCTTAAAAGAAGTATTCATCTTCCTTGTCAAATTTGCAAGGCAACAGAGAGACTTTCCACTCCAAACCACATAGATCCTGTCTCTCTGTAGTTCCCTGCACCAGACATTCTTAATTTCCTGCTTACAGGGCTCCTTCTGTCTGGGCCTCAGCTCTTCAAATGTTACCTCTTTTTGGTCACCATGGGGTATCTCTAGACTCCATAAGGTTTCACCACAAAGACCATGAAAGATATATTTATGCCTCCTATTGCTCAGTCTGTTACTGATCTGGTTCCCTTGGAAAAGAATTTTCAGGAGGAGGAACAGCAGATGCCAGTATATTTGTCAGCACCAGCTGAGCCAGCCATCCTTTAATCATACTCTTTTATCCCAGATGATTACAAATCCTTCCAAAATCTTATGAGAAAAGTTGCTTGACATCTATGTGGAAGCCGTCCAGGAAAATCCTTACAATGTTGGATGTATTGCACACAGCTGTGCCTAGATGGATAGCTTTACCCATGAGTGAAGAACTGTTGAACATGGTGAAATTCTTTTGGCAAGCAACAGATTCTTTACCACCAATCTCCAAGAGAGCAGATTGTCATTAGTTTGGGCCTTCATGTGAGCAGTTCTTTACTTGTCCTCTGCTGGACTTTCTGGTGGTAGAAGCAGTGAGCAAAAAGTCTGAACAGCAGTAGTTTTAATCTCTTCAATATGTAAAAGTCCAACTGTTCTATAAACTCCAACACAAGATTCCCAGACCCTCTTTACAGACTAATTTAATTAGGGCCTGAGGGAGTTTTAAGTCCTTTATTAATAATGCTTAGCTTGTAAACAGAACATCACTGAAGTCACTTTGTGCTGATTCTCATATCCATTGCAACAAGTGTCAGGCATTCTTCAGCATTTGAGACAGTTCTTTGAGGATTGCAGTTTTTACTGAAAAAAGTTATGAAGCTTTACAGCTTACCTTAAAGATTCCAGTGTAATGGTAAGGATATCAGAAGTCAGACCTCCATCATCAGAAGGCAATTAGGAACGTGATGTCAGAAATATCTTAGGTAGGGTCTGCATCTGTCCTTGTGTGAGAGATGCTTCAGTCCCTTAATTGTCTTTGTGGCCCTTTGCTGGACTCATGGAGCAGTCTTATTCCATTGCTGTGAAAGTATTGAGCACCTACTCAGCTTAGTAACATAAGTACCAGTTGCTGTGAACTATGTTCCATCATGTCAGTTACCAGATATTAACTATATCAATGATACAGTTCCATATGAAATGCGTCTGGCAAAGTGATAAGCAGCTCTTACAAGGACTACTAATTACTTAACAATTTTATGAAAATGCAGGATATTCTGGTATTACCAAACCTGGACTTTGACCAGACAGATCCAGTTGCATCAAGAAATACCATTTGTGCAACATTAGATCCAAACAGGGACATATTTTGTTTGACACACTTTCTTGCAAATATGCAAACAATTTTTTGTGGTAATTAAAACTCTCTTTGGTCCCAAACCTCTGTCTCACAGCATGAAACAGGTTGTTGCAGCTTCACAACTCTAGATTTCATTTTTTGTAGCTCTAGCTGGGTAAAGGAGTCATTCCACATACTGTCAAATGTAGAGAGAGATTTGTGAGGGGTTTTGTTTGTTTGTTTTTAATTTGTTCAGTGTTCAGGATGTAAATTAAGGCTAGGCGAATTGTGACAGTCTTTCTTTAAAGTGATCATTAAACACGGCTACTGGCTAGCAGTTTCAGCAACAAGAATTTTGCCTCCTTGGACTCTTGTGACAGAGAGGACCATTTTGTGCAATTTAAAATTTGTCAATGAAATTTTGATATTTAAGGCTTCCAGTTAAAAGTGTTCCAAATTTCAGCAGAAACCAACAAAATTATAGATGTAGGAATATAAAGTTGCCTTTCAGGATAAAAAAGGTATAAATCTGCTAGGCTAAAAGTTAAAAGCTATTGTTAGAAATTGATAAATCAGGCTTAGAAAGGTGCACTTCATTTTGCCTAATACGTACTTACTAACTTTTAGCAGTTCTTTTCATTTTCTGCTTTGAGAATGTTTGGCTTATTTCAGCCACTTGGTCCCAATGTTTCTACTGAGTTGTGAGGAGGATTAGTATAGAGTTTTCAAAGGTACAAAGGGAAAATGTTCCTTAAGGATCTTTGAAAATGTTTCCTTAAAATTGTTTGTAGAACAATGAATTCCAAGATGCTGAAAAATGTTTCAGAATCTAATACTGGCATCAGATACAAGATACAAGATGTGAGGAAGCAGGTACAAGAGAGCCAGCAAGCTTTTGGAATGAAAACCTGGGAGGCATAGGAACTTGGAGGTTTTAAAATTTATCTTTAGTCTTGACAGATCTCCTGGAGGCAATTGAAGAAATGTTCACAGGCATAACATTATTTGTGGATATTTGATTATAAGCATGTGGATAGCCATATGATAGAACATGAACAAGGTACGGGAGTGATGCCATGTTGACCATGAGTGAAGAGAATGAATCTACAGAAAATTAAATGTGGAGAAGTCAATATGTTCATATAAATGAGTTACTTGCTAGGCCCTCATTTAATCTCTGAGACCTCTAGGATTACCTCAGTTAGAGTCATAGTCTTAGAATAGGAGAGGAAGCTGACAGGAGATTTCTATGAGTACCTTCTGACTATTGAATTAATTTCACATTTCCTTCCAAAATAAGCCTCTGCTGACTACCTCTCAGCAACTCCTGCAAAACTTTGTGTCCCTGGCTTTACTAAGAAACTGGATAGACCTTTAGAACATCTGAAGTTGAACTTTATAAACATACATGTATTCTTGAGAATAATAGATTATTTTTATCACTGTATTTTAATTTAAAACCTGTCAGGTCATACTTAAAATAAGTAATCTGACTCTGGAGTTACATACAGAGTTGGTTAGGAACATAGGTAGTTTTTGTTTTCAGAGATTTTTTTTCTTTTGAATACCTCTCAACTCAAAGAAGTACCCTCCCTTTTTATTACCCTTCTTGGGAAGGGCATCTCAAAACATTTTTCTTATTTAAGCTGGAGTCACGATATGGAAATCACAGAATTGCAGAGTCACAGGGGTTGGAAGGGACCTCTGGAGATCATCTAGTCCAACACCCCTGCCAGAGCAGGGACACCTAGAGCAGGTTGCACAGGATGGCGTCCAGGCGGGTTTTGAATGTCTCCAGAGTCGGAGACTCCACCACCTTTCTGGGCAGCCTGTTCCAGTGCTCTGCCACCCTCAAAGGAAAGAAGTTCCTCCTCATGTTTAGATGGAACTTCCTATGTTCAAGTTTGTGCCCATTACCTCTTGTCCTATCACTGGGCACCACTGCAAAAAGACTGGTGCCATCCTCCTGGCACCCTCCCTTTAAGTATTTATAAGCATTGATGAGATCTTTGACAATATCTGACCCTGTACAAAGTGTTTCTTGATGGGCTAAGTGAATAAGTAAAGAAATGTATAAAAATTAGTTTCTTATATTTAAAGTATTATCTGTTTATCTTTTCTTTTATGGTTTCTTATCCATGAGTTTTAAGTACTCCATAGATACAATTAAGTTTCTTTTCTTCATGTAACATTATGTAAAGTACAGTGATTTCTGACTGTAATAAACTGTGATTGAAGTGGACAGGAAAACCTTGGGAAAACCTTGGCTCATTCAGGGAGTATACAGGCTGTTGTCTCTATTCGGCTTTAGAGATGAGTGCTTTGTCTCCTAGTCAAAATATTTCACAATAAAAATTTTACAAGCTGGAGAGCGTTTCCAGAAACAAACTGTTAATGTGAATATGAGCTGGAATAAGATGGGAAAACAAGGTGTGAGGAAATTATGTTTAAAGTGAAATGAAAAATATCTTCACTTTAAACAAATTTATATCCTGTGAATCCCATTTCTTGAATGGGAGGTCACAGTCTGCTAAGACAATGATGCCCCATCTGCAGACCTAATAGTAGCCAAATACTATGGCTGTGCTCTGTTCAGTGTTAATGTGGTATTTTTAGCATGTGCTGTAGTAGGTAGCTGCAGGAGGAGATGGGAGAGAGTGAGCATTTCAGAAGAAGAATGGACTTGTACATGCAGGGGGGCCTCCGGGCAGTAAGACAATTCGAGTGGAAAATAAAGACAAGAAACACACAAATGTAGTAGAGGTAATGGAAATTGCAAAATGCAGTTGGGCTAAAGTTGCCTAACACTTTGATTATAAAGACCTATTTCCTTCATTTATAACCTTGTCAAACCTACACTGAAATTTTCCATGCTAGGTGTCTTTCCCAGGCTGGGGTTTTTTTTGTTTGTTGGTTTTTTTACTCATTTGAAAGTTTTAGCCAAAACAATACAGCCATTTCTGAAGCTAGGCAAAAAGTGTTATTTTGCACTTGAACAAAACCCTACTTTAGAGCAGTTCTTGGGTTCCCTGGCACTTGAAATGTGATAGAGAGGTCATTTTGTCATCTGCGTTGTACCTTTTACTGACTTAATGAATTTTATCTCAAACTGATAGTAATAACCTTCTACTAAATTTGAGTTTTAATATACTGGGTTTTAGGTTGCTAGGCTTGTTAAGCACATTCCCCAGGGGATTCTGTCCAACTCAGAGAGCGACTGTCTTCGCAGCTCCATTGTGCTGACTGGGTTGGGTTTGAAATTACAAAGCAGCTGTGCTAGGGGACTTTCCAAGACAGTCACATTGTTCTCCAGAGTGCTTTTGTTAGCAATTTTGCTATGAGGTTCCTGGTTCCTGCAGGCCTGAAGCTCAGGGCAAAAATTCAAGGTTGTCAAAATGATTAAAGCTACTATGTAGAGTAGAGTAAGAATCTGCTCAGTAAAGCAAATCAAAAGCCCTCATGCATCCTGGGTTTTATTTACATTCATGTGAAAAAAATAAAGAGAAAAACATCTTTATATTGATGCTAGTCCAATTTCAGCATGTATTCAGGTTGTTTTCTTCCTGATAGGTCCATGTGCAATATAGTGTAGTTAGTCCAGAAAGCAGAAAGTTGAAATGCTGGCCCATTTTTGGGGCCAGATTTTTCTTTTTTGACACCCTACAGCTGAAGTCCTGCCATGCACAGCTTTCATGAAACAGTAGTTACCTAGTGACTTTTGCTGCAGAAGTAAACTTCTCTCCTTTTTTAGCGTCTTTTTTAAAACCTTTGTAGAAATAGAACAAAGTGAAACATAAACCAGTGCTATTAAATATTTCCACGATCTGTTCTTGTCATGCCAAAAAGGCTATTACAAAATTTTCTCTTAAAGAGAAACAAAAGAAGAACATTAAATTTATCTAAGGACTTCTACTAAACAATGAAAATACCATGCATTCTCAGTGAGTATATGAATCAGAAAAATACAGTGAAATACTTCTGCTTTTAGTATTTGCTTTAGTTATGCTTCTCTCTGCACTAGTTCATAAAGCTCTTTCTTCTCTCTCTTGATAGTTACTACAAAGAAAACTTTTAAAATCTGTTTTACTATGAGAATGCAGTACCATCATCAAGGGAACAAGCGTGCATAAACAGTGTCATTGCTTGGCAAAGTCACTTACTATCCTACCCCCACTTCACTTGGTAATTTTTGGTATGATGTGACCATCTGAGTTTTCTCAGATGAGAAGGTTTATAGCATGTAGGGAGCAAAAGGCTCATGGGAAAATTCCTTTTGTAACCTTTTCTCTGTTATTTTTCTTGACTGCTGGTTCTCTATTCTCATCTGTGTAAAATGTGTCTGCTGTAGTACAACTGTTAATTACTTAGTTGCTGTCTTGATGTGAAAGTAGAGTAGAATTATTCATAAAATTACTTCAAGTTCAGTTTCTGACTGATGAAAAAAGGGGATTTGGATTTCTTTTAAAAAAATCTAATAATAGAAAAGGGATATGAACTTAAGACATTTTAACCCTGGAATCTGGGAATTCATTTCTGTCTGACACAGAACTGGTGATCAGTCTACAGTTTGTTTAGATCATGTTACTTTTTTATTTTTTAAAAAAAGATTTAATTTTCCTTCCTCCCAATAAAGTAATCTTAAACCACATTCTATAAAAAGGGTTTGATAGACTGATTTATATCATTCTGTGAAACTGCATATTTTAAAGAGAAATCACAAAGCTTTTGAAGCCTGGGCTGTTCCTCACCATCTTTATATTGTGTTTATTATTCAGATTTGAGTGGTCCAGTGTATTTTAGGATTCTGATATATTCTGAAAAAGGAGGGAAAAACATTTGTTTTGTGGATTCAAAATAGCACTTTAGTAGAATTATAATTTCATTTAAAGCTGCTGATTGCTCAGGTCCCCTTCAAGGAATACTCGAAAAATAGTGAATGAACAGCTGTGGAGTGTGAGCTGTCCAGTATCTCTAAGTCATATCTGTCTAGGTTGAGGTTGTGACCTAAAAATTGAATATCCTGAAAAAGTGCCTGAAACTCTATTCTTTGCTTCTTAATCTTTGTTAAATATGGATGTTCGTGTTCAGTGGTCAGTTTGTTATTGCGGTCTTCCCTGCAAGTGTTGATCATGTCCCCAGATATGCTTTTAGAAATAATATAAGGACTATTATTTACTACTTCATGAACAAAACTATAATAAACAATGTAAAAAGTAGATAATTTCTAACATAAAATATTTTCGATAGAGTGGCGTTCTTCTACCTTTGTTGGTTTTATTTTTAAACTAATATTTGCTCATGGAAGGGTGAAAGATTGCAAATAGTTCATGTAATATTACCAAGTTGCTTGTAGTGTTATGCAACCCTCTTCAGAGAAATGTGGGCAAGAACTCTGTTTGATCATTAGTGCATGCACAGGTAAGAAAACAGTTGCATGGGCAACTGTACTAAGTAATGATTTTCCATGCTGGGCCTGTCAGCAGTTTTGAAATTTTCCCAGGATAGAGGAGAAAGGTACAAAATGCATAAAAAAGCAGATTTACTTGTAGATTTACTAACACTTCAAAACATGCTCTACTCATTCCACTTGGTTAGGATACTGGAAATACTAAAATAGACTTCTTATGGGAAAATCAGTACTACAAGCTGCTTCTGCTGTTTCTTCCATAATTCATATTAACTACTTTGCTGAAAGTGTCCCTTTGATCTCATTGATTGTAATCAGCTTTCTGTTTATCTTTTAATTCCTTGTTGCTCTGCTTAATTGAAGTTTTCTACACTCTGTTAGTATTTTCTTCCTTATAGTTTAGCTATTTACTGGCTTTTCTTTTGCCACAACTTTGTGTATCTACTATATTTCTCAGTGTTACCTTTTTTTCCAGACAGAAGTGGCTTAATAGCTAATCTAAGCTACAGCATACACAGAGACCGTCATGCATATGAGCACATCTCAAGGCTCTAATGTTTAGTTAAACAATCTTTCTACAAATATAGGTACGGAAAAGAAATATGTCAAGACTGGCATTGAAAACATTCACTGGCAAGGTTTTCCTCTACTGAGAGCACAAAGATTACTCAGCTAATGCAGTGTTTTCTCATTCTGACGTTAGGTATGACCTTGTGCAATAGGTCTTTTCAAAGAGTGTATTTCCTTTCAAGATACAGTTTCTGACCATCTAAACTTGTTGGCATCTTCACTCTTGAGTCTTTATATAAGGAAAAACTGAACAAAAACCCACAGTAGTTTGGACCTGTTGCTGGAAGTAAATAGAATTATGAGGGTATATACAAGGTTGCTGTGATGGACAATGGTGAAGACGATTAGGTATCAAACTGGGTGGCCCATAAGCCAGAAACACCCCCCGTCTTCTTAGTGTGTCATTTTGTACTGTCATATGAATTTAAAAGGAACATAATTCCCCGAAAGAAAAGAATTATTTGGTCCCAACCACCATGGGACCTTCATTGTACACACTAGGATGCCAAGTAAGCTTCTTAACTGCGACGTAACTGGAGGTCACGCTGTGCTCAGAAAAACACAGCCTATCTGTATGCTGTTATAGGGATAGCTTTGGTAAGAAGCAGCCTGTTTTATGTTCCGCTGAGACTGGAATAACTCCCCGCAGTGTTTTATTAACAGTATTTCACACTACACCTACACTACACTGAGGTCCTCTTGGCTGTGTGTTTCCTTCCCCTCCCTATCACAACAAGATGCAGCGGTAGCCAAGAGCTGAGTCAGTTTAGGCAGGTGAGCTGGGGGAAGCCCCATTCCCTTTTTTGTTTGCCTGGGTTTCAGAAAATGCTTTCATTTTCTTCAGCTCAGGTTGCTGAATTGACTCACCTTGTGACCACCATACCAGGACCCTTCTGGAAAAAATGGAAGGAGCATGTGGATGACAGGGGAGAATAAGAGTATGATGATGGCACTGAATATCGATCACTGTTACCCCCATTTTGTGGCATATGACATTAGGTCTGTCATATGTAAAACACTGATGCAAAGTTTGGCCCTGATATACCAGATTCACCGTTATAGTCAATAATTCACATAGATACACACTATTTTTAATAGTAAAGGCTAGGAAGAAATGTGAAGAAATTTTTTACAATGAGGGTGGTGAAACACTGGAACAGGTTGCCCAGAGAGGTGATAGATGCCCCATCCCTGGAAACATTCAAGGTCAGGTTGGATGGGGCTCTGAGCAACCTGATCTAGTTGAAGATGTCCCTGCTTACTGCAGGAGAGGTTAGACTAGATGACCTTTAAAGGTCCCTTCCAACCCAAACTATTCTATGATTCTATGAAATATTGATCTCAAGGATGGTTCCCTGTAGATATGCTTTATCACTTTTGCATCGGTAATTTGATTCCCCTTGTGTATTTAATTATGCTGACATCTCTGAATGTAATGCCAATTTGTAGTGAAATTAGGACTATTAGTAGACGTGTTACCATTTCAATTCTACTTTCACCCCTAAAGGACAGTCTAAGTTTATGTTGCCTTCTGCAGGGATGTGCATGTCCCTTGTACAGCAAAAGAAATCCAGAAGATGGAGTGCATATTTCTTAGCCGTGCAGGGGACGTGACCCTGTAATGGCAATATCACAGAATAGTTGTTCACAGTATAGCCTATTCCCCCCTGGTTCCATTGCTGCATGTTTTTTTAGCTGAAGAAAGTTTGCCCAGTGTATTGGAAATATAAACAGAGCTCTAAAAGCCACAAGGCGTCCTTAACTACAGTGCCATCAAACCTTCTGTTTCACAAATAAGTATCATGTTTTCCTTGGATTTTTTAGCACTTTCTCACTGTTACTTTTTCCATCAGTAATACTACCTTAGTATGTCAGAATTCACTGCAACAGGTTTAAAAGGTACAAAGTTACTGTATTCTAACAACACTCTGCCTTCTAATTGTCATCAGAATGAAAAGCCCTTTCTTATTAAATGACTTTTTTTTTTTTCATTTAAGGAATAAATATTCCTGTTACATGATTTGTTTTCTCTGTAATCCTGTTTCATGATAGTTACCAAACAGTGCTTCAAATATTTTGCCAGTTTAGATTTGTTTCTCAGACAAACAGGTTTTTATAACTAACCCTGAATCAACCACCTAATTTTGGAAAGCAAAATGTTTCCATGTTACAAAGATTAGCCAGTAAATGAATATTAATTTTGTTTCTTTGTGGCATAAATATCAGGCAGAACAACTTTGCTCCAGGCAATTTTATTATTTTCATTTAATCTCATTTAGGGCACTCAAGGTAAGTTTGTTTCTTAGCAGTTAACTCAAAGATTTAAATCGGGAAAGTAAGTATCTGCAAAGGTATATCAATAAACTATGCAACTTGTTAAAACATTCTGAATTGGGATAATCATGATGTTTAATGGCATATTAGTACATAGTGTACTGCTTAATTCACTGCAGCTAGCTTCGAGTTACTGCTCTGTTCAGAGTTACACCTGTGCATTCTTGCTGATGTCAGTTGAGTTTATATGGAAGTTAAGCAAGACCAGTAATTGGCACTAAACATAAAATGTTCTGTTTGTAAAGAAAACAATGTGTGCAGACAGGAATGAGTATCACGAGGGTTTAAAAAGTTTTGGTGTATTATTAAGAGGAAATATTTAACAGGATGGTTAAACTTTAAACTAAAAGTATTTTCCCATTGGCTTTGTTAAAAATATCTGTTTAGATTTTAAATGAGAAAAAGACACCTATAGACCAACTGTAGTCACCATGACAGCAGTGCACAAAACACATAACAGTTTTACTTGGCAGATAGTTAACTTACAAGCTAGTAGATCAAATCAGCAGAACATAGGCTAT
This sequence comes from Burhinus oedicnemus, assembly GCA_008921705.1. Classification (NCBI taxonomy): domain Eukaryota; kingdom Metazoa; phylum Chordata; class Aves; order Charadriiformes; family Burhinidae; genus Burhinus; species Burhinus oedicnemus. Next base: position 254,454 of record VFFE01007818.1, read on the forward strand.
CCTTCACCTAAAGTCATATATTTTTATTCTGTCTTAATACATGAGCAAACCGCAGCACTCAACAAACATGAACTCATGCTCTGCCCTATGTACTGAGTAATTTTTGTGAATTTTGTTTGAATAACTAAAACCTTTTCTTTTAAAGATGGGTCTTTTTTTGGGGAACTGTGACTGTCCGCAATTTTTGCTAATGTTTGTGAAAATAGAGACAGATAACTTTCTTGACTGTGAAGCTGGGGTAGTTTATGTATTTCTTCGCGGAAACACGGAAAGCAGAGATGGCAATGACCTACCAGTATCAAGTCGTGCAGCCATATCTTTTGCCAGTGCAAAAATATTCCCCAAACTACACTGAGTGTTATTGTCTAGTCTAGTTTTAAAAGTTTAAAGCTATGTAGATTCCATTGTTTCCCTTGGGAGCTGAGTTTGTTTCACTGCCAGGAAGCTTTCCTGATATTCAGCCTCAATTTTTCCATGTTTAATTTCGGGCTATTAATATGAGAGTCTTATACTGAATAACTATTCTACTTTTTGTTTATGATCTCAAAATATTTGTAGATGCTGTCAGTCTAGTCAAATGTGAACCAATCTATACTTAATTATTTTTAACTTTCCTCTTTAACTGAGGCTTTTAAGCTCCCAGTTAATGCCCTCTTTGAGCAATTTCTACTTTCCATAGATTTGCTTGTTTACAGGATAACTTAATTCCATTTTATCTTATACCAAAGTCATATGAGAAGTAATGCTGTCTTTCTTTTCCAAGATGTAGTTAAACATCTCCAAATTACAGGATTCTTTTTAGTGACATGCTAGCATGAATATTTGGTCCCCTGAAGTGTATCTCAGTAGTGCTTATTTTCAGCTCTCTCTCCCGTTGAAATGCATATTGAAATATGTGCTCTCACATTTTGCTTAGCCTCCGAGCATGTAAAATTATTTTCATAATATTGTTTTCTGTGCATTTGCAATACCTTTTAAATCCTCTTTGTTCTCACCTGGCCTGAAATTGGAAAATTTCAATAATGTTTTTCCATTATTAAATAATAAGTAAAAAAAAGTTTTAGTCCTGTATATTAGCAAAGGTACAGCATCTCATCTTGATGCTAGTCTGTTCATGATTTTCATGTCAATTTTCAGTTCTCAAAACTACCTTCCTTTGTGAGCCAATTTGAATTACATTTCCAGGTATTCCAGTGTCCAAATCTTTCTAGAAATCTGGTGATATGATCTCTACTCTACTTCGTTCATCTACTTGTTTTACTGCTCTGTCAAGAAGGCACTTGAGATTACTTGGTTCAGTCCTTAGAAAAACCAAGAAGCTAAATTGCTCACGATTCCGTAATTCCCCAGCTAATCAGTGTGCTATTCTCTTAATGTATGTTCTGCATTACTAGGGAGCTACAAATTCAAATGACTTCTTGATAGCTGCCAGCATCACAATTTGCTTCCTTCATTTCTAACATTTACTTTTCACAGGTCTCCAGTTTTAGATATGTATATTATCAGTATACTGGCAAGCTTTGCGGGGTTTTGGGTTTTTTGCTAATTCCTTCTAGAAAGGCATATTTGGAGCACTCGTTGCTTCATATGAAATTCTTTCCTATGTAAATCTGTTCATGATGATTATTGTGTTTAACAAGAAAGAAAATCTGAAGACCTCGCTTATAGGAAGTGCTTATAGGAGAGGGACTTCGATCATCAACACAGTTTAAAAGTAGTGGTAGACTTAAGGGGCTATTTGGATACATCCATTTGTATCCTGTCAGATTCATAGTAATCAGTTAATTTAAGAGCATGCCTTTAACAGCTACATTTAGACCACCTCAATGCCTAGAAGAAACTGTAATTCTTAACTTCAGAGCACACAGAGGAGTTAAGTATCCCAATACTGGAGTAATTCAAGCAGCTGTGCTGTAGAGTTTGTTGTCTCCATAGTTCTTGGACCTACTGAGCTTATGTAAATGAACTATAGGTTTTATGCAAATCTGTCTGAAGTATATGATCAATTCTTATTAGATGTGCATACCTTTATCTCACTCCTCGGTCAATACTTCCTTGGAGGCAGAAGAAGTACCCTCTGACTAGATTCTTAATTCTTAGACTGACGAAAGCATGTGCTACTGAGGGTTCCCTTAGTAGGGGACTGGCTGTAGCAGTCGCCAGAGTGCATGCATGGAAAACAAAGTCGTTTCTTTAAGAAAACGGCAGCTGAAAGTAAATATCAGGGAACTATTCTGGGAATAAAGGAAGTAGGTAAATGAAAGGCAGACTTATAGGGGCAGCTAGGTCTTAATGTGAAAGGTGTTCCTGACACATGCAAGACAGACAAAGATAAAAGCTTTGTTTTTTAAGGGTATCCTAACTCACTTCCTATAATGGAAAGGAACATACAATTTTCTAGTAGGAATCCAGTTTGCAGGGTAGTACAGTGAGCTTTATACCCTTCCCTGAAAGCTAAGTGTTAAAAAAAAAAAATAAATCCCTTAAATGTATGGCACACAGTTCTGTAGTCTGTAGGTGAAACCTTTTGATGACTTGCATGGGTGACTGTGGGTTAAAAAGGACAAGTATTTTTCTGCTGCAGAGTGTCAACAGGGTTTCAAATTGTGAATTGTAAACATGTTAAGAATGACTAGGAGCAAGAAACAAAACAAGCAAGAAACAAAAAAGAGATCATCATGACATTTTATAAATAAATGATAAATCGTTCTTTAACACAACGTAACATTATACTGAGGGATTCCTTGCCAGAGGACATTGTGGATGCCAGAAGTTTACATGGGTGCAGAAGGAGACTGAAAAACTTGGTAGAAGAGTAATATATTTCTAGATACATAGAAACCGTCTCTGTCTCAGGGAGTCCTTGATCCCCACATGACTGGAGGCTGGGAGAGTATCCAATATCACTGTATAGTACTTTTTCTCTTCCCTGGACATATGCTTTTGGCCACTTTCAAAACTGCATACTGAGCTAGATGGACTTTTATTGTGACCCAGTGTAGATGTGCTTATGTTACCAAGAAAAAAAAAAAAGCATATGATGTCAGTTTTTGCTGAAAAGCTCTGTCCCAGTTTCAGCTGGGAAAGAGTTAATTGCTGTAACAGGAATGTCAATAATGCATATTGGTTTAGTTGTTGCTAGGCAATGTTTATACTTTTCAAGGACTCTTTTCAGCTTTCCATAGAAGCTGAGAAGGAGCATGGTCAGAACAACGGAATGGCCAATGGAATATTCCATACCATAGGCATCATGCTTGGTATATAAATGGGCGTTGGCCATGGAGGGGGGGAATCTGCGATCACTGTTCAAGAAGGTACCAATTCACCAGGTAGTGAGAGTGACTTGTGTCATTATTGTTGTTATTTTCCTTCTCTGTTGTTGTTTCTGTTAAACTGTCTTTATCTCAACCCACGAGTTTTTTTTACTTTCCCTTTCCCCTTCCCCTCCTTTTCTCCCTCTTCTCCCTGCCTTTCTGGGGGAAGGGGGAGAATGACCTAAGCAGCTGCGTGGTCCTAGCTGCTGGCTAGGATTAAACCACAACAGTCCTTTTTGGCGGCCAAACAGGGACATGACAGGTTGAGATAAAAACAAACCTGATCAGAGCACATTAAAACAAATTTGTCATAAGCATTCATTGTGTGAGGTCAATAGTCAGAATGTTGCTCTCGGGGTTGCGTCTTGTAACACTTAACATGCAATATGTGCTGCCTCTTGTGCTGTTTGTCAACCCTGGGAAATGGCTCAAGATTATCGTTTTGCTGTGCCTTGTAGTGCGGCCTTATGATATGATGAAATTGGATGTGCTGTGGCTGTACTTTTTAATGATTAGAAGCGATGAACAAGGCAAAATGGCAGCAGCGGTTTCATCTTCATACTTTGGGAACCTAGTGGAAACTTCTAGTAATTACACTTTCTACCTTTTCTCCTCGGAGAACCAATCTGTGGGGGAGACACCCTCCTTCACCTCTTTTCTCCTCCAGGCTAATTACAACAATGTTTGAGAATTTTTAATACCCTTGAGATGCTCAAACCAGCATGCTTCTATTGCTAGATGCTTCATTGCTTCTGAATATGTTTCAGGTCTTTCTTAGGATTAAACATTTGTGTGTAAGCGGGCTCACTATTCCATCTCCCGCGACGAGCACTGCAGCTACTCAAATCCCGGCAACAGGCGCTGCAGTTACTGAACCAGAGAACCAACCTGTACCAGTATCAGTCACCCTTATGCAGAAGAAGAAATACACAAAAAAATCAGTTTGCTTATCAAAGGATGAAGATGAAGCAGGGCCATCACAAGAACAGGAGAAAGAACCAGAGGTAGTCACCTGATCCTTATCCCTGTCTGAGCTGTGAGATACACAAAATTATTTCAGTCACCATCCAGGCGAGCAATTGTCATCTGGCTGCTCTGATGCTGGGATAACGGGGGCCAGTAGCTTGGGATTAGAGGGCAGGGAAGCCAAGCAGCTGGAATTTCTTTCTAGAGAAGGGGCTATTGACAAGGCAATTGGAAAACGAACACAAACCCTCAACCTCTGGAGGCGACTTCTGTTAGCTGTGAAGGACAGTTATCCCTTCAAGGAAGATATTATATGTCACCCAGGCAAGCGGACCATCATGGAGAGAGGTATCCAGTACTTGAGGGAATCAGCTTTGTGGGAGCTGATTTATCATGACATGAATGGCCTGCAGTCAACCACAGATCCAGATGAAATCCAAGGTATCTGACCCATATGGTGGAAGTTTCTACAGAGTGCACTGTCAACATATGCCACCTCATTGGCAACAATGAACTAGGGAGATGAAGAGACAGCAATGGTGGATGCAGTGGCTGGCCAACTCCAGCAATATGAAGAAAGTTTTTCTACTTTCCTACAGGCTTGCATCTCGGCTGTGGAGAGACTGTCCAAGAAAAATGAAAGCCTGTTTGAAAAACTGGGAGTTCCAGCAACTCAAGAGGGTAAGTCCTACTCTCCACCTGTACAGACCAGTATCCCGGGTATTAGGAGTAAGCGTTTTTCCGCTCAAGAGAGAGGATATAGAAAGTACACACCCCGAGGCACCCTGTGATTTTACCTCCATGACCACGGAGAGGATATGAGGAAGTGGGATGGAAAACCTACCTCAGTCCTCCAGGCACGGGTGCATGAGTTGCAGGGAGAAACAACCACGAATGGGGGCTCTTCCGGGAAAATTGCTGCTCCAGTTTCCAGTGGGCAGTTCCCCAGACAAAGCAGAGGGTTTCTCTTGAAGAAACTCCGATTTGTATTTTCAAGAAGTGAGTAACAGTGATGGGATTTGAACCCACAGGAGCCACACAAACCTGTTTGTCGATACTGGATACTACAATCAGACCTAGAAGGGCCCTGCCTCCAGCCAGGTGGAGGAAAGGAACAACCGAGTTTATTGGACTATGTGGATTTGATGAGTTGGCACATCAGACCCCCAGGAATATAAGGCTCTAGTAGACCCCAGTGCACAGTGTACCCTAATGCCATCAAGCTATAAAGGGGCAGAACCCTTATCTATTTGTGGGGTAACAGGGGGGTCCCAACAGTTAACTGTATTGGAAGCTGAAGCAAGCCTAACTGGGAAGGACTGGCAAAAGCATCCCATTGTGACTGGCCCAGAGGCTCTGTGCATTCTTGGCATTGACTGCCTCAGGAGAGGTATTTCAAGGACCCAAAAGGCTACCAGTGGGCTTTTGGTATAGCCGCTGTAGAGACAGAGGAAATTAAACAGTTAACTGTCTACCTTGCCTGGTCTCTCAGAGAACCATTTCATTGTGGTGCTGTTGAGGGTTGAAGAACAACAGGTGCTGATTGCTACCACAGCAGTGTGTTGGTGGCAATACTGCACCAACCAAGACTCCCTGATTCCCGTCCATAAGCTGATTCATCAACTAGAGAACCAAGGAGCGATCAGCAAAGCTCACTCACCTTTTAACAGTCCCATCTGGCCAGTGCAAAAGTCTAATGGAGACTGACAGTAGACTGTCATGGCCTGAATGAAGTTACTCTGCTGCTGAGTGCTGTTGTGCCGGACATGCTAGAACTTCAATATGAACTAGAGTCCAAGGCAGCTAAGTGGTATGCCACAACTGATACTGCTAACGCATTTTTCTCAGTCCCTTTGGCAGCAGAGTGCAGGCCACAGTTTGCTTTCACTTGGAGGGGTGTCCAGTATACTTGGGATTGACTGCCCCAGGGGTGGAAGAACAGCCCTACCATTTGCCATGGATTGATCCAGACTACACTGGAACAGGGTGAAGGTCTGGAACACCTGCAATACATTGATGACATCATCACGTGGGGCAATATAGCAGAAGAATTTTTTGAGAAAGGGAAGAAAATAATCCAAATCCTTCTGTGAGCCGCTTTTGCCATAAAACAAACTAAGGCCAAGGGACCTGCACAGGAGATCCAATTTTTAGGAATAAAATGGCAAGATGGGTGCTGTCAGATCCCAATGGATGTGATCAACAAAATAGCAGCTATGTCTCCACCAACTAGCAAAAAGGAAATAAGCTTTCTTAGGCATCATGGGGTTTTGGAGAATGCATATTCCAAATTACAGTCTGATTGTAAGCCCTCTCTATCAAGTGACCCAGAAGAAGAATGATTTTAAATGGGGTCCTGAGCAACAGCAAGCTTTTGGACAAATTAAACAGGAAATAGTTCATGCAGTAGCCCTTGGGCCAATCCGGGCAGGACAAGGTGTTACAAATGTGCTCTACACCACAGCTGTAGAGAATGGCCCTACCTGGAGCCTCTGGCAGAAAGCACCAGGAGAGACTTGAGGTCAACTCGAGGTTTTGGAGTTGGGGATACAGAGGAGCCAAAGCCTGCTATACTCCAACTGAAAAAGAGATATTGGCAGCATATGAAGGGGTTTGAGCTGCTTCAGAAGCGATTGGTACTGAAGCACAGCTCCTCAGCATCCTGACTGCTCATGCTGGGCTGAATGTTCAAAGGGAGGGTCTCCTCTGCACATCATGCAACTGACACTACGTGGAGTAAGTGGGTTGCACTGATCACACAGTGAGCTTGAATAGGAAACGCCAGTCACCCAGGAATCTTGGGAGGGATCACGGACTGGCCAGAAGGCAAAGATTTTGGAATATCACCAGAGGAGGAGGTGATGCGTGCAGAAGAGGCCCCACCATATAATAAACTATAAGAAAATGAGAAGAAATATGCCCTGTTCACTGACGGATCCTGCCATATTGTAGGAAAACATCGAAAGTGGAAGGCTGCTGTGGAGTCCTACACGATGAGTTGCAGAAGCTGCTGAAGGACAAGATGAATTGAGCCAGTTTGCAGAGGTGAAAGCCATCCAGCTGGCTTTAGATATTGCTGAACGAGGAAAATGGCCAGTACTTTATATTGACTCATGGATGGTGGCAAATACTCTGTGGAGGCGGTTACAGCAATAGAAGGAGAGCAACTGGCAGCACAGAGGCAAACCCGTCTGGACTGCCCCATTGTGGTAAGATATTGCTGCCTGGATAGAGAATCTGGTTGTCAAAGTACATCACGTAGATGCCCATGTACCCAAGAGTCGGGCTACTGAAGAACATCAAAACAACCAGCAGGTGGATCAGGCTGCTAAAATTGGAGTGGCTCAGGTGGATCTGGACTGGCAACATAAGGGTGAATTATTCATAGCTTGATGGGCCCATGATACCTCAGGCCATAAAGGAAGGCCTGATGACACCTCAGACCAACATATAGATGGGCTTGTGATCGGGGGGTGGACTTGACCATGGACACTATCACACAGATTATTCATGAATGTGAAACATGCACTGCAATTAAGCAGGCCAAGCAGTTAAAACCTCTCTGGTATGGAAGATGATGGCTGAAATATAAATAAGGGAAGGCCTGGCAAATTTATTACATTACAATCCCACAAACCCGCCAAGGCAAGTGCCATGTGCTTACAATGGTAGAAGCAACCACTGGATGGATGGAAACATACCCCGTAACCCATGCCACCACCCAGAACACGTGAAAAGCAAGTTTTATGGCAACATGGCACCCCAGCAAGAACTGAGTCAGACAACAAGACTCATTTCCAAAACAACCTCCTAGACACTTGGGCCAAAGAGCATGGCATTGAGTGGATTTATCACGTATACTGTCGTGCACCATCATCTGGGAAGACTGAACAATACAATGGACCATTAAAAGCTACCTTGAGAACAATGAGTGGTGGGACCTTCAGACATTGGGATACATATTTAGTAAAGGCCACCTGATTAGTTAACACTAGAGGATCTGGCAATCGAGCTGGTCCTGCCCAATCAGAACCTTTATGTACTGTGGAAGGGCATAAAGTCCCTGTAGTGCACATGAAAAATATGTTAGGGAAAACAGTCTGGGTTATTCCTGTCATGGGCAAAGGCAAACCCATCCATGGGATTGCTTTTGCTCAAGGACCTCGGTGCACTTGGTGGGTGATGCAAGAGGATGGGGAACTCCAATGTGTACCTCAAGGGGATTTGATTTTGGGTGATAACAGCCAATGAATTAAACTGTATGATGTTAATTTCTGATTTACTACTATATGTCATCACTACTATGGTTGCTATGTGTTATATCATTAGTATTACAGTAAGAATCACCCAAATTAATGAAGAAAGAACTTCGATGAAACTGAGCAAAGCGCAGTGGTGATGGAACCAAAATTGACTTCAGCAACTGGTGCCCTGCAATTTATCAAGATTGACATCTTCAACCCACAGACTATGGGCATGGGTTATGCCAGATACACCAGCTGCAAGCTCCCAGATGCAGCATGCCACGATTCAACACCACACACACCATCTCTCCTGCCTTGAAAAACTGGAGCCCAAAGTTATGGACTAAATGAACTCAATGGACATTTTAGAGGGATGGCCCATAAACTAAGGGAATGATATCTGTGTGTGTGTGTATCTATTTATCTATCTATCTATCTATCTATCTATCTATATCTCAAAGACAGGAAAAGTTGTGGTGACTTAATGAAAAGCGTAAGTCCTGGGCATGACGTAAATGGAATAGAATAAGGGGTGGATACTGTCCTGGTTTCAGCTGGGAAAGACTTAATTTTCTTTCTAGTGATTGCTGTGACAGGAATGTCAACAATGCATATTGGTTTAGTTGTTGCTAGGCGGTGTTTATACTTTTCAAGGACACTTTTCAGCTTCCCATAGAAGCCAAGAAGGAGCACAGACAGAACAGCAGAATGGCCAATGGAATATTCTGGACCATAGATGTCATGATTGGCATATAAATGGGGGATGGCCATGCAGAGGGTATCCACAGTCACTGTTCAGGAAGGTACCAATTCAGTGGGTGTGAGAGTGACTTGTGTTGTCGTCGTCATCATCATCATCATCGTCATCATCATCATCATTATCATTATTATTGTTATTGTTATTGTTATTATTATTATTATTATCCTTCTCTGTTATTGTTCTATTAAACTGTCTTTATCTCAACCCACGAGGTTTTTTTCCTTTCCCTTTCCCCTCCTTTTTTCCCTCTTCTCCCTGCCCTTCTGTGGGAAGGGGGAGAACTGTGCAAGTGGCTGCATGGTCCTAGCTGCTGGCTGGGATTAAACCATGACAAGCCCATAAACTAATAAGATTTCACTAGAAAGGCTGAAGAAGGGAAAAAAGAAAGGGAAGAGACCAATGTTGCTTGAGTTAGGAAGATATGTTTGATTTAACATCTAGAACTAATAAAGACCCAAGGCGTTTAACCAGCAGCATAATCAGTTGGGCAAAATTAATTCCTTTGTTTAAAGTCTGCAGAAGCCAGTAAGAACCACAGGGTCATTAAAGGAGGTCCACTGTGTTTAATAACTTAAAGTTAACTCATACTCTTAGTTATCAGTAGCAAAGACTACTTTAACTTCATTCAATTGAGTAGATAAGTAGCTGTTTCATACCTTCTTTTTCAAGACCCCAAGCTTATTCTAGGTATTATAGTTTATTGTAATGATTTTCCTTCAGTAAGGGTAATGTTATAGTGTGAGAAAGGAAAATTTAGCAACTGATCTGATAGTCATAACAGAAGAGTTTTTTAATTGCCTTTGCTGGATTGCAGATCGTAGAATTGTAGAATAATTCAAGTTGGAAGGGACCTCTGGAGATCTCCTCTACCCTCACCCCCAAAGCAGGGTCCACTTTGATCAGATTTTTGCAGGGTATTGTTCAGCTGAGTTTGGAAGAAGCGGGCCCATCCTTGGAGTCCAAGGGTGGAGATAATAATGTAATTTTTAAAAAATCTGTCATTAACTAAAGAACTCCGGCTTTATCACCTGTTTCATGATGAATAGTACACATACTTTAGCTGATATGTTGCCGTGAAACATGCTTATCAAAGAGAATACATCATGCTTACTGAATTCTGGGGCATGAACATCAGGGGGAAGTACAGTAGTTCTCCTTCTGGAAAATAATGTAACGTGGTGTTGAGAAATCTTGGCCATTTCTTGTGTAGTACTGAAAAAAACAAAATTAGGCAAATGCCATTGCACCCAAAAGCATAAATAACGCAGTTTAAACACTGCAGTATTGAAGGTTTTGAAATAAATCCTCCAAAATCTTAAGTTGTACAAAAACACCGGAAGAAATAAAAATATTTCACAATCCATGTGTAGTGCCCTTATCAAATTCTGAATAATCCATTCTAATGTTGCGTGGTTACAGCATGATATTTTTCAAGTTCAGAAAGGGATTTAAAATAACAATCACCATTGACTTTTATTGGGTAACTCTCAAAATTAATGGCCTCGTGTCAAGCTACATCGTTATGTATATCCTTTTATTTGGGGGTATAGTAAGAGAGCACTGAGGTACACTTCTAATATGCAAAGGAATTGGCAAGCAGGCAAGTTTTTCTGTAAAGGTCTCCTGACATGCAACCAGGTACGTCGATACGTCAGCGCGCGCGTTGCAGCCTGTGGTCCGTAGCTGGGGAGGTTCTGTGCTCTGTCTCCTGACATGCCACCAGGTACGTCGGTGCGTCAGCGCGCGCGTTGCAGCCTGTGGTCCGTAGCTGGGGAGGTTCTGTGCTCTGCCTCCCAGGGGTCTGCAGAAAGTAACAAAGAAAATCCACGTGATATCTCTGCTTGAAAAATATTGTTGGGGCAGGAAGCAGACCGGAAAGAGTTGATGATCATTGTTTAGCTTGAGCAAGAGCAGCTGCAAAATTTTATGCAAGTTGTCAGAACAGGTGAGCTCAGCTATCTGTTCGGACACTCAAATCTCTGAAGTTTAAACATGGAAGTAGGCTGTTAACTTAAATGGGCTGGTCATGACCTTAGAGTTACACACATGCTTAAATAGCCTGCTGATAGAAGGACTGATTCTGTCTTTTGTTTGCTGATAACTGATCCAATTTACACATCAGAAAAAACAGTTACGAATTTAAGTTGTACATTTGGTAATCAAACATTTGAACTCCTCTGTCAAACAATATACATCTCTGACATAGCAGGAAAAATGCGTTTCGCACCTGGGCAGACTGAATTAGAGAAAATAAGGCAAGAGGCATCTGCTTGTAAGTACTTCATCTGTTCCTCCTTAGGCATGTGGGGGAATTCTGGTAGTTTCAGGAAACTACTTCTTCCACTAGTGGCTTCATATGCCTTTACTATTGCTTGTGGGTAGATTTTCCCCCATCTGCATGGCAGATGAAGATTTTGGACAAGCAGTCATCATAGGAGTTCTTAACTGAGCTGAAAAATATATTTTAGGTACAAAAACTTTTCAAGATCATAGTGGAATAAGATACATATTTCGGTGTGGTTCTGTAGAGTTTATAGATGGGGACAAGATATGAGAACAATAAATTGTGAAGACTTTTCGAAGAAAAATGTAGCTAAAAAATCAGAGTTTCTTCCTCACTGCCTTTCAGTGGAGTTCTATTATTGGCAGGTAAATACTAAAAGAAAAATAAATGTTTTTAAAAGTATGTTTTGAGAATGCTGCTGAGGTCGGTATTAAAAAATTGTAAATACTGTAAATATTGCACATGGGAAACACCATCCATTCATTCTCTGCTGAAGAGCTGTTTGTCCTGTTTGACAGCGACAGGCTCGCTCTTTCTCAGAAGTTTTGTAGTATTACATGTGGCCTCTCTCCCAGTGGTTTTCAAAGGAATTTTATTTCTGCATAACAAAATTGCTTTTTACATTGTGAAAGCAAATCTCGACATCGATAGATCCCTGAACATCTAATCCAAAATGTGGCAACCTGTTTAAGTATTTAATAAATAAAAGGCAGTAACTGTGTGCTAGTGTTGCTGTTTGCTAAGAAGCAGTAGAACTGGTGGTGGGAATTCAATCGTGTAACAGAGACAAATTTAGAAAGGGAGATTAAGCAAAATTACGATATGTGTCATTTAATGATACTGAAGTATTTATCTCATCTTGTGCAAGAACTTTGAAAACATCAGACAATTATTCTCATGTGACTTGAGAAAAACGAAGCATTAAGCATTATTGGTTTTGAGCATTCCATGTATAAAATGATTTGTAGATGAAAAAAAAAAAATCCTGTTACACTTGCTTATTTTACTAGCAAAAAAAGTCACTTTGGAAACAAATAGCAGCCCTGAGTTACATAGCTAAATATCACTTGGAAACAAGGATGGTCTCCAGTTACTAGCTCTGTATATGCACATATATTCAAATGACCCCAGCTTTCATGAGTGTAATTTGTATTTTACAATATTGGAGAGTTATCATTAGTTCCATGAATTTGTTGAGAACTGAAGTACCACATCATGATCATTTTGAACATGATGCGGCTGAAAATCAATACTTTTTTGTCAGACTGCCTATGGTTTCTGGCACTCTAGAATCATCTATCTTCAATTTAAGAATTAGGAAAGATAATAAGGGTAATTTTCTTATAGTGAAAAGATTGACTTCACAGATTTATGACAGATCAATGGTTATACGTGGCTTACCTATTTTAATTTTCAATATCATAAATATATTGAATGAAAATATACTGTAGTTTCCAATAGGATTATTGCCATGTACATTTGATATCCTTCAAATTCATTTGCATTGAGTAATAAACTTGTCTTTTTTGGACTACTTGAGCTACAGCATTTTAAAGAAAAGGTAGAACGCTAGTGAGGAAAGTCAAAGAAAAACTGACGATTCTCTTTTTTTTTGCAAGTTGGTGCACTTTCTATATTCATTGTTCCTTGATTTAATTACAAGAAATCTGCATTAAATAACTTCTTTTGGAGTGAAATGATTATTGTAATCAAGTACCTTATTAAAAATTTCAACATTTTTTCTCAGTTTTTCATAATTAGTATTGTAGTTTCTTCACCAAATATGTTCATTACCTTCAAATATTATGGATCTACTGTATTGTAGCAGTTACAATATGAGCTGGTTTTTGTCATTTGCCTGTGCTATTCAGTAAGGAAAGAAAATATGTAAATTACGTAACTGAATTTTGTTTGAATTTTGCAATGAAATGTGGCATTTTAAGTTAGCTCTTCATTCATATTTAACCATCTGATAGGTTTGGCACAATGAACTCTGAAATAATTATTTATTTTTATTTTTAAACTAGAGAGTAGTATGACCATGTTAAGCAAACCAGAGATAACTTATCAGAGAGTATGGCAGAAAAGTGATTTGAAGACTGGAATACAAACATCAGGACTGGAGCTTGTAGGAAACATTTTGAACTTCATTTAAAAGTTGGGTTTCACCAGGCAGGTGGTTTTCAGTAGTCAGTCATTGTGGTGTCACGAGGCTGTAGTTTTGGGCAATGCAGCTAACTCCCTGCTGGTTTTTCAGCATATGGGAGAAACACAGGGCAGAGTGGCAAGAATAAGCCTGTGAGCCAAGAGAGTTGTGTCCTATTTCCCATGACCCCTGGCACCTATCTTCTCATGTTCCTCGGTATCCCTATTTGTAGAACAAAGATAAAATTCGGTGTGTAAGTCTCAGCTTGTTTATAAAATGTCACAATATCCTTGGATAGAAAGCGGTCTGAAAATATAATCTATTCTACCAAATACAACCCCACAATACCAATGTCTTCTATTCTGTATCTTAATATTTTAGCACAGCTAATTTCTATGCAAATAAACTGTCTTGACAAAAATGAAGTTAACTCCCAAGAAATAAATTAAGTACATTGTCACAATGACAGAAATTCATACAGCTCTTCGGCAAACAAGTTTATACACAGTTTACTCCTAGGTTAGTTTCCAAACAAGATGACTTGGGATTCAAACACTTCTGATAGATTTTTTTTTTTTAATTTCCAACAGTTAAAAGGAAAATAAATAAGGAAATTTAGATATCTTACTGGTTACATCTATACAGCATAGAAACTCTTAATCATGTATGCATTATAGAACGTGAAGAACCACTCATTACTATATTTATATGAATTGCTGCTTTTTGCTCCAGATTGAATGTAGAAGCCAAATAAATATGCAACATTTACATTTTGAGAAGTTAACAAAACCTGTCTTTAACCAGGAATAGGAAATTGGTAGGATTGTGTAGAATTTTTAGTAAACTTTTAACTGAGATGTGACTAACTTGAAACAGCTTTTAAATTTTATTGATAATAGAGCAACACTTTCCAAGGTGGCATAGTTAGGGTGATGGCAGAGCAGAACATATAGGTTATAAAAGAAGATCAAAAAGCTCATTGCTGATTCTGTAGGGACTTTTACTTGTAATTCTAAATGATCAAATGTGACAAATTGACTGCAGATTTCTTCTGAAAGTATTTCTTTCAAGCCATTTAATGATAGTTAGATTTCTATTTTTATGAAAGATATCCACAAAATGGTTACTTTCACATAACATATGTTTTCTATGTGAGCATGTGCTTTTTTTTTGAAAACCATCTTTGAAGTCAGAACTTATTTTTAATTTTGGAAAATTCAAAAATCAGACTCCATTCTCCATAAAATTCTAGACTATTTCTAAAAGTGCTAAGTAACCTAAAATCACTATATTTTTATCAAAACAAATGTTTTTGTTTATTATGGTTTTCATTCCCATAAATACTTTCTAAAGTTAAAACCAAGCGCAAAACAGGTTTCTAACTTTTTATTTGAAAATCAGTGGATAAAATTCATAGTTTTAATGGCATGACCCATCCGTGTTGAAAATGATAAAAATTACAGGATGAGGTTTTATTTTATACATTAAAGTTCAGATTAAGACATAATTTAAACTATTGGAATCTGGACATAATGTATCTCCCAGCTTAAAAGAAGAGTAATTGAGTTATATAAATACTACATGATGTGAAGATGAGAAGGAAAAACATTTCCCTTGCACTCAATGCCCTGGCTTAGTTGCTAAAAGATGTGAACAGTAGGTTGTTGGGGTTTTTTTTTATCTCTTGTTCCCAACATCATTTTTTGTATTTTACCTTCCCGTGAAGAAATTCTTCTGGCTGGGGAATGTGGAGGGCATGAGTGTCCCTGACCTTGAAGGGAATTCCTCTGTCAGGACTCATGAGACTTCAGCACTTTCAAGCCTTTGCAGCTGCCCTGTCCCGGCATATTCTGAATTGAACTGTTTTGTAGGCGATCCAACAGGCTCAATCACAGTATATGAATAAACGCATCTCTCAGCAGAAAGTATGTAAAAAGTGGCAGGGCAGTTAACTATTAATTAAACAGTGGCAGTTACTCCTGTCTCAGGAAACAGCAGGAGTTTTGCTGCTATTACAACCCTCTGCTGACATACCATTCTTTTTGTCTTTTGCTTCTGTGTTCTTTTGGTACCTGTTGTTACGGCAAAATTTCAGTAATGCCTGTAGAGTCAAATACATAAGCAAAACTTAAATAAAATGAATATGCCAGACTGATGGATGGGCCCTGACATAAAAAGGGTGGGACCCTTTTGGTCTTATTTGGGGCTTTTTAACCAAAGAGAACTTGAAGTATTTTGTGCAGCAGAAAGTATGGTTTTACAGCTCTCAAATGACTTTCTGACCTCTAGAAACACATTCAGAGGCATATTGCTATGGAGAATCTTCTTCAGAGGTCACGGAGTGGCTAAGAAGCCTTTGTGTCATTATTGAGAGTTTGGTGCCAAGGCAGAATCACAAGTGAAGAAAAGAATATCTGCTTAACCTTTAGCTCTACTTTTCAGCTGACATTCAGTGAGACACGGCTCATGTGGTGCACAGAGAAAATATATTGTTCCATGTTGTTTCTTATGTTTACACCAAACATAGACTCTTTTTCAAAATCAGTTTGACTATAGGAATTAATAGCCAAATTTAGATAAAACCATTTGCTTGGAATAACTGTGGAATCTCTTAAAATTAGTATTATAGGGCACTTGGGTTTCTGGGAAGGTTTTATTTTAGTCTCCAGTGACGTGATGTGGTATGCTGTGCAATTCTGCAGCAAAATAGCTGGCACTATTTGAAAAGTACAGTTTAGTAGTATTTTCCATTGTTCACAAATGAGGCTTTCTGATTTAACAAATAGTACTTCTTTCCTTTGGCAAACTGTAAATATTACAATTATGGATTTGCAGCAGAGCCAATTCAAGTGTTCTCAGAAATGCAGGCTAAACTTAATTCTGCCTCAGCGTTGGGACAGCCGTGTTCGGGTCTCTACTGTGCAGCTACCCCAGACTCCACGCTGCCTGGGGCCGGTGCCATTTCTGATGTCTTTAAGAGGGATAGAAGTATGAGAGGGTCACTGGGATCTTAAAAGAGCTGAAACAGGTGTCTGAATTATTGCCACGCCAGTATTTTCCTCTGTCTTATAGACACTTTATGTGTTTTGATGGTTTCCTAAAAAATAAACCAGGCAGTCTGATTTTAGTGGAATAGGTTGTGCATAAAGATAGAAGGATGTGTTTATTTATATTACTTCTATAATGACTTTCTAGGAGAAAACTTCTTCTATATGGCAACAGTAGTGCCATAGGCCAGAAGCAAAGTCAAATAACTTCTACTAGCTGGAAGCAGCCTAAGGTGGTTGCTTCCCGCTTTTTACAGTGTTGAGTGAATAGTGGTAAAATAACAGAACTGCTGTCTGCTTCACTGAGAATCTCAAAACCAGAATAATGTCATAATTTGAACATGTAAGACTACTATATTAATTTCTTTCATCCATACCACAGATGTTTTC
Organism: Burhinus oedicnemus; assembly: GCA_008921705.1. NCBI lineage: Eukaryota > Metazoa > Chordata > Aves > Charadriiformes > Burhinidae > Burhinus > Burhinus oedicnemus. The sequence continues at coordinate 271,605 of VFFE01007818.1, forward strand.
CACTGTCTGAACACATTAAATTTTCACAGATAAAATGTCATTGTATTAACAAATATTGTTTTCTTTAAAAAAAGAAAAAGGTACTAGAAGTTATTCTGTTATTGTGTACAGTGGCCATGAGTCCATTCATACCTGCATGATTGTATCATACATTTTGAATGATTTTCAGAACCTCATGAAATGGTAATGTCATAAGTATTATTGATCATCCCTTTAAGGATGATATTTGTACCATGATCATTGCAAATATGTGAGAGACTGTTGGGATGTCTGTAAGTTCTACAGACAGAAACTGCCTGGAAAAGTTACTTTGATTGGTTTAATAAATTCCTCTTATTGGCCTGTGTTACGAAGTATTGTGCATAAATTATAGTCCATAATTTTGTATAAATGAAACAGTGGTGCTAAGGGGAGCTAAGACATGTACCTCCTGTCAGGTAAACTTTTTGAAGTCCCTGTAGACCTAGTTACAGTGGGAATGCATAAGATACAGATCCAATAAATCCAGCCAGGACATTCTGGTAATTATCCATTTAGACGATCATTCAGTTGCTTCTTGTCAGCTGCTGATTCCTTTTCTCCAAGTGTAAGTGTTAGCTTAATATCCATCTTACTCGTACAATTTGAACTCTCTAAAAATATTCTTGTTTTGTAAATTAAATGAGAGTTTTGGACCTCACATACAATCATGGAGCCTGAAAATGTGATTGAACATGATAAACTGAATTTTTAAATTACTGTGTTTTTTTTAAAAAAAAACAGGGTAAAGTGGTAAGCTATTTTTAAAGATACTATCATTTTATGTAGCCTTTTATTATTAGCTCATTTCTGAAAATTGTCTTGAAGATAATCATCACTTTTAAACAAGTTTGTCCTTTAGTTGCTTTCCCATCCTCACATAAAAATATCTGGATGTGATTTGGAGGGAATTTAAGGTCAAATACACAGATGCCATGAGAGGGACAGGTGAGAGTCTAGATTCCAGCTTTGGTCATGATGAGCAGTGATGTCAGTCATGTTCCTCAGGGGCAGGTACCATCTCACACAGCTGACAAAAAAATGCTCAGCCGATCTCTCCCCAGGGAACCACAGCGTGTGTCCTTGGTTCAGAGGGGCAAGGGGTTGACCGGGAAGATTTAGTACTGGGAGACAGGAAAGAGGAGGAGGGAGATCCTTACACTGGAGCACTCACGTGTTCCCCAGGGTAACGGGGTAGTCAGACCTAGCAACTAATAAATTGAATTAGAAACATGGAGTCCAAGCAAGGACTACAGAGTTGATCTCAAAAGAGACCAGCAAAAAAAAATCAGCATATATTTTATCTGATGGGTTTGGCTCCCATTTATGTTATGGGCAGTACATTATTTGCCCAGCAGTGGAGGTGGATTTAGTCTGTGCTGCTTTAATACCATGCTGGTGGTGTAAAAAGATCGTGGTGTTAGGAATGTATGTTGCTTTCCTATGCATGTTAATCAGGCATCATGCTTGACTGAGAAGCAAGGTAAAACCTGGGCACATAGTAAATGACAAGGCCTCCTTTGTTAAACCGGGTTATAATCAATTGCAAAAGGTGAAAGAAGGTGAAAAATCATACAAAACAAGGGTAACTGTGCTCCCGACACCTCAGAAGACTGCAGTATATATGCGCTTTCTCTGTCTCCGTCTCTCTGGCTTTCTCTCTCTTTTTTTCCGTTCACAACACATGTACGAGACCAGGCTTTTTATGTCATACTGCAGCAGTAGCACCATCCCACACACTCTCTGTCTCTGAAGAAATGTAACCCTTCTCCCATTTGTCTTCAAGTAGATTTCAGTGATTTCTGAACTGAGTATCTTCTGTCTGAAGGAGCTTATATCTGCTTAACCTGTAAAGAAATGACAGCCTAGGCTTGAGTCAGTCGCTCAAATACAGGCTTCTAGTGCCATTTGAGACACCTAAGGGTGCCCGAGACATCCACCCAGGGCTGGCAGATATGACACAGGACCTGCAGGACACCTGCGCTCTTCTGGAGCAGCAGCTGGGGACCAGGTGAGATACTCCAGGGCATCTCCAATGGCGCAAGATGCCTGTATTAGATAACTGATTTGAGCCTCCTGTTTCTGGGCATAATGTATATTTAATGTATAAAATGACTGATCAGAAATTAAATTCCTGGTTTTGTTATTGTTTTGTTCTGAGGCCAAGTTGTACAAATCTATAATTACATCGTCTCCCTCTTGATGCTAATGGAACTGCTTATACACGTAATTGCTACTGTTGTGGGTAAAATGTACATGACTGGGCTCTCCCGTCTCCAGTTCTGGCTATGCAGCAGCTGTTCTTGACAGGAACTTTGATAAATGACAGAGCATTCAAAATTTGTCTTGTTCACAATATTAAAGGAGCAAAGCCACACAACTTTTAGAGCTACTAACTAAAAATGAACGTATATTTACACAGAAGGCTTTGCACTTTAGGGCTTGTAAAATCTTCTGTCAATTCTGGCAGTGTACAGTTTGTGAAAGAAGCAAAAGACTTGATTATATAGCATCTCTTTCTGAGACCAGATTTATGTTTTGTGTGCCAGAACAACATTAAGCAAATCCTCTTCTTCCTGCTAAAGAAGCTAGCCAGTTTGTAGCTCTCAAGAATTTTCTTTTTTTAGTGATAAACATTACTTTGAAAACTTTTCCATGCACCTGGGTACTGACCAAAGACAACAAATAACGGAACAGGAAATCATAATTCAGTTCTTTACTATATAGAAAGCTTTGCAGATGACCTAAGCAGCTACATTATTTATATGCACTGGCTTTTTAAAGAGGTTTATATGTTTTTTTGGCTGATGGAAATGGAAAATCTGTCTCTTGGTGTATTCTGTGTGCATTTAATTGGCTTTTAGTCCTCTCCATAGTTACGTGCCTATACTGATTTTCCTTCTATTTCAGAGAACAAGACAGAAAAACAGGCAAAAAGCATTCCCGGTGACATGCCTTTCAAATATGCAAATTTTGCAGACTGAACTGGCTGCACGGCTCTGAATACTGAGGATTTAAAGCAAAATCAGTATAAGAGGGACCTTTCTGTTATTACTTAAACATTTCCTTGCTTGAGATAGGTATTGGTAGCAGTTGTGCTATATTATAGCTTTATTATGAAAGCAGCTTTTTTTTTCCTTCTTTTCCCTGTCTAAGGTTGTTTACCCGTGTTGTTAATACTTTTTCAAGTCTGATTTAAGGTTTTCTTAATAATTGAAATTTTAACATGGTATCAGAGCTGAAACTTATGCCAAACCTCAAACCTGAAGACAGACTGGATTGCTCTGTAGATTGGCTCCTTTCCTTTGACCTAGCTTGAGAAAGCATGCAGGCAGCAAAGCGACTTCTGGCACTGCTTGTTGGGTCATGGGAGGAAGCCAATTCCTCCAGTATATCAATCAGGTATATGCAATTCCTTGGAAGTGCTGCCTTTACAGTGATATGTAGAGATAGATCTCAAAGAAAAGATATGGAAAGAAAATTATTCATTGACTGTGGCAGTAGTTTTCCTTCATTTTTTTTGCTTGGACAGGTCCCAGACATTTTCAGCTACATTTCCAGCTGATACTGATGGCCAGCTATCTGTATTGATAGGCAGGTTAAAGTTCAAGGGATCTTTTGGCATTATGCCAGTTATGGTTCCTCAAGCAATTTAACAGTGTTGCTTTCTGACATTTGTAGATACTTTCAGTTGATGTGTGTCTCTCTAGAGACAAAGAACTGAAGCTGAAATTTTCTATCATTCTGTCAAAAACGATTGAACAAAACAGGAACAAAAATCTACATTCCGCTTTCAGGAATTTTTAGGATTTCTGTGTAGCCGATACAATATGCTTCCGTTCTCCAGAATATTTATCTTTTTTTAATCCATCCAATTATCCAGTCTAGAAAATTTGTCTTCTAAACATGCATTGGTAGTGTAGGATCAAAACCTGCTAAATATCATAATTAGTATTTATTGCAGTTCCTGGCAAAAGGTATAGAATGCAGAAATCCGAATCTGTTGGGGTGAGCAGATCTTTACATCAGGTACTTTTGCACAAGAAAAAAGTCTCCTGCACAAGACATCTCTCCTGTTCTAGAGAGATGACAATTATGTGTCCAGTCTAGCTGGCTCCATAGAGTCAATTGGATCACTAGATGAAATTTTGAATCTATTGATGTAAGTGGATAATTATTCCTGTTCTGTTGGAAGTGGAGCTAGCTTAGGTATTATAATATGTATATTTATGTGCAAATAGCTCTTACTAGGTGGTCTGAGCTTAAAATATAGAATTTTCCACCCTTTGTTGGAGCTGAAAACATGTCCACAGTGGTTTAAAATAATGCTGATAATAATTTATTGACTAACTATAAGGGGAAATTTAATTTTGTTATTTAATTTTGTTGAAATGAACATGAATGGGAACTTAATAGGTTCATTTATTTTCCTTATGAATTTTTACATACATGATTTTTGTTCCTCCTTCTGTGCCAATCCTTTACTACCTGCTCCTCTCTGAAAAGGTGAGTCAATTGCCTAAAGTATGCACACAAATCATGAATTAATATGCTCATTTTCATAGCTGGACATCCTGGTTCTTATTCCATCCTGGTGTCCTAGTCTGAGTGGCCATGAGTGAACTGGATTATAAAATCGTTGAGACTAGGAACTAGGACCGGACTGTTGTTTGTTCTTGGGCTGCTGAGAGTTCCCCTGATAAAACAGACATTCAGGCATTGGCTGATATATACTTACGTCAGCTAAGCAGAGGTCTAATGTACTTACTGATTTAGAGGAGCAGAACAATCCTTATCAGATTGCCCAGAGGCTGATGCGTGTGAGAATCAACTGCTGAAGACATAAAGCTGTTCTGTCATGTACCACTGCGAACATTCAGAAAAAAGCAAAGTGACTGCAAAATGCTTCCACTGTTCTGTGCTCTACTGATAAGAGATTTTTGACAAAATGCAGGCCGCTTTTCATAAGAAAATGCTAATTATTCAAACCCAGAAGCTTTTCTGATACTGTATAATTTTCAGTGAAATTTTTGTTGAGAAAAAGATCCATGCTCGTAGCTTACTTGATAAACTCTACATTATTCGGAAATAGGTTTTTTGTTTTCTTCCTGGGATATATTGAAAGGTTTGAGGAAGTTCTTGTGCTTTTGTTTACTGTGTGAAGTGATATGATTGCCTGTAGCATTAAATGTAAACATAAATCTCAAATACTGAGATTATGTCAAATATGAATGTGGAATAGAACATGTGACTTTAGGAGGACCACTGTAACATATTGGTTTACTGTGATTAAGACAAAATTAGACATTCTCATTTTAAATTTCAGAATGATAGCTAAATCTAGCAGCTAAATAAAACCAGTCCAGTTCTATAGGAGGATGCTGGTAAGTGATCTAGCAGCTCGCATAATTATACCGTCTAATCCAAGAGTAGAGGACCTGCAGGGACATTTTTTATTAACAGAGAAAATGCACTACCATGAATCCATCTTACAACTGTGTTTATCTTTTTAATAATTATAAGCAGCTAGTTAAATGCAATGACACATCTAATAAATAGAGATTCTATAGGCGTTGTGAGTAGGATTATCATGATATGTTTATCTTAAGGTTTTTTTAAAACTCAAAATCTCTAAAAGGTCTGAAAAACCTCTTAACTGACTTTTATGGGGTTCCTATAATCCTGTTTATAAAAGAAAAGTTTCCATGTTCATTCACTGATGTAGGTCCGCAAAATACTGTTTAAAGATTTTTCTGTTTAAATAAGATTTATGAGACAATATGTTTTGGAAAAGTGCCACAGTTTTACAAACGTGGGATTGGGAAGCGCTGACAAGATTTAGAAAGGCAACTCAAAAACTGCCTTATTCATCACAAGCAAACATTGGAGAAAATCTGAAGAAAAAGTAATTATAATTTCCAAAGCAAACCTAGTCCTTACATGTAAATTTACAATGTTATAAGGGATGCTACTGAAAAACACAGTGATGCTTAAGGTAGCATTTATTCCACCACCATTAAAGAAAGGACAATTTGGATTGCTTTATAAGACACCTAAAACTGGTAGTTTAAGACATTAATTTTTAAGCCTTCTGCTGGTAGAAATCTGGTGGAGTTAAATGGAGTGTGCATAAAAGGACTGCAAAATCAAATAATTATTTTGTTAAAGATGATGTGTTTCCCTCTTAGAATATTTCATGCCATTTCAAAATCATTCTGCCATGTATATTTGGAGCTTGGAAGAGGCTACATTGCTGGAAAAAAACCCCAGCATTGTCCTAATCAAGTTGATTCTTGGTATGTAACAAGAATGGCGATGAGGAAAGGAAAGGTTGTTCTCAATGAAGTTTAGTGCTAAGTCACAGTATCTGGATATGTAGATGTGGATGTAGTAAAAGACAGCATGGTACTTGTGTTGTTTGAGAAATACTTACACAGTGAATCCTTCTGCTGTGCGTGGGAGAGCTGTTCTGTCTCACAAGTCCCGGAGTCTCACCTTGCTGACACCAGTCTCTTGGCTGCCTGCTTCTTTGGCTCTTTGGGACACTGACTCTGCTCCTGCCGGGGATTTGCAAAGGAATCCATCTTGAATTCTTTGTCAGCTAGGCCTGTAGTGGAAAGAAGATACTATACAGGATTTACTATCTCAAACCGATCTATTTTATGATTTTATATATTTTCAGGACTGAAACATTGCTGGAGAGCATTGCAAATGAATTAAAATCGTGCTTCATGGGTGACAGCAGTAAAATATCTTTCATGAACTGTTAATCCATATATCTTTATTATAGGCATGAGGTATTTATGTATTTCTCTTCTTACCGGTCTTCATAATTGAAGTTGTTCAGTGGCTTTGTAATGAAACTTTGAATATGTGCTGAACTGAAAAAAAATCAGTGCAGATAGTCTGCACCTAGAAAACACTGATTTTGTTTCTTCATGTCATTATATCAAAATGCACCGGAAAACACATGTGCTCATGTAAACTGATATAACTCCACTGTGTTCTGTGAGATTCATGCCAACTAAAATTCTGACCCGTGATGACTAACTCTATTACTGACATCAGCATTATATTGCAGAGTGATGAAGACCTAGGAGACAGTTGCCTTCAGTCTTAGAGAACATATGAAGTTTCATATTTACTTGCTTTGCATCAATTAAATATTGAAAATAAATACCTGTATCGTCGTTAGAACAGGACTCACAAGAATAATCTATAGGAAGCTGCCTTGCCTAGTGACTTGGCTGTTACATACTTGCAAGTGTGTTACTTTCAAATCGTTGTAGATAAACATTTGAAAAAAATTGATCAAATCATACTAAACAAACTGTAGCTGTGCATTAATAAAGTTCCTCACTATGTGAGCTATACAGTTATGTGTAGTATATTTTGGAGATGAAATGTAAGGTGAGGGATAATGCCCTCTTAATGCCGGTACTCCTCGGTTCAGCTTTTTGGCATGTCTATTTGAGTGCAGGGAGTTGAATGGCAGGAAAAAACCACCAAAACTCAAGAAACAAAACTGGAAAGGACCAGGCTCAGTTTAGAGCGGAAGTGTTGAGGGACCTAAGTGAAGGAAGGCCTGTAGGGGCAAATTTTGTCTTTCACATGCCTGGCCCCAAGATTAGAGGGAACGCTAAATAGGGTAAGGATCACGACTAGAACATGAAAGCGGACAGCGGGCAACCATGAGCCCTCACAGGAATACATGGAGAGAGCAGGGAAATGCCTGTGTTTGGAAGAAGGTGGAGGCAACCTGGAATGAATGGAAAGATGAATGGCAAAGCAGAAGAAAAGATTCAGGTTTTATTGCTGTAGTCTTTGCATTTCTATTTATGTATCTTTGTGCTAAGTTGAACAACGAGTACCGGTGTTTAAAAAGACCTGAATCAGTTTACTCAGCAGCTTTCATAGGCGTCTGAAAGAAGAGGGTCTGTAGGTGCACAATGCAGTTAGACTTGCAAGGTTAATGTAATTAATGAAAAAGAATTGCAGCCTGGATTTTCAGCCTTAAAATGTTAGGACAGTCTGGTTGTAAGCAGAGGTGACAAGACACAGAGGTAAAACTCAGAAATCCGCCTCACAAAGGAATTATTCCCATGATTAAATTATTTGTTGTCAGATTTGGGGGCTCACGTCAATCTATGATCAAATATGTATCTGCATGTCAAGCTATTCTGCCTCTGAGTGGAATTAATTAATTCCTCCTACTGCAAAAATAATTGAAATCCATGTCAGACAACTAGATAGTATAAAGGAGGTCGTGAAAGTTTAGTAAATTTTTATGTCATTTCTGTATTCGTGTTTGTGGTTGAGGTGCCAAGATCTCTTTTTTCAACATATCAGAATCTAGCAGAATAGCTGCAGTTGAGTAAGCGCCTCCAACTCTATTAGCACAAAATAATTAGATCTTCTTTTGATTAATCCTTTTTCAGAGTTATTGTTGTCATTGTGTAAGGTCAATTTTGAAAAAGTTTATTTCTTTGTACTGTAAGAATATCTTCCTCCGCTGTTTTGTTTGTTCATTTAATGGTGCTCCCATTTGAACTTTAGTAAGAGTATTCCCGAAAAGAGTCTGAGATTAACTATTCTGGATTAAAATTTAAACTAAATGCAGCTGGCATGACCTCAAAATAATAATCATAGTGAATGAAAAGCTTAAACAAGTATTTATGTACTAGTACATTTTGAAAACAAGAGTAGAAAACAGTTATTTTATGGCAAAGCATACTTTACTCTATGGATTAACTTTGCATTAAATCTGATTCACTGTAATACAAATGCCTTTCTTTAATACCTGACCTAGCATCTACAGGAGGAAAATTATTACATTGATTTTACTTACATTTCATCTTCATGTAAAATACATTAACATGTATCCAACAGTAGAATATTAGCAGTATTTTAAGATATATGCTGATATATGCAAAGTTAGAATCACATTAGTCAGACAGCAAATTTCAAAGATAATAAAACCTGAATATTAATAGAAAAATGATACAAAATACTTATAGTCCTTGATTCTCCAGACAGTTAGGTCATGGATCATATCTTTTTCTTTTGGGTGCACATATACCTGCTTTTTCATAACTGTTAACTGTTCCCGCATATCTCATTTCAATTTCACATTATTGAGCCTTGAGCAAGTTTTTTCATAAAAATACATAAACATTTTGCTAGTTTAGTTACTGTATTAAATGCCAGTGTCTCCACTCTGGCTTGTTCACATTTCATTTATATTCCTTGGCTGACTATGGTAGAGGAGAGCTTTAACCTGACTTTCTTGCATACTCTCAGTTAATCAATCAGGCATTTCAACACAGGTTTCCTAAAAAGGAAGCAAATCCATCTTTTAACAACTGTTGCTTTTGCCTTAAATGTTAAAAATGTTAAAAGATTTAGATCTCTTCATTGCTTGGTTTGATCCCTCAGCCTCATGGTGAGTGCACCTTTTCTACTTCAGTGAGTATTTATTTATATATGGGAATACCTCTAACAGTTTTGGCACTATGAAGTTTTTAATAAGATGGAGCGAAGTTTCCAGCTATGTATGTACCTTCCAGTTGAGTGTTTTGCAATCCTTTTGCTTTTCCATAATTTTATTTTGAGGTGTATCCTCACTATGGTAAGAAATATAGTTTGTTTTTATTCTGTCTGTGTGTCTATCACCGCATGAAATGGAAATCTCTGGCCAATGTTAACCCTGAAATCTCTCACGCATCTTTCAGAATTACATCCTTGAATCCTTGAATCAACTTAAAAATCACTTAGAGACCACTAGTGCCTTTAATGTTTCTTACACTTGAATTTCTAGTAATCAATAATAATAATAAAATATGACATTAAGAAAACCCCCAAACCCACAGAAATAATGAGCTGAGGTAGATATAAAGTAGCTTAGAAAACTCACTTCCTAGTATGGTCAAATATAATGATATTAAACATTGCGTAGCAGATAGCCAACCAGGGTCCTAACCCTGGTATTCAAGCCATAGAAGCACATAGGCAGGCTTTAGCAGTTCCTGTTATTTGCTGACCAAGGAAAGGGTGGTGGCCTCCCAAAAAGGTGATATCCATCTGATTCACTGTCATTTTTACATTATCTTTCCAGGATGAAATTGCCCTCTAACGTGACTATTGTCAATCTGTAATGGCAATAAAATCTTAGAGGCTTTTCATCCCAATGATCGCAATCAAACAGGCTGTAAACACTCTCAATTAACCCTGAGCTCTTAGTTTTGTGATTTGCTTGATCGGGGTACACATGCAAAACCACGTTCACCAGAACTGAACTGTTAATTAGCATTGCATTTAGTTTTCCTTTCTCCAATATCCATTCAAGAACATCCTGCATTGCATACTCACGACATGTAGATATCTACAGGTTAAAGCAATATACTGATAGGAGACTGCTGAACAAAGCACTTACTCATTTGCATTAATTTTATGAAATTTAACTCTTGTATACTTTGCTATGGTGTTTCTCTGTGGTCTTTATTTAAGTAAGCACTCCCTTGTGATCAACGCCTGGATCGCTACTGTATTAAAGCTGGCTAATACAGCTATTAAAGCTATATTAAAGCTTGGATAAACTACTGGCTCTGAGTAATGCTATTCCATTAAAATGAATAATTTGATTTCAAAACTGAGGATTCCAATGGAAAAGATGCTGCAATAGGAGAATCTGAAAAGTAATGGAAAACAAAACAATGTATTGTTTGAGAATATGACAGACAAATCACAGTATGTAGTTACACTTTCTAATAAACTGGTTTACTGCCTATTTTGATTTTTTATACAAACAAGCTTTCCTAAATCCTTAGTAAGTGTGTAAACAAACATTATCTTATATTATTGAATCAAGAACTTTACTAGTTTTCTACTTTGAAATGAAAATGTAGCCAGGTTCTTACTTGAAAGGAATGTCAAGGCTTTGCAGAGAGACTGAAGGATAGTGATTCATTCAGTAGAGTTATGAAAAATGAAGCACAATTTAGCAATTATGTTAGTCATGACCATAAGTGAGCTGAACTTTTCAGGTTGGATTTCATGTCCCTAGAGAAGTACATTTAGGGATGTTATACTGTCATGGCCTTGAAGAATTCAGATTATAATTTCTGAGTCCTAGAAAGGCACAGACATTAAGAACAGAATTTTATGTTATCAAAAGCTGGTTTTGAAAATTTCTTATAAACCACTGCTTGCCTAGAAGCCCAGTAATTTTCCAGCTGAGAGCTCTTTCTGGTACAGTATTTGTGTAGATAACAAACAGAATATTTCAAAACAATTTCACAAGTAATTAAATACAGCTGGATGAATATAGTTATGTGGTTCATTTTGAACTCGGTGTAGGACTTTTTTTAGAAAGTAATGGAGCAGTGCATCATTTAACCACTATTTTTAGTGGGTTTTTGCCATAAGAGCACAAGAGGTGCTTTGTAAGGCACAGCCCATATACTTTGCCTTAGGAGAGGATGCTGGATCTGGTGCTGTAGTTAGCAGGGCCAGTAGTACAATGGTGTAGCTCCTTAGAACAGGGTGATAATTAATTAAAGAACATTCTTTCTAAAATAAAGAAACAAACGTGTCTCTTCTGCAGGAAACATGACATATTCTGAAAAATTCTGCTGTAATTCGTTCGGGCTGAGAAATATCTTTTGTGTTATGTTTCTTGCACATGGAGATAGAGAGATTATTAAGTAAAATATCTCCTGCAAAATTCTTGATGAATGAGTATAATTTCCATGTTATTCTGATCATGAATATTCTCTGAATATTGTCATGATCAATTTGAGCAGTGGGTTCTTAATTTTCAATCTAGTCTGCTTATAATATGTGTAAAGTGTATATAAACAGGCAAATTAAAGTCAGCTACGTACATGATGAGGAACAAAAAACATATCTTGGAGGTAAATTACAGTCTATGTTTGCTAAATTTTCTCAGTTTAAACAAAACAAGACCAAAGTAACGCTTTTGATGATACATTCTGGACTACATCTTCTGAGGGATGCTCCACTTCAAACCTGGAACATCAACAAATTGGAAGCTGTGAAAATATTGTCACTTTTTAGTGAATACACTGATAATCAGGTTGGTTTAATAGCGTGTTTTCAAGTCAGGAAAGACAATGTTAGTATGCCTCATCGGAACGCATGAGTTAAAGCGCTTTGTGGGATGTGTAAGAAGAAAGACCCAAACTCATCAAAGTCCTCAGTGCAGTAGAGAAAAACCTAGGCAATTCTGTGGTAAGGATAGTGGCCTGTCCCATCATGGTGTCCTCTAGATAGAGCAAGGATGCCATTTGCTACTTTCTGCATAATGCTTCACAGTCTATTATTCTGTTTTTACTAAATGTGGAAGGAATAGGGGAAACTCTTATGGGTAGCATGAATTAAGGCAAAGGAAACACCAGCAACTAAGGAATGGCTCTAATCCAGTTTGCATTCCCAGACCTACAAAGCCTGAACCCTCTATATTGAGGTGCCAGGCACATTGCAGGGTAAGGAAAATGGCAGCTGTATACCAGGTATTGACTACAAATGATTTTTTATTTGGTTTGCTACAATTCCTGTCACAACTGTTTCCAGAATGAAAACCAATATGCATATAGCACATACATACTATATGCTAGGTAATGGGTTTAACGTGATGTTGTTCAAGAGTAGCTTTTTTGGAAATATTCATCCTGATGAGCTCCAGTAACTTGTTTCTGTTTAGTTCTACTCATCCTGAAGTATTCAAAGATGGAGCTATTCAAGGACAGATAGTGAATTTCAGTTTCTTACCTGACCTTAATTAAAATTTAGTTTCATATGTAGACAAATCCTAGATCAAGCTCACATACGTAAATAAGAATGGTCACGTTACATTTCATCCTATTTATGATCATTCTTAAAGAATATAGGGGAAAAGTTGACCCGCTTGATTCTTTCCTCTTTTAAACATTTATACAGCTCTCAAGTGTGTTTAAGTTTTTCTAATGTTCTACTTCTCATTACCAAGACCTACTTTGAAGTACTTTGATTTGGCAATTCTTCAGCAGAACATTTATTTTTAACAATTCCAAATGCCAGAAGTTAGTTTCACACATAACATAAAGTGCTGCTAATTTTTTCTTTTTTTCTTCATTTTAATTGCAGTATTGCAATTTTAAATAAAAGCCCTATTAATATTTTTACATTGTCATATACGTTACATGTACTATATGCTTTCTTCAGAACCACTGAGATGGCAATGATTTTACAGCAAAATTGTACTGTAATTACTACAGCTGTTGTGCTAAAGCATTTATGTCTTGCTCTGTCTTTTGAATGAAAAATTCTTTTAGTGAAAATAGATTTGTTGAAGCCGTTAATTATACAGTAAAAAAGACATCTGAATTAAGATGGTGGTATTTTTTCTACAACATTTTAGGCAGACTAAGGTAACTCTTAAATGATTTTAATATTTTATTCAATAGTCTGTAACAGTTCATAATGCCAATATTTGTATTTTTTACGTTTCACAATTTTATCCCAACAAATAGAGAGCTGTACTTTGTTCCTCAGAAGCCATGATATACTTAAAAACAGATTTCAAGATAAATTGGCTCTGTCATCCCATCTGGAAGGTGTGATTATATATTAAAAGTATAACTTTCATATTCTGGTACTTCAAGTTTAATTATAAGTAGGAAAGTAGGACTTCTAAACCAAATGACAAGTTAGAGCTTGGATTGAAGTAGGATTATGTTAGTTGTTATGTTGACCTGTTAGGCCAGCTGAACCAACTACCCTGATTCATCTGATAGCATAACTGCACATACACATGACTCCTAATCTTGTTCTGTGAAAAGAGCTCAGTAGAAATCCCCCTACTGTAAAATATCTTGAGGGTGAATCAGATTGTTTTGGCAGTATCAGGCTGAAGATGTATTGTTACACATGCACTTGTGCTGTCGGATATGGGGAGGCAATAATTTCTAGAAAAAAGGCGATGGAATGAAGCACAGAGAGAGAGCTCGGGCACATCTGACCGCATTCTTAGACTGAATATGAGGGACTACCATTACAAAAAACTTTTCTTCTCTAATATATTTTTATTTAGATCCTTATGTAACCTCTGTTGACTTAATATAACATCAGTGATAAGTTGTATGTATGTTGAGAGAAACGGAATGGAAGATGTCATACTAAGCAACCAAATGGTACTATATTCCATGCTGTGCCCATGGAAGTCAACAGGTCAGAAATAAATGTGAAATCATTTGTAAATAAGCACAGAGGACCCAGATTACTTACCAGGACCCAGATTCTACAGCTTGATGTCTCAAAAAATCTGTAACTATTAATGAAACAAATTTAAAAGTTGCCAGAATTGTTAGCTGTAAAGGTGTAGCCGCATTTGTATACGTTGACCTGTGGTATTCAGCAAGGAAATCCTGTCCTGATTCTAGTTTCTATCTTGGGGAAATTATGTACAGAATATATAGTATTTAACGTAGTCTGATTCCACAGAGAAATCACAGAACAAAGTGTCGTTATTTTAATGAAAGACATTTCCTGGCTTGTTTGCTCTTATGTGACTTTATCAAGTAGAGGAAAGGATACTCATGGTAAGTGTCATAGATGAAGATTCTTTGATCATTGGGCGATGTTATTTTTAGTGCCTAACACTTACAATCTTCTATCCTTAACAATTGCAGAAATTGCACCGAAAAGGCTTTCAAAAGCCTTTACAATGACAGCAACGTATTTTCTTAGTAGTAGTCTAGAAAATATTTTCAGTACAGTTACCAGTTCTGGTTGATGCAGTCTTAAGTGAAAGAACATCAGCTCACTTTTTGTGTGATAGCTTGTTCTTAATGTTTCTAAAAGGACTTTCTACCTCTTTGCATGTTGTTTTCAAAGGACAAGTACCAACATTCTTCAACCCTTCGACCCTTTCTGGTCCCAAGGAATGAAGGATATTAATTCTGGAGGGGTATACCAATGACTTCAGGGTGAATGACAGGAGAGACAGAATAAAAGAGAGAGTAATGAGAGATCCATTTCCAAACCCTTATCATTCTGTGATAATTGATAAGTTGATAAACGGGGAAGATAGTATCTCATCTATGAGTTTCAAGAGTAACTAAAGGAAAATGTAGGTTCTAGCAGTACTAGGCAGCAGAGGGAACATGAGAGGGAGAAGACCAACATATTCAGACCATTAAATTTATGTAGTTGCTGACAAGAGAGATTCCATGTGCTGGGTTGTGTGATGAGATCAAATATTTAGTGTGTCACAATCATATTAAAACAGTCTGGATCCTGTCGCCATGATTGTGGCATAATACTGTTGTTTGGAGAAATGTCTTCTAGCAGGAACTCTTTTTGAACAGCAAACATCTGCCATGACTCTGTGACCATCCCTGGGGCTGAAGTAGGTCATGATCTCTCTTACAAGTATGGGAGATGCAGTTGTGATGATTGGGAGCTGTGAGGCTCCCCTGAAGCACAGAGAGTGAGATGTGGTAGTCCTGCACTCCTTTGGTAGTTTCCAGTGATACAGAGGTTTGGATGTAAGTTTCTTGCTGGAATGTAGAGCCAACACTCAAACGTGAGTGTGAGGTGATCTATTTAGAAATATCCTTCTTCTGCCATGGAATATGTTTTTTAAAATAATGGAGGGGACTGCTTTGGAAGATTTAGAGGCTTAAGTTGTGCCTTTTAGCGGCTTCTTTCATCACTGTGCTCAAAACTGCTGTCTGCAGGAAAAATAAAGCTTTTTAAACAGCAATGGAGAATGAGGGCTGTGTGCCTTTTCTGTGTGTTTATGGCATTAGCTCCAGCAAGTAAGACATACTGAAAGTCTTCTGTCATCTTCAAGCATGATTTTTGGTAGGTGATGAGTTTAGATTTGATTTCCCAGCTTGTTGTTCATAGTGAATTTAGCTAGATTATGATGAAGACTTTGAGACATATAGACTGTTCAAGTATTTGGCAAATAGCTTTACCTAGCACTCTATATAATGTATATGCAATTCAGGGGAACCTTATAGATCAAGTATCAATCTTCAGACAAATGGAAATGGACATTGAGGTAATATAAACAGTCATAGAGTTTAGGGTAAGGAAAGACTAGTTGGTTGGATCTAATAGAAGACAGATAAAACAGCTGAATGTATGTACATAGTAAGTAATCTGGAGTTTGAGGATCTTTTCATTAAGCTTCAACCTGGAAAGCAATCAAACAGGGGAACCAAATTAGCATTGATGATGGTTCATTAACAGAAGCGAGAGAAAAGTCTGAAAGACACTTAAAGCTTGGCTGAAATAGGTTTCATTATGTATCTTCGGTGTGCACAAAGGACAGTGAGACAAATTCACATGTGTGAGAATTTGTGTTGATGGCATACATTGACTCTAACAGTGAAAGTTACTTTTGGGGAAGGATGAATAACTGGGGGAGGTGAGAGAGAGAGAGCAGAGAAGAGCAGCAACAACGGGATCCCAGATGAGCCTCCTTCTCTGGGGCATCTCTTCAGAGCTGCAGGTGGTGATGATGGTGAAAGGTTACAAAGCTGCAAATGGCAGACCTTTAGTGTTACCGAGGTTAAGACACTAAGACTTCTCAGGCACTTGCAATTTGAATCAGGTTTGTTGAGAATTATGCAAAAAAATCAAAAATGCTTTAGAGAGCTTGGATCAGTTTATAGTTTCAGGTGGAAACAGTGTAAGACTCCCTGGCTTTCTGTGATTTCAGCTAGGTGCTAAAGAAAACTTAGGAATTTTGACTAAATTTCGATTAAGGCTTTAAAACCACTTGAATCTGTTACTAAATGAGACTCAAAGGATAATATTTATACAGTATTAGAGTGCTAAATAATACATTTATAGGATGAGTAAGCTAAAATGAATTGAATGTCTGCCTGAAGGAAAACCACTTCATCTTGCATAAACTTGATCAATATTTAAACAGCCAAGGCAATTCTATCACCATGAAAATGCAGAGTTTTATCATTAAGAAAGTGTAAATTTCAGCGTGTGTTATATAGCTGGAGAACTTCTATTTTAATTCTTCAATATGGGACTGAAGTTTTGGTATATCAAAATGTTGGATGAATTACCAGCATATTCAATATTTGTTTTCTAATGACTGAATCATAATTACAGATCAGTGTGTACCACTCATAGTGCTTAAAATAATCACGAAATGAATGTGATTCGTGAAACCCTTAGCAACCACAAGGCTTCCTGTGCATATGCTTAGACACAGCGGTGACTGAGAAGTAATTTCATAAAACACATTTGCAGCACTGAAAATGTGATACATCTTTCTTGCATATCTCAGTATCAGAATTTATTGAGGGACAGCACCTCTAATTAGAAGAGATATGAGGTAACTGCATTTAAAACTGCATTTTTTGTGATTTCAGGGAAGTGAAAAGCACATCGAGGTCTGAGTCAAGAGCTGTCGGTTCTAATCCTTGCTCTCCAGTGATATGCTGGCCTTGCCTTGACTGGCAAAATGTCCCTGTATAAGCCTGTTTTTCCCTACTGTAACAAAAAACCTTGAAGTAAAGGTTAGCCATATTGAAGCGTGTTAGCTGGCTACTTTGTAACTGCAGGTAGGAGGGGGGAACAGGAGTGGCTACGTAAAGAGATCACTCCTGAGGTTTTTTTACCATGTTCTGGATATTTCTCCAGTATCTCTCGTCCATTTGTATGATCAGGTTGAGTCTTTTATAGCCGCGTATTACAAATATTACAACTGTATTTCGGATTTTGCTTTTGTGTAGTCAGTATTTATCTTCCATCTTGCAGAAAACGCCAAAAAGGAATTATATCCTTTGTCATAATAAAAAGATTTCTAGTAATCTGTATATTATAATTTTTTACATGAAAAAGTGAGAGTATGGACTTTGTACATGGCTGATTGTTATTATTACAATTTGGTTTTTATTTCTGATCTATGTTATTTTAAAGTATTCATTGGAGGGACTGGTGTATTTAAATAAAGATTTATTTTATACATGCATATTCTTAATAGAAAAGTGTAAAATTCAACTGATACCAATCCACATTAGAAATAATTGGAATTTGGGCAATTTATGTAGGGAATTTTAGAATTAAAGTGAAATAGTGATATATTTTATTTGTTGTGACTTTTCCAAGATGAAGTTTTGCCATTCCCATTTTGAATTTCTCCTAATTCTAATATTTTTCTGAATCTGAAATGTGTAGGTATGTAAAACAACTTGGATTCTGGGACTGGGTTATTTTAAATAGATGACCTGAGCTTCCCATGCTTAATGATTTGGAATTGATGGATATCGGTCCTTTTTTAGAGTGTTCATGTTTGAGTGAGGATGTAACTTCTGCCTTTGAGAGCTGAGGAACTACTGGGTGAGCAATGCTTTCTACAGGTTGTGAAAATTATTCAGCTGATTATTATTCAGCTGATTATTACAAGAATCACTAGAGATAGCAAAACTGGTTTCCGGTTTTAATTCTAAATAGTTTTAGTGGAAAATTTCCCACTTCCCCAAAGTTTTTAAAAGCTAGTGGTGTTTAAACTGTACCTAACCATGTTGTCAGAATATGGTTACTCTCCTCCTTTTTACTTTTGATTTCACATTACATATCACCCTATTTTTAGTTTGTAATTTTTATTTAGAGGGTCAAATCACTTCTATAATAAAGATTACAATTATACACTTATCTTTCTTATTCAATATTAAATAGTCCAAAGAAAGCATGAAACAATTGTTTACAGAAAATAATCTTTTGTTCTGTCCTTAAACTTTTTAATACGTTGTCAGTATTTGCTCATAACCTTTTCAAGGAATTAATATATTTGGCACGCTTCTAGGCTTTTCTCAACTAGTTCATGGGAACCTAATGATTTACAACTTGTAATTGGATTTGACTTAACCAACGCAGATAACTTTTAAACTGGCGTTGTGATTAATGAATATTAATATGAATGACTTTTTTATCTATAATTAACATTAGCATGTGTTTATTATTTTCAAAGAATTACCCATGTGTTCATTGCCCATTTTCAACAGTGACTTCCATTAATTTAAAAACATAATAGGAAGCCGGGTTAGTTTACAGTTTACTTTTTACAGTTTATTTCACTTCCCCTTTAATAGGATCTGTGGCAAAAGCCAGCTTTTTTTGTACAAAGTTTCCAAAACAGTTTTAAGTGAACTCCAGATGTGTAAGTTAGAAAGCTGTTTCTTTGCAGTGCTTGATAGTGGGGAGACTCAGATAGCAGATAAAGGCAGTCCTTGGGAAAGCAGACACAAGGTCTTTTTCTCAGGTTCAGAACTTAACTTCAGGCTGAATTTTCCTCTTCTGGTTCTTGAAGACTGTTAAGCTGAACCTTTAACTCTCATTTATTCTTAGCGATTGCTGGTAATTTATTTTCCCTTGGAAAAGGAAGAGACAGTCTTTAAAATCTGAAATGGAAATTGTCCAACTCATCTGCCTCTCTACCTTACAGTGTCCATTCTGAAGTAATCCCACCCCTGGCACCTTTCTTTGTTATTTTTTTAATCTGGTTTAGGACAATTATTCAGTATTTCCAAACATATTTCTCTTGTTGAACTTTGCTTGATTCCATAGAAGAAAACATTTTCTCATGATGACATTGCAAGAAGACTTTTTAAATCACTGATCCCTTATCTTCCTTTTTCTTTTTTCTGTAGTTACTGAAACTGTCTTAGGAAGCCTTCTCAAACAACCTAGAATCTATCCTCAGTTAATTTGGTACAACCCCTGAAAGTTGCAGTAGATTTATCAAAACTTTAATTCAAATGTGGGAGAATTTGAACGAGGAAGGAGAGAACAACTGAGTCGTGATTTTGATATTGTTAATCAAGAACATGCTACTTCGGCTCCTGGTGGAATTCCCGGTTTGCCTGTGTTGCTGGGTGGGCCTCAAAGCCCACAGCTGGACATAGGCATCAGCTGCATGGGGAGGTGAGGGAAACACTGGTCCTGGTAACTTCTCAGATGGGACTGTTAAAGATAGGTAGGAGCAGAGCGTGTTTGGATTGTCCATAAAAGTGTTTAATACCATACCGCTGTTAATGGTGTTTACCCAATATGACAGAAGATGGTTCTCCACCCACTCCCTTTATTAATTACAGATGTCTCTTTCTCCCTGGCAAACCAGGGCTGCTAGTTTTAAAATGCAGTTTTCAGTTGTCCTAAGAGAAAGAATCTGTTTCTTTTTCCCTATAAATCTCTTTCTTTCATGTTGTGTCATATTAACTTGGCATACAATTTTCTTTGTATCTGAAAGCAGTTCAAAAAGTTCATTTTTCTATTTCACAAAATAGCCCCTCCAGTTTTTTGTTGTTGCTGTCTATTATTTCCTAGTAGCACAGTTCACAGGCAGAGTAATACAATGAGCTCCAATTTTAAGTGGTATTTCAGGTTTTCTAATGGTATTTCTCATGTTTGTTTTCAATTTATCACACTTAATTAAAAGAAAACAAACAAATAAATGAAAATCCTGCCCAATACAGCTGGAGTAATAATTCTTTTTTGTTACTTTTCCTTGTCCATTTTACAATTTTCTTTGTCTTGCGGAATGCTGGGCTATGAGTATTTTAACATTTGTTGGTCTGTCTTACAAATTGACATATTTATTCTTTACTAAAATGTTAATTTCATTACTGAAATGTCAGCTCTTAAATTCTGTGTCTATTTCACTTTAACACGTCATACGCTGAGTATATACAGACCATTCATATTCTGTTATAACCCATTTAATTCTTCTGTGTTGGAAGTCCATTTTTCTAACTTTTGGGGTAGACCTCATGATTATCACCTGACAAGGGTCTGATCAGCAACACTATGGAGGGATTTTATTGCTGTGTCCAGCTTCCTAGTGGGAAGTAGTACTGTAGGTAGAGCCAGATTTTTCTTGGAAGTGCACAGCAAAGTTTGGGGGCCACTGGGCACAAGTTGCCACAAAGGACATTACAGTTGGATAATGGGAAAAAATAATCCACCATGAAGCAGGTTAAACATTGAAACTGGTTGCCTGGAGAGTTTGTGAAGTCTCCGTGCATTCAAAACTTGAGTGTAAATGCCTCTCAGAAATTTGACCTAACTTTGAGCTTGGCCCTGCTTTGAGCAAGAGCTTGGACCAGGTGGAAGTCACTTCCAACCAAAATTATCCCATGGTTCTAAGATAGGTCTGCACTGGGTCAGCTACGGACGCTCTTGAGGACATCTCCACAAAGCGTGGATGCATGAGATGACAAGGTCACTGGTAATCATTGAATTACATGGGTTTTGTCCTTTTGTGATTCTGTAACCTCTTCAGAATCACAGTAACTTTGCCTGAGCCACTTTTCCAAATTGTGTGGTCTGTTACTGTGTTCTGCATTCTTCCTAGAATATGAACTATAACTACAGGGCAAGCTACATCAGTTGACTGCCACCTATGGAGCGACATATTGCAAGGTCATTGTGGCTTAAAGGCTCCCTCAGGGACTCCTTTCCTCCTGCAAGTGTAAAAATGATTCCATGTATCTGTCGTCCGGTCTATGCCCTGAGAAAACATAGAACCACTGGAAATCGTAGGATTTTAAGCCATTTTGAGCTAATACTGTTCTACCATAGCCTGCCGCGCCCCACCCCGCCCCCCTGTGAAGTGTTGCATTTTTAAATTAATTTGTGCTTTCACTTTGCAAAGTGTGATTCAGAGACATGCTCAGTCAAAAATGGAGGGAATGGTGCAAGTGGTAGAACCGCCCTACAGCTATTGGCAAGTAGTGGCGATGGTGCTGCCAGTCTCACCTGGGCATTTTGGCATTGGTGCTCAGAGGGGGTTGTATGTATGTTTGTGTGCATTACTGAGGAGCAGACATCCCAGGAGAGTTACAGTGCGTGTGTTGGGTACTGCAAGGTGAGTGTCTATTTATGAATTAGCTTCTTCGGTCCGTAGGTACCTCTGAAGTAGAAGGAGTTGTGGACTGGAACTGCCTCCCCATGCATAAGGTTATTTCTGTGTAGGAGATGCACTCCCACAGCATTTCATCCACCCACTTCACTTCTCTGAGAAAATTCTAACTTTTCCATTCCATTCCATTGATATGCAATGTACTGTGTAATATACCAAGTAAATATGGTTGCTAAGAGCCTTTTTTGTGCTATGTTCTATGCTAATTTGAATTGAATTAAGGCTTTGGAGAACTGAGGAGGCTAGTCTTAAAACTCCATTTGCTAAAGTTATCCTTGCAGGCTTGAATATAATTATACTTAGGTCCAAATAAATATAAAGAAAAAACATGGAAGTGGTTTTACGACTGAACAGTACTTTCCAAGTTTATGAGGGATTTTTTTTTTAATATCACAGCATTTTTTTAATTAATACATTTTAATTAAGTCAAATCAAATATTGTATATGCCAATAAAAATGGTATATAAAAATATTATTGTAACATATTTTTTTATATATGCTCTTTCGTGTCATAAATGTGATTTTTTTCTGAAAGTAAAGTCAGCTTAGTGCTGACAATTTCAATCCACTTTTTAACTAAATGTTTGTTTCACACAATTTTTTCACATTTCATACACATGAAAAAGGTTATTTCATGAAAGTTATGCTAAAATAATGACGTATCTTTAATTACAGAAATATTATCTTACATGATACAAACCCATAGATTATTTCAACTCAGAGATATAGCACAGAAAGAAGGGAAATGCCTATACATCTTTAAGCATCCATTTAGTCACAGCTCTACACAGTTACTGATAAGGTTTTCCGTTCACTCCAGTGCTGTGACTACTCTGTATGGTTAAGTTGAGCAGTGTTAGAAGTGTTCTTCTCATTAGAGACTTTACGAAAAATCTGGTATTCAAGGAGTTGTATAAGTGTATCATCTGTATAAGTGTATTGCTAGAGAGGCATGAGTTGATGCATTACAAAATCCCCTTTGGGCGTATCCGTGTTTGTAATGTAAAAGAATGTTCTTGAAACTAAAATTAAAAGCACACTTGGGAAATATTTGGATTTTTCTAATGCCGTAGGCATCACCTTTCATCTGGTATAATGATGAATTTTCTGTAAACACAGAAACAGTGGAGCTCCACATTAGCTCACACTAATAAGAAATTCAAATTCTGCAGCAAAAACGTACTGGAGGCCTAAATAAAAATGGAAGACCTTTAAATGAAGCAAAATAAGTATATAGAGGATATTAAATAATTATAATCAACCTTCTAAGCACAGAAAAATTATAGTAAGACAACTTGCAAAGTTTTATTTATTATTTAAAGAAAATTAGAGACTCATGAATAATAGTAATGTCACAAATTAATATGAAATGGCTCTGATGGTAGCTGCTGAGTCCTCTCTGATTTACTGGAATGTATATGTCTTCTTAATAGATCTTACACATTTAGCAAGCTGTAAAAACATACAACTGGTCATTGTTGTGTGCATTCTAAAACCAGATTTTTTTTAAAACAAAACAAGAAATGCAGTGATGGTCTTTTACATCTACGTTGGCTATTGTCTTGGTTCCAATATTTCAAATAGAAAGTGCAGTCACTAAAATTTTATACAAGCAATGCACCGATATTTTTCTTTTCTTTTTTACAGATTAAGATGCTTGGTAAAGCAGCTGGAGAAGGGTGACATTAATGTAGTGGATTTAAAAAAGAATATTGAATATGCAGCATCTGTGCTGGAGGCAGTTTATATTGATGAAACCAGGTAAGTCTGAGGGAAAAAAAAGAGGAAAGAATGTTGGGAATCACATTTTAGAAATTTGGTCTTCGCATGCAATTGTAACTGACGTGAGCTGAAGGTTTCTGCACATCATAAGATTCGTATGTGGCTCTTAGGTCTTTTAGTGACAAGGTTAAAGCAAGTAAGATTCCAAAGGTCAGATGTAACCATCATCTGGAGAGTTTGCGTAGTTCTCGTCTCTCTCACTTGTCAGATGTCCACAGTATAAAGTCATAAGAACTTTCTGAAGGATGGATTTTCTTTCCCCCTCAGGCCACATACCGATAATCATGCTGAGGACTGTATCACTGAAAAAAATGGGCTGTTTTGGAATGAAATGCTCACAGAGATGAGTCAGAATATTGTAATCTGGCCTGTAAATACATAAATTCATGAAAAGCTGTGATTTATTTTCTGATGTTTGATGCTTTGTTTATGATTATTGTTACTGGCAGTATTACTGGCAATCATCTTTAATGTGGGTTGACTCCAATTAAATTAGAAGTTCTAAGCATTTGGCTTCTTGAATGAATTTTAAGATATGTGCAATATTGAAGTTAATTAGCTAACTTACAGTCTTTATTTCAGTCTGCTGGCCTCTTAAAGTTTTTTCTAAGCAGAATGGTCTTGTAAAGATGTCTGCCAAAACTTCTTCAATACTGCTGGAACATGTAGTGTATGTCTTGGTTCCATACTACATTTAAGTCTGCCATCGTACTGATTATTTCATGGACCCAACTCTCTCTGTCTTCCCCCCTGCCTTGCAAATCTACATATTTGATACGGTGCTTAAAGTACTGCTCTAACTTTTTCCTGTTTCTTTTCCTGTGATTCACACACCAAACCTTGCCAGTCAGGAATTTGGAGCATCTACTATTGGGCACTAAAAAGCCTACCCATCTGAAAACAGAAGAAGGAAAACAATAGCGAATGAAGCTGGTACCAATGGTTCATTTTTCAGAGATTATATTATAGGCTGGGTTGGCAGGATCACTTACACTGCTCTTAGAGGACAGGCAGGTCCAATTCTGTAAAATCTGACAAAACTGTGGTAACAGGGAAGACTCTACCGAGCAGTGTCCCAGCTGCAATACAGTTCTTAGGGACACTTTCAGAAGTGTCGCTAGTGATCCCAACTTAAACAGACAACTTGAAAAGCATTATGGATCTCAGTGACTTCAAAAGGGCTCATGTGTTCTGAAGATGTTTACAGACTCAGTTAAATTAAGCTTAACTAAGCAGACTTGGGCAAACTGTCTTGTGTGACTTCCAGGGGACCTGGGCTTTGTTAGAAAACTGAACGAATTTAAATTAAATATTTTAAAATATTAGTAGTTAATATGCCACTGTTGATATATTTATATCAGTTTTGCTGGCTGACTTAAGTTAATCAAGCTTCTTTTACATTGAATCAAGGGTTGATTTGTGGTTTTACGTTAGTTTATAGATGTATTTGTAGTTAAATTGATACAGGTCCTTAGGGAGACATATAAGAAATGATCAACAAACTTCTCTTTGGGCTCATATTACCAGAATAGAGGCCATAAAATTTCATTTTTCAGTAATTGTTCTAAACCTAAATCTTGCTGGCACATCTCGTGCTCAGAAAGCTTTGCAAGATCGCAGTTCTCCCTCCCTTGTGTTACGGGATACAGCGTCACCACCAGTGGACAGAGCGTAAGCATGTATTTTGCATTAGTGACCATGGCAGCTGTGTCAAAGCTGCATAGGGGACAAGGACATAAACCACTGATTATTCCTTCCATACACCTCCCAAACACTGCGGTTAAATGAGTATAGTATTCATAGCTCTTTCTGAGTAGTAGTACCAGGACAATGAAAATAATATGAGATTTACTTAGTTTCTAAACTGAGACAGCCTCTGTGGAAATGAATAGTACCGTTACAGTGAGGAATCCAGTCTTTCTGGCTCTGTGTGGGAGCATCAAGACAAGTATCAGACATTTCATACACAGAGAAAACTGGCCCGCCTGAAAATACATAGGCTTTGGCAGCAACAGGTGCATTATTTTTGCTGTAAGCAAATCTTTAAATAAGCTAATTGCCCTCATAGGACTTGACAGCAGGATTATAAAACTGCCCAAATGAAGATGAACATACATAATTTTATAGTGTTTTGGAAGATTTTCGTAGTCCTCAGGCTATTTTCTTAATCCTAGGGGCATTGTAACCTCATAATGGTGACTACGAATTTTCAAAAATTCTACTTCACTATATGGATAAAGCTTTTGCTCTTCCATAGCTCAATGCACAATAATGTTTAATCTTATTTATTTATTGCATCCAATGTTTTGCAGAATAATCTGATTTTTCAGTGTACTAAGTCAGAAGGGAAATACCTGAGACAGGTATCTTGTTTTGCTCTAATTTGTTGTATACTACTGTTCTCCAATGCAACCTCAGAGTTTGTAAACCTGCTAACATTTGGTAGCATTCTTTATATAAATATCCATTAAGCATATGGTATATCTTAATAATGTATATATTTCCATACCTATAGCTATATTTCTGAAATATATGTAGACATATAAAACAAATTTTCTTGCCCGTGTTGCTTATGCTATAAGTAATAAAAAGTATAAAAAGTATAAAAAGTGTAAAAAGTTAAATATGAAATTACTTTAATGAAACCTACTTTTCAACTTTTATTCTCTTATTTTTAGTGTTTTGCATTTTATACCCCATATTCTTTATTTTGGTTTATAGTGTTTGATTTTATTTTTAATTTCTCTTCCTTGGACTAATGCAGTCTCCATGAAATTCAGACTCAGAGCATTTTTTGAACCTGGTGGTCTTTGTGTTAAATTTATGCTAAAAATACAGGCTGGCCCTCCGCCTCTTAGTTGGAAAATACCATGTGTAGTGCTGTTTTAAATTTTGATACTTCCCCATTAAAAGCAATTTGTAAATTAAGATATTTATTGTGTGGCAGAGAGAGACTGTCGTCGCCACTGGTACTTTCATAGTAAACTCTTTTGCATGGCGAACTGCAAAGATAATCACATTTTACATAGCATGACCGGTATTCTGTAGTCTAAATCTGCACTAAAACATTTGAAGATAAACACACAAAGAAGGTCTCTCCAGCTTCTGGGAAGCTAATCCTTAAGGAACAAAAGCAATGTATCATTGAATCAAATGGCAATGGAGGCTGGAATTAGCTTGTATAGTTACATTTCTCCTCGTTCCCACCAAAGAGTACAGGTTCTTTGTCCTGCACAGAGCTACTGCTGTCAGGAGTCTGGAACTGAGTTAACTGAACTCATTAGTAGATTAGAAATAATAGTTTAGATCATAAGCAGAATGGCCCATTCCTGCTGAGCCTGATCATGCGCTTTTATACATCGCAAAGTTCAAGTGAATTCAGTAAGTTTCTTACGTATGAATTACTATATGGTTAAAAGTAATTGCTATAGTACAGAGCCAAGTAAAGCACTGAGAAAACCATCTAAGAACAGATTACCTTTAGTAACTAAGGCCCAGAATGAATTTGCATGCCTTACAGGATATAATAGTTCCTGAGATTTGCCGTGTAAGACAGAAAATTTAATGATGCCTGGTCCTACAGGGTACAAAGTATTGCAGGCTTAGGACCAAAGGTTCAGTACAGAGTTTCTGCAACTCACATGGAAATAGCCATGCTTTCTATTTTACACCCATACTTGAGCCCTGGATTTTGTCCTGATGAATTTACTGACCCATTGCTTACACGTACAAACAGAGGAAGACCTCAGCTTCAACCAGCCACCTAAAACTGAATCCTGTCTTTGATGTTCTCTTCTTCCCCACCTTTCTGGGAGACAGACTTCTGTATCATCTGAGAGAAAGCCCTCTCTACAGTATCTCTGTAGTCAGATTAGGAATAGCAACTAACAGAGAGATGGTTAGGAGCATCCTTCTAACTCATCTTTCCATTATGATGTACATCCCATTAAACAGCATAATAAAATGGTCCCTGCCAATGGTCCCACACCTATTGCAGACGGACCTTCTGCAATTCTTCACAGGCATAAAGATGAAAAAAGCAAAAAGAAAAATCAAAACTAAGGTCAATAAAGAGATTCAAGTACGAGGTGTCTCACAGAGCATGTGAGCCAAGCATATAGCCAGTCTCACAGAGCATATAGCCAAGGATCAAGAAAGAGCCTGGCGTGTTCCACAGCTATTTTTCTCAGGTCCTCTTACTTTCCTTTTGTCTGCTCCTCTGTTGCTCTATTCTATAGCCTTTTATCTGAGAATAAGCTAACATTTTTTAAAACTGTGTACACATAATTCATTTCCATACATGCTTTTTCTAAATCTGTATGCAGTTGTGTTGGGGAAAAGACAGAGAAATAACAGGTTTTATTTATGGAGTTCTGAGAGTAGACTCCTTAAAAACAGGAATAGGCAGTAGGGATAACCTTCCAAAATTAAGAAGAACTGGTTTGGGCAATGACTGTCAATATCACATATAAAAGGTTCTGAGCTGATGGAAAGTTGGAAACCACAGAGAAATCAGACATACATAAGTGCTGCTTTCCTATGAGCTTAATTATCTGTGGCCCCATGTCAATTAATAAGCTTGTTTAACAAGCCCTTTTTAGGACCGCTGCATCTCTCGCTGCTGAATAATAAGCTGCACTAAACACTTCTTGAAAGATATCTAGCACTTTGGTAGCTGAAATGGCGGTTCACTGGCAGCTGAAAATAATCAGTGAAACTCTTCACAGTTCCAGCCCCTCAGCGGATCTCCTCTGTGGAAGAAGTTCAAACTCACTCAGTAGGTGTTATAAATAATTCTGACAAATCTTGCAGGATTTTCTCCATTAGTACCTGCCACTTGGCTCAAGATAGTGGAAGAAGGATATTTTGAGTCAAACAGGAAATAAATACAGCGTGATAGTTCGGTCATGAAAGCTGTTCCGTTCCTTGTAAACATAGCTCTTTATTCATGCTAACTGAGAATAAAATAAGTCAAATAAAATCTAGATGGAAATTACAAGATTAAAAAAAAAAGTATTCCAAAGCCAGATAAAACAAAAAATTTAAACTTCTTGTGGAGAACATTTTAAAGTTGTTCTGGATAAAATCAGAATATTTTATTCCAATTATGGTCTTACTACATTTTAAAAATGCCTTAATATTTTAGAAAATATACTTGATTTCAGGAGAATATTTATCTATACAATTTCAATTCCATACATGGTTTTTAGTTTGTTTTCGGCTGTATAATGCCCTTTTAAAGGGCTTTAACCTCTTGAGAGCTTTTGACTTAGAAGAGACCATGTTTCAGTAACGTGTGAAGTAGATCCATTGTATATAGCTGGCAATTGCTTTGGACATCTTTGATTCAACAAGACAAAATAACAAACAAACATTATTGCTAGATTCATGAAGCAAAAGGAAATCTCATTAAGGGTGAGTAGTGTTAATATATGTTTGCATGAGAGCTCTGGAAATAGTGAAGGTATTTCAATGATATTATTATGGTAAACACAGTCCTTCTTGAGAAAAAGCTCTTATTTTACAAAACGTACACAGTCTGATATGTATAATGTTAGCTAAAATGAGATCATTAAACCCAAACTTTGTGACTGCAGTTGAAATAAACACCTTGCATCATACTGTATTTCCAGTGCACTACTCCAGTAATGCACTAAATATTTCTGTGGTTTCTGGACTTAAAGCAGGGATAAACACATATTCAAACTGTGGACAAAAAGGAAATAGTTTAAACTGTGATCATGTCACTTGCAAGACTTTCGTCATTTCATCTCACCAAACGTCCGTGTGACCCTTGAAGCGCACCACAGAAATATTTGTGATAGGAACATGCATGTATCTTTGTCTCTTGGAGTCTAAGAAAGGAGAAAGGAGCAAATGCTTGACTAGATGCTGGCGCTCACAGAACTGTGTGTCATGGAAGTGTGAATGGAGCTTAGCAACAGCCCAGCAACTAAATGAAATTCTCCCGTTTCCAGGAGACCCCAAGGTGCGGAACGGTCAGTGTAGTCTGTTCTTGGGCTGCTTTCAGTACACAGTTTGCAAGCTGGAGAAGGCTGTTCCCTGGTGTTTTCAAGTTTTTCAGTACTGCAACAGAACCCTAGTCCGTGGCAGCTGCTCCATCTTAACCTAGTAATTAATATCTCAAAAAATAATGACCTGGGGTACTTACTTGATACCCTTGTGCTTTCTTTCACTCTCTTCTAGCCATCAATATAGGTTTAGCGGCTCCTCTGTATTTTAAATGAGAACGAAAGCCAGTGGAGGCTTCATCTTTTATGTTTCTTGTATTATTTCATTTTCACAAGCCATATTTTAGTATCAGTGTTGCAAGGCTCTAAGCTAGCACTACGTCAGCTTCTGCTGACCATCTCACAGCAGGAATCTGTTGCTTGACGTTACAGGACCATGTACATTCCGTTACCAGCCATAGCATGCAACATCTAATGGACTTTGTGAATCACATAGTTTCACTGGCTGTAAAGCTCTGGCTATGGAAGAAGTTGTGCTAATTCAGATACCGTTATCCATTCAGGGTAACCAGCAGAGATGGTCACACCGGCAAATCTCTTTGCAGGTGCAGGGGTTGAGAAAGTTAAACACTCTTACATCAAAGAGATGTAGATATTTGTTAAAACTTTTTAAAGCATATATTCCCGATCTCTTTATTTGAAAAGACAGATTGATTTGTTCATTTATACATGAAGGTAACTAAGTGTTTCATTCAAAGAACAGTGGGGCATTTGGTCTGTGATGTAATTTATTTTGAAAGATACAGGCAAGATTTCTCCTCAGAATCAGTTTTTTTCTAAAAAAAATCTGGGAATATTAAAGAAAATAATCCACCTAATGATACAAGGATAAAAAAAGTGGAATGGGATGCTCTGTTTGGTAATTATTTGCCAAATGAAAAATACAGTCTGTATGATTCCTCTCCGAGCTGACTTAGTTGAGGAGAGATTGGAAGTGGCAATTATTTAAGCATGAAGTTAAATCATAATCTTGAATATTCAGTCAAGTTTACTGTGAGTGTGTTGCTGTCCTCCATAGCCAACCCATGATTAAATGTACTTTGCCTGAAGTTGCTTTGTCAGCAGCAAATGTATCATTTGAAGAAAACCATCCATTCATCCATTAAGGGAACCTACAAATAATAAAAGCTGCTATTGAGAAAAGCTTGTTGTGTTGAGATTAGTTCAGTGTATTCCACCCTTATAAAAGCTTAAAATAAGCCTTTAAAATCTTTTGTACTAAGCCACAGGTTTTTTCTGAGAGGGAAGCTTTCAACAGCATCAAAGTTATATAAAAAAAATGCACTTAAAATCACTGAAAATCTGTTAAATTCTGACTAAAACTCTTCAGTTCAATTAGAGTATTTAATAAACGGCCTGCATCTCTTTTCCAAAGTTGAATTTTTCTGTCTCAAAGTTATTGCTGTTAATTTATTTATGAGTCATGCCCTGAGATAGTCCCTGCCCTATATAGAGAGCCTCCAGAATACCACATTAAAGTGAATTAAAAAAAAGAAAATACATTAACTCACAGCTGTACTTATTGCAATTAATTGGTAGTTCTTAATATGAGGACAATTCTTCTGAGAATGTGCTAAATTTTAAGAGTACAACGTGTTGGTAAATTCATCATTTGCTTTTGAAAGACCTTTACGTACTAAAAATGCACCTCAATCATTTTTACGATTTGTTTATCCTCAGTAGGAGTCAAGAGAATCTTTTAGTGGATGTTAGTGGAAATTGTAGTGGACTATAGAGGATGTAAATATTGATTGAATGTATTGATTCATGCTCATTCAGGAAGATAATGAGACACTAGAACGCAAATAATTGATAAAAATGTGAATGGGCTATTTGGACTACAAATTCTTAGCCTTCTGCATTCTGGACCGAGAAGAGGACCTTGATCAATTTATTCTTAAGGGGTTGATCATTAGCTTGATTAATTCAGTAAATGATAAAGAGCTAATACCTTCTTCTCAATCCCTCCTCTGGAAATCTTTCACCATCTCTGATAGGCAGCATGACTGATCAGCACGATGGATTTTTTTCCCCATAGCCATTATCTAATTACTTTTTTTTCATTTTCTTTTCTTTCTTCTTCTCCATAGTGCATCTGATATATTCCTAATGGAAAAGTAATACTTCTGACTAGTCCATTACTGTATTTAAAATTCTGATTAAATGAAGAGAGGTAGAAATTATCACTACTTGAATTTTGAAAAATTATTCTTGGCAAAAAACACAGTACTGTGACAAGAAGATCAGGTTATTAGTTACTATGACTGTAATATTAATTGATTGCTAAGCTGAAATGCCATGGGCCATATCTTACTTATTCCCAGAACTGTCAATGGGAGTTCCACTCACAGAACAAATAGAATTAAATAACCCAAGCCTCCCCCTCTCCTTCCCACGCATACCTCTTCCTCTTATTGCATCGGCAAATGATATATGAGCAAAATAAGTGTAAGTAATCCTGAAATTCTGCCTTTGTGTTGAAAAAAAGTACTTTCTGTGGCACATGGTATTAGAGTTTTTTTGTTTCGTTTAATAGCATTTTTAGGTGTTGCTTAGCTTTAGGAAAGAAAAAATTAAAGTGTGTGCCTTGGTACATTAACATTTATTTAATTCAACTAGGATATTGGAGTTCATGCCTCCCAGTTGAATGGGATTGATCTCAGCAGAGTTGTACTTTAAGGCTGACTTTGTGGAACAACTATATAGCTTTAAAATAGAAAGTAAATGCCCGCCATCTCTGATCTTCGGTGTGGTTGATTTGGAGGATGAGGCTATGGAACTTGCAGTCACTCCACTCCAAATATTTTCTAAGCCATAGGTCCTAGCCTTGAGTTTGACAGCTATGGTCACTTGTTATTTTGCTCGTTAATTTATCCAATGGCATTTTTGAACCTATCTAAAAGTTTACATATTGCAAAATGTTGTGAAATTATATTACAATTTACAAATTACATCTTACAATTTACAATTACAAATTATATTGCAAAATCTTGCAAAAATCCCTGTAATACTTGGCAGGAAGCTCAGTGGTTTAACTATGTTTGTCTTTGTTTTGGCCCAGTCTTCTGATACTGTTTCACCTTTCCCCCTCTTTTTTTTTTAAAGTTTAAGGCATCCTGAATAATCACCTATAATCATAATTTACCTATTCACCTGTGATTCATGAAGTGGCAAGTTAGAGCAAGAAGTCTACATAACAGTAGAATTACAGAATGCAGAATTTATAAATATATTTTCCATTTATCTGGGCAATAATAACTTTCATTAGGCAAAAACCAAACACCAATAACTTCCTACTGATTCACTGATTTTACTGAAGCTTTTTAAAGTTGTCAGTTCTCAGTAGATATAAATTAAAATAGCAGTAATATAACCACTCAGGACTAAAAATGTTCTGAATACACACTTCAGACTGTTATGTTTTTTCCCAGTAATTACAAGCAATGTTGTGTTGTAGAATTTATTCAAATAAATGATGATGTTATAATGCTCAGTGATTACATCAAAGTGGGGTTATAATACATCTGCTCAAAGAGTCAACCATGTTGCAGTTAAGTTCTAAGCAGCAGAAGTAGTAACAGCAGGAAGGACAGGCACGTAGGGGCTCTGAGATGTACTTGATGGATTCACTGCAGTGACGTACAAAATGATTCGACGTAAAAAGATCAAGATCCATGTAAAAAAAGATAGTGATGGCCAATCAAAGCCTGGTTCTCATTGGGGGAAAAAGAAGATTTCAGCTATTATTCTAATGTAAGTGCTGAAGTACTGTTAGTGCTTGTGGTTAATGTGTACAAGTTCTGATACTTCTGCTGAAGATTCTTTTCGTTACATTTAGTAAAATTTATATATATATATATGTGCATTTTGTAAATAGTAAGTAAAATTACTGATAAAAACAATTTGATGTTTTTGTGTCCCAATATATAAATTTGTTTTATTTGGATTATTTTAAAGAAGCTTTTTCACAATCGGCAAGTAAAAGGTGAACAATTAGATGTATTTCACAGAATCCACAATATTGTATATGTATACATATATATGCACACCCATGGAAATATAATGGAAATACTATATTTTATAATCAAGGTATAAATAGATGAATGAAAGTTGACAAAAGTTCCAAACTACAAAATAAGTTGCATATTACATTCTAAGAATTTGTGATAATTAAGCATAGTTTGTATAGTGCAATATATAGCCTAAGTTATTTCCCTTCCTAAATAAAATTGCCATCAAATTATATAGCTGTCTAACCATCCATTTATTCAGATGTGTAGACTCTTTCCCTGTAATTACAGAAGAATGGCAGTCATTAGCAAATTTATTCAAAGGCCATTTCTAGCAATGCATATGTCATGAGCAATTTTCCCCAATATGAATCTTATTCTTCAAAAGGTCAGGGAAGTGTAGAAAATAGAGTAACCAGATGAATGACTAGCCCTTGTTTCCTCTCCTTAAATGTTGTTTCAGTTAGGCTTCTGAAAGAAACTAATTCTTTTTGAGAAGTTACTAAGGTTATGTGTTGAGGGATCTGTAAGAGCTTGTACTTACAAAGGATTGTGCTTACAACATAATTCTATGTTGCAGTTGCTTTCCCAGTTATTTCAGTAGGATCCTGAGGCACCAAAACTCTCTCTCTCCCATAGCACATTGCTCAGTCACCTCTCATCAGAGAACAGTGGTCTCATGAAAATTACTGGTTAAATAAACACTTTTTTCAAATTCTGTTTTCTCTGTTCTGTCCTCATAAAATAACTCCTATTACTATCATTTACAGATTGAATAGTCCTCCTATTTTACAAATGAAGGGCTAAAAAGATTAGTGAAACTGCAGTGTGTCTTGCTAGCCTTAATTTGTATTCCAGCAGCTCGTATCTGCACATCTCAAGACTTGGTCCCAAATTCAGATCTGCATCAGACTATAGCAAACTGATGTAGAGCTCTGCTTCATGCTGCACAGGTGATGTGGAATATCCCTGCTGCGTGCTCTGAGGCAGCCTAATGCTCGTGGTCCTTTTATCGCTGGAATAATTTCATCTCATTTCAGTAACAGTTGGAATAGTTACAAAAATATGTTCTAGGGATTATAGGGTTTATTCCTGATAATGCTACAAATACATCAAATGTCAAATATCCTCAGAAATATAAATGTCCTGATCTCACCAGGGATATTTAATAACAGTGTTAGACTAGTAGGGATTTAAGTGGACTATAGCATAGTTTTTAATTTAGGGAATAAAATCAATTTATAGCCTTTAACCTATGGCCAGTCTCAGCCTTGCTTCAGTTTTGCAAGGTAATTTGCCCAAATCCTTTCCTCTACACAAGTCCTGCTCCTCTGAAATAAATTACTGACTTGTGGCCTGTGTCCCACCGTCAGAAAATCTCATAATTCTTGTCCGTTCTGCTCTGCTTGCACTCCGTGTTAAAAAGCCTTTATAGTCTGATAATTCTATGTCTCTCAAAAATAGGAACGTTTCTGCTTTTCTTTCAGTAACCAGTGGTGGTGTTGGGGGCATTTTATGGATTTTTTTTTTTTTAAACCCCAGTTGAAAAGTCTCACAAAATATGCTGCCAGCCAGATGAGCTGCTGAAACTGGGAATAGGGCAGATGAGCACAAATATACTACGTTCAGTGTTCACCAGTAATTTATATGACACTTCTGGCATCATGCTTCCTACTAGGCACCTCAGATAGTGTTAGATTTCCGTGGGGATCCCTTTGAACTGTACTGTATTCAAGCTTTTCTTCATCATCCACGTTGCTGCTCAATTCTTCTATATGCCAGAGAAGACCTGGATTAGGCAAGGTTTTGAAAATGTTGAAGAAGAGAAACAGAGAAAGTGAGAGGTGTGAAAGAGCCACTGAATAAATAGGAGGAGAGATTGCACAAATAGGGGAAAAAGTAGAGTTATGCTAAAAGTAGGAAGAAAAGACAGTGGCAGAGGTAACAACATGAAAATGGAAAAGGAAGGGGTAATTTTCCTCTCCCAAATACCCATTTGCAGATGCTGTTAGCCGAATTCCCACCAAATGTATTTCCCAGGAATCCTCTTCACTCAGGAGAAGTTTCAACTTGACAAGCAGATTGTCTGATGAGAAAATCACACTCCAAAATACTTTGTCCATCATTGCTTTGTGTCCAATTCATGCAAACTTTAGCATTTTCAGAAAGACAGATCTATGTAATCAAATATGCCTGCAATTCAATTGGTACCACTTTTAATAAAACATTTTAAAAGGGTGGCATGCTTTACATATGTTCAGGTCATCCTAACTCTGGGGTTTCGTGCATAATTGCGTGAAGGAAAACTTGTTATTTGTCTGACTAACTAAGGGATTTGGGTCTTGGAAAACCCCAGCAGACTGAATGATATGGGCAAATAACATCGAGACAAAGGTTGTGTTCCTACATCTGGTAGATTTATAGAAGCGTAAAATTGAAGTGTTGAGTCTGTTTTAAGAGAATATTTAGTTACATGTTTCTTCTAAATAAATTGATGTCCTCCAATTCAGTTTTGCTGAAGTGAAGTTTTCTGTTTTGCAAGAGGTATACGTAACTTTTCTAACTTTTTGAACAACTAAGAACTGTGAAAGCTGACTTGCAATCCAGTCTCCTATAATTTTTACTGCTATGATTTTGTTACCCTGCCTTCAACAGGAATACAGATCTCCACACAGAAAGAATTAGTTTTCTTTCACACTTTTATTGCACTGGAATAACATGATGAGCATGTGTACAGGATGTTCACTGAAATGCATTCACCATAGCATTGCTATGTAATATCATTTACTTTGCGTGTAAGTATCAAAACATTTTTTTGTAGCGTTTTGGAGGACAAATCAGATGGACCACTAGTGTTCTCAGTTATAGCAGCAACCCCTCTTTCTATAGACCTTCATGTCAGCCACTGTTTAGATGTCGCCTCAGGATTTTATAACCCATTGATTACACTTCAATCCACCAAAGCTGTGACATCTTTGTAGACAGATCTTCGCTTGCCTTTCCTTGAATATCTTGCATTTGAGTATCTTTCACTTTCTGGAACGTGAGCAACAGGAGAGAGGCTGTGCCCAGCTTCCCAGTGGCCTCAATATGTCTACCAGAGAAGACAGTGGTGTGCTGAGTCAATTCTACAGATGACCTCTGCTCTTGTTAAATTAAGTTTTGTTAGCTGTTCACCTGTCCTTGCTCTTTTTACTTCAGTCTGCCATCTTCTTGGTTACCTTGTATTAATTTTTTTGTAGGAAACTTTTGGACACTGAGGATGAGCTCTCTGACATCCAGTCGGATTCGGTCCCGCTGGAAGTGCGGGACTGGTTAGCTTCTACATTCACAAGGGAAATGGGAATAGTGAAGAGGAGACCTGAAGAAAAACCCAAATTCCGAAGCATTGTGCACGCTGTACAGGCTGGGATTTTTGTAGAAAGGTGAGAACTTTGTTTACTTATTACAGCGAGTACTGCTTTTAAGCACAGTGACTGTTGAAGATCCCTTAATTAGTGGGATGAACCTGAAGCAAACCTTTGAGCCAGAATTTAGGTTTCAATTTCCGCAGTTGCTCTATTTTTCTATACCAAAATCCAGATAAAACCTCTAAATTTGTAGTGAAATCTCCTGGAGTTTGGAAAACTCTGGGAATGAAGTTTATGGCTTTGAAACTTCTACACTAAAATGTACCAAACGCTGCACTAACATAAAAGAGTAATACACCAGCAGAGGGGCTTTTCTCATAAGTTCATAAAAAGACATGTCGACTTTGGAATCAGACCCTTAAATAGCTTAGTGTTATTTCACAAACTGTGAAAGATGAACTACAAAAAGAAAAATTGTTCCAGTACTTTTTAAAGGAGTGCTATTCCTTAATATCTTATTTGTTCTTTTAGGATGTACCGAAGAACTTCTAGCATGGTTGGTTTGGCTTACCCAGCAGAAGTGATAGTAACATTTAAGGTGAAATAAGTTTAATCATTGTGGAATTTGAGTGTGTTTGTACTTATGTTTAGTGACTTTTAGGGTGAAATGAATATATTTTTCTACTGAACCTACCCTAGCCATAGTTAGTACTACAGAACTAAGCACACAGAACAGAGAAATTAATAGGTAAAAATTCACAAATAGAGTATGATTCTGTTTATTTTTTCAATGATTAGTTGTGATTTCATTTAGATGTTACTAGAGCAATAGGATGAAATTTCTATAGAAATTTTTATAGTAATGTGAGACGTGGTTTTATCAGCTCCCAGTGGTATGGTAATCAGTGTCTCAGACAGCAGCATTTGTTTCCTTTTTAGGAAAGAAAAAGGAGAAGTG
The DNA here is from genome assembly GCA_008921705.1 of Burhinus oedicnemus. Lineage (NCBI taxonomy): Eukaryota > Metazoa > Chordata > Aves > Charadriiformes > Burhinidae > Burhinus > Burhinus oedicnemus. The sequence continues at coordinate 309,707 of VFFE01007818.1, forward strand.
GTATTGGGATAGAGCTAACAAAAGAAGCTGCAGCTTATGGAACAAGTACAGTATTTTCTGTGAATTTAGGGCATTACTGTAGTTCACCCAAAAGGCTGTCTTTTATAGTAGTGAAGTTCCTATGGCTATGTATGTGATGTAAAAATGGTATTTCTTGAGAATGTAGTACCTCACCTTTTTCTCTGAAAGTCAAACACTCTTACATTATTCTCCAATTGCCATATGGCTATCATGTTAATGACATTGCATAACAGCCTGTTTAAAGGACGGGTATTCACATTAGCTCCATGAGATTCTATAGACATTTTGTACGCAGAAAGTTAAATTTGAAAGATTAAGGCCTTTGATTTGAAGCATACAAAGTTGCATAGGTCATGTTACAAGTATTTTATTCATAACTGGCACAACTATTTGCGTCATTAATATTGAAATAGACATTAATGTGTTGTCTACAGTAGGCATTTGAAAGAGTTGGACAATAAAAAAACACCAAACTCTCACCCTTCCCTCCAAAAAACCCCAAAATATCTTTTCCACTGATTAACTGGAAACCTACTTAAACAGATGGAAATTTTATGTTTTTTTTTTCTTTTCCCCTCATCTACAGGATGTTGATAAATGGTCTTTTGATGTGTTTGCCCTAAATGAAGCAAGTGGAGAGCACAGTCTGAAATTTATGATGTATGAGCTGTTTACCCGATATGACCTTTTGAGCCGTTTCAAGGTCAGAAACTAGCCACAAATAAAATTATGTATGCGAAAATAAGGATGTCGAATTTAAAATACAAGAAAGCCAGGCTATGTTTGAGATGGTTTTTTATTGTACAGTGCAGTGCAGAATTTCAAGAATATGGCAAATTGAACTTTGTAATATGCCAATAGTTCTGCCAAATAGAACTTCACCCAGAGCATGCAAATTTTTCTGCAACCCAAAAAATGGAAAGCTGTGTAGAGGCATTTCAAGTCAGTTTGGGATGGGATGTTGCTAGTGAGCAGTTAAATGCTGTAAGCATTAAATAAGCAGATTATGTATACAGCCTATTTACTCAGCAGTACTGAATCAGTGTTCCAGCTTTATGGAAAAAAGATTCCTAATAAGGCAGAAAACTGTAGTTATTCCTAAGTACTTTTTTCATGGTCTAGATGATAGCATGTTGCCCACCACTGTGCAGGGTTTTCAGCTGAACCTTCCTCTCCTAACCAACTTGAGGGATATGTAAAGAGAAGACTGCTTTTCCAGGGTGTTTGCAGGCTGTTGCGATACAGTATGGAGTACTTAATAATCGACTTTGAAAGGCTGAAATAAAAAATGAATTGAAATGCCAAATTTATCGTTATAATAGTACTGAATGAAAGTTTCATTATAATTTCAAAATCTCTCCACTGCAAAACTCCGTGCGCCTTTTGAAGAGCCCACCTCACCCTGAAATTGGTTTGAATATTTTCATTCTAACCAACAACCCAGACTCAGCTTTTCCCATCAAGCTTTTCCCTTCAAGCTCTGGGTGCCTGAAATCAGAACCACACTAGGGCTACCACTAACAACACGGAAAGTACACAATGTTACTGGCTCAGTGGGCTTAAGCCCTTTCTCAGTCCCACTGTTTACCTTGCAGGGTTTTTAAATAAAGAAAAAAATCTTAAGAAAGATGTCATTTCATTATATGGGAAAATAAATGGGACTAGATAGTACCAGTACTTCATATGTTGCCTGGAGGAAGAGAAGGAATTGAAGTCATACTATCAGATTCAAGGAAACCTTCTCTCAGGCAGGGCAAAACTGGTGAAGAAAAGGAGATAATCCTATTGTTATACTCCTATCTGTCATGCCTTTATTATATGAGCAATCTATGCATTCTGGGTACAGACAGACAGACAGATGTGTCTTGAAAACTATTTGATAGCTCTGCAGTCACTTCTACACTTACCACATGCTGTGCATGGTGTATGTAGAGGGATATAACATCTACAGGAACTGGGTGAAGACTACCTGATGCATGTAAGATATTAGATCTTTACATTTTAAATTTTTCTTTTGTTGTTTGTTAACTAAATTATATGGTATATTTATTTGTGGTCTATTTATTCCATGATTAACTTTTCAGCTGTTGCAAGAAAAAAACATTTATTTTAATTTTTGCTTCCCCCCAGATCCCTGTCCCCAACCTTATTTCATTTGCTGAAGCTCTTGAAGTTGGTTACAGCAAATACAAAAATCCGTATCACAATTTGATCCATGCAGCTGATGTTACTCAAACTGTGCATTACATAATGATTCACACTGGTATCATGGTAAGAAATACTGCAAAGTTCAATTTACTTCTTTTCTCAGACTCTGCTGTTTTGGATAAATGTGTTGGTATGTCTTCTCTTAAGGAAAAAGCTCCCTTGAAAATTGTGCAGAGATAGATTCCAAACTACCATTCAGGCTGTGAACTTTATGTAGTTTTAACAGTTCTTCTAGATTGGAACTCTTCTGATGCAGAGGAAAAAAGGAGCAAAAAGTCCTTAAATTCTTTTTGCTTTTCATTGCCTGGGCTTGGGTATTATATATCACACTAACAGAGATACATTTGCAGGAGTGGGCAGGTGAGAATTTTTCACTTCCACATCAGAGCTTGGGAGGTGTGATCAGGCAAGGAAGCTTTAGTATCTGCTGGGGTCCTGGCCATTGAAAGTTACACTCAATCAGTGCAGGCGTACTCAAATACTCTGCAGTTGCTTTTTCTTTTGGTTTATAACCTTCTTTAGGACTGCTCTTGTGTACTGTATGTGCCTATAGTGTGCAGGAGATTGCATTTGCCTTGCACTATTGCAATATCCCAGTATTTTTTAGTATTTTCTTTGGGAACTGAAGTGAGCCTGTGCAAGCATTTTTACTGTAAACAATCCTAGATTTAATACCAGCAGTGGGAGTCTCCTCACTATCAGCTTGCTAGGCAAAAGTAAATACTGACTGAAAGAAAATGGACATCTCTGTCAATGGCCTTTTGATGATTTGTCTTCACTAAGAATGCACGTGTTTAAAAAATAAATAAAAAACAAGGTGGGAAGTGATAGTGTCTGCTTTCTGTTTGCAGAGCCATGAAACAATTCCATAAGACTTTTGGAAAGGAGAATTTTAGGGCTGATTCTAGATGTTTGTGCTCCAATATACACATGGTAAATGACAGTCATTCACTTATGTTAAGCCTTTTCTCACTAAAAGGTTTGCCTTTGGCTTCTGTGGAGGCAAGAACAAGTCCCTAGGCATTGCAGGGCTCGATTCTGCTGTTTGAAGGAAGCATTTTGCTTCTAAGCATCAAGTTTTTAAAGTTACATTTTAACACAAGTGCTACTTGCAGAGTGAAGCCTGGAGTCTTCACCGGCCAAGATTCCTTTTCACATTGAGATGTTTTCTTCGGAAAGAACTTCCATATCAGACTGAAGCATAGGCTAGACAGCTCTTGCCAGTATGACTCCAAACCAAAGTTGTTGTATACGATGTTCACCTGTCAAAATAATATTTTAATAACAGAAAAACCTTGAAGAGATTAGATCATGGTTCCTATCCTACCCTTGTCTTCTACTGTAAGATCAACTGCAAGTGTTAAGTGATGTGACACATGTCTTTGTTGCAGGTATACACCTGAATCAGCAACTTAACAGGGAGGAAAATCCCTTTGTTGTATTTTACAGTATAAACATCCCTTTGGCCCATTGTAACTGTGCTGCTCCGCTCTTCAGAAAAGACAAGAGCATCCAGATTTTCTTTGTGATGCCAGGACAGGGTTCAGACTTCCAGGCCATCCTAGGCTTAGCCATTGATTAAAAATTTTTGCAACACACTGTTTATCTCTGAACACTGAATGAAGGAACCTGTTTTGTATTTGAGTATCTGCTTTTCCACTGGGTGCACATGAGAATGAGAAAGGCCTCTCCAACTCAAGTTTTACAAGATTAGCATCTTAACCTTGTAACTGCATTTTGATGTGATTTGAACAACTGTTTTCAGAAAAGCTTAGACTTTATTGCTGTTACTTTGCTGTAAAACCTCATTAATGTTGCAACGCTGCTACAAAATTTCCTATAAAATTAGGCCAGGTTTTAAATATTCACATTTCAATTGCTGAATTATGATGTTGGAAAGTTCTTGGAAAGATACCTAACTAGGACAACACTTAGTCAAGAGTGCCTTCAAACAGATGTAGCTTGCCAGGCAGAAGGAACGTTTATAGAAACCAGTGTTTGAACGAAGGCCTAGTGATTCTGCAGCTTGCAAAGTATTTCTGTCCCAAATGTCATTTCCAGTTTGAGAACGCATCAGTATCATGCAAATGTTCTATTTAGCTTGTTGGATTTTTTTCCTGTTGCCTGGTTAACTCGACAGAACCATACTCAACAAAAATTTGAAGTTTGCTTCTCAAGCTAATAGTTTTCAGACTATGTCCGTTGTAATGCCTCTTTTAACTCTTTTGTATCTTCTAACAAATATCTGGATTGGAGTCAATTTGATGCAATTCTGTATCAAATTCCTGTGTGGTTTTTGCAGATTATCATGTGAGTTAAAGTTCTTGTGCTTTCATTGTATCTTAAGGAACTGGTACTGACTCCCAAATGTTGCAAAGAATTGCTGTCTTCCTTGTTCACTTCTGAAAGACATACTGAAGCAAACGTTTCAAAAAGCTGGGGTTTAGAAAATCCTTTTCATGATTCCTATTGTTGAGGTCATGCATTTTGTATCTTTTATAGGCACCTGGAAAACAGCCATATTTCAGCATTTGCCAAAAAATCTGGCTGGTCAGAGTTTATGCTTCTCCACAAGCCTTTGGAGAGATTCCAGTGAAGAATAACACGTATTCAGAGTCATAGAATCACAGAGTCATAGAATGGTTAGCGTTGGAAGGGACCTTGAAGATCATCTAGTTCCAACCCTCCTGCTGTGGGCAGGGACACCTTCCACTAGACCAAGTTGCCCCATCCAAACTGGCCTTGAACACTTCCAGGGATGGGGCATCCACAACTTCCTTGGGCAACCTGTACCAGTGTCTCACCACCCTCACAGTAAAGAATTTCTTCCTCAGATCTAATCTAAATCTACCCTCTTTCAGTTTAAAACCATTACCCCTCATCCTATCACTACACTCCCTGATAAGGTGTCCCTCCCCATCTTTCCCATAGGCTCCCTTTATGTACTGGAAGGCCGCTATAAGGTCTTCCTGGAGCCTTCTGCTCTCCAGGCTGAACAACCCCAGCTCTCTCAGCCTGTCTTCATAGGAGAGGTGCTCCAGCCCTCTAATCATCTTCGTGACCCTCCTCTGGACTCATTTCAACAGGTCCATGTCCTTCTTCTGTTCAGGGTCCCGGAGCTGGACACAGTACTCCAGGTGGGGTCTCCTGAGAGCAGAATAGAGGGGCGGAATCACTTCCCTCAACCTGCTGGCTATGCTTCTTTTGATGCAGCCCAGGATACGGTTGGCTTTCTGGGGTGTGAGCACACATTGCCGGGTAATGTTGAGCTTCTCATCCACCAACACCCCCAAGTCGCTCTCCTCAGGGCTGCTGTCAATCCATTCTCTGCCCAGCCTGTATTTGTGCTTGAGATTGCCCCAACCCACGTGCAGGACCTTACACTTGACCTTGCACAGGCCCACCTCTCAAGCCTGTCCAGGTTCCTCTGGATGGCATCCCTTCCTTCCAGTGTGTCGACCACACCACACAGCTTGCTGTTGTCAGCAGAGTTGCTGAGAGTGCATTCAACTCCACTGTCCATGTCACTGACAAGGACGTTAAACAGCACTGGCCCCAGTACTGACCCCTGAGGAACGCCACTTGTCACTGGTCTCCTCTTGGACAGTGAGCCGTTGACCGCAGCTCTTTGAGCGTGGCCATCCAGCCAATTCCTTATCCACTGAGTAGTCCATCTGTCAAATCCATGTCTCTCCAATTTAGAGACAAGGATGTCATGTGGGACAGTGTCAAATGCTTTGCTCAAGTCCAGGTAGAGGATGTCAGTTGCTCTTCCTTTATCCACCAACACCGTAATGCCATCATAGAAGGCCACCAAATTTGTCAGGTATGATTTACCTTGAGTGAAGCCATGTTGGCCATCACCAATCACCTCCTTATTTTCCATGTGCCTTATCAGAGTTTCCAGGAGGATCTGCTCCATGATCTTGCCGGGCACAGAGGTGAGACTGACCAGCCTGTAGTTCCCAAGGTATTCCTTTTTTCTCTTTTTAAAGGGAAAAGGACTTTTTTCCAGTCAGCGGAAACTTCACCAGGCTGCCATGACTTCTCAGATATCATGGATAGCGGCTTAGCAACTTCATCTGCCAGTTCCCTCGGGACCCACGGATGAATCTCCTCAGGTCCCATGGACTTGTGCACCTTCAGGTTCCTTAGATGGTCTCAAACCTGGTCTTTTCCTACAGTCACATTTAAAGAAATAAAATTATCATTGTATTTTCCGAAAGTTACTGTCTATCTTAAGAAACAAGATCCAGCCACCTCAGATCAATGTGTTAGAAAGTTAGATATCACAGATGGCACACAATCTATTAACCTTCCCGAGAGATTAAATCCCAGATGATACGACTGAAATACATAACTCAAGCTTGCATTTATGAAGTCTTCATCTTTATAAAGATTTAAGAACCCAAGTCCCAGGGAATACATCTTGTAAAGAACTTTTGAGTCATCGATCATCTTCCCACCATCCCTTTTCTCCTCCCACGTACCTGTATTGCTCAAACTAAAGGAAAAGATGTCTTCACTGTCAATACGTGCATTGTGAGACTCCCTTTTCTTGCTCATTTCTTAATCCATCATTGTTTAAAAAAATAGTTTGAACCAGAGTTCATGAAAAGTTGAAATGCATCTGTTTACTTATAAGCAGCTTATGATACTGGAAAACATCTCTCAATAAAAGAGATCTTTTCCAATAGGTGTTACACCTGCATGGCATAGCATCTTCCAGGAGGGAAGCAAGTTCCAGTTCTTTGCAGTCTTGCAGGCCTCCAGATACCTGCTTTTCCCTCTCCGTTTGAGTAAAACACTTGTTAACTCTTTAAGAGCTTTCTTCTGCTTCCTTAGAAATCCTTTAGCTGAAGTAGTTCTCTGATTCTCTGATTTGAATACTAATCTGAATTTTGACTGTACAGCTGCAGTCTCTAGAATACTTGCTCTCATATTGTACCGTATGAGATTTCTGTGTAGCCCATAGATATTGTTTGTAAATAATGCTCTTCTACTTATAAATGCATTGTCTAGCAACTGTTTTGGTTACTAAAAAAGCTGATCTTTGAAAAGGCGTGTTAAAGAAAAAGTTTATGTTTTGCTTTAGTTACTAGTAATTTCTGGGTTTCTATTCTATTTGGTATGTTGAAAACATTGTGAAAGTCAGGACCGGTCATGGCCTGGTTTCTTGTGACACACAATGCGATGAAGGTCATCGTTTCCATTTTTAGAACTGCTTACAGTACATTCTCATTCCTCTGTTGTGACCTTTTTTGATCTATACTGCTTCATCAACAACCAGTACTTGTTGTTCCTCATCAGTCTTATTTTGTTGCTGAACGACCTATTTCATTATTCTCACATTACTTATGAATCTTGACTGTTTCCTTTCTTCTTCTTTGAAAGAAGTACTACTATTGGCAGCTTATACTACTTCTGGCAGCTTATACATTTTGTATCCATTCATACACATGTATGTGCATATATGGGTGCATAAGGATGAGATCATTCTTTGAACCGTTAGTACAGAAGCTTACTTCTACACTAAAAAAATCTGAAATATGTGTGGAAATGTTTGACTGGCATTTGACTTAATCAGTCCTGTGACTGCGGGGGTTAATTGTCATATGATTTTTCTGCCCCCATTTTTAAATGGAGTAAATTTTCTCCTTGAGGATGATTTATCATTCAAGAAATAGAACTTGAAAAACAAAATAACAGAGGTTATTTTACAAACCGAGCACTACAGAACAGCCTCAGTTAGCAAGAGGTATAAAAGGGCACAAAAGTCTAGGATCTGCCTTATTTTGTATACATGACCTGTATTACCTTTTGTTCTATGTAACTGTATACTAGACTTACGCACCCCTTTTTTGCATTAGGACAAAGTATAATAAAATTTAGAACAGAAAAATCTCCCATGGGCCTAATTTTAGTGCTATGTACACTGGTAAAATACAGTTAATGCTGATGTTGTGCCTAGATGTTATTATGAACTGTATATATTGTTCACTAAAAGACAAGTTATAACCTTAACTTTATATCAAGTTTTTAGGTTAACATAACTTGTCAAGTGCCATGTATGGACTAGCAGATTAGATGCTTCCTATTCAAAACAGCTACAAAGTATACCATGTAATTATCTTAATAACATCTTCTATTTGTGGCTACCAGTATTTACTTTGCTAGTGACTGTAAGGATGTTAAGTTGGTCTTAGAGAAATCATAAAAAGTACAAGGAGTTATTTTACTGTATAATACTGAAGTGTTATGGATATATAGTTAACTGCAATAAGACAAGAATAAAGTTTACTTAAGTTGAAGGTAATGCAAAACATTTCCAGTACTGTAGTGTTTAATCTGAATTAGGCTATTATAGAAAATATGACTAAGATTTGTTTTTCATTTACTAGCACTGGCTTACAGAACTGGAAATTTTAGCAATGATCTTTGCAGCTGCCGTCCATGATTATGAACATACTGGGACCACAAACAATTTTCATATTCAGACAAGGTAAGCAAAGTGGTCTCTTAAGTGTCATATCTGGAGTTTGCTGTTCATTGGTCTGAACTGTTTCGTACCTTTTACTGGTACAGCCAGGAAGTAGCCAGGTCATTCCTGATTTTACAAATTGCTTCCTTGACCTCTGCACAGTTAATGGGACTGCTCACGTGAACAAAGACAGTGTGGAAAAATAAGGAGTTAGCTCCATAGTGTTTGAAATCATTATATTTTGGAGCTGATATGTCAAGAGAGGTTTCAAAAAGATTCAGAACACAGACTTGAAAACCCCTCACCCCTCTATTTGCTTGCTTAAATTCAGATAATTTTGACTCAAAGTTTTATTTCTTCCACAGTGTCCGCAGAAAAACACCACTTCACTTTCAGCAATGTGTCTGCACTTACTTCAGGTGCTATATTTTGTTTCAAGTTGTGTATTAAACTTACAGGGTCCTAGTACAAAGGGAGAAACCTCCAAGTAAAGCTTTAGAAATCCTTACCAAGAGTCCTTTCCTAGCATGTTTTGACAGCATCTGGAGTAGTTACAAAAAAGAAATCTAGAAAGAAATCCAATTTGAAAGTCAGGCTAACTGTATTCTGATGGAGGTGCAGCATGTCATCTTAGCCCCTGGTCCAGAACAACAGCATATACCTCTCTCCCTTAAAATATTTTCAGCATATCAAAGGAAAACACTGACCAATCCATTTCTGGGTGATAAATGGTATCATGGTAAATGGTACCTGACACTGAGCCTAGTACAAAGCATCTTATCGTTCTCTCACACTAGGCTATACTTTGTTTTTAGTATGAGGAGTCCGCTTTACCTGCTCTTGAAAAAAAAATTCAGCAAAGCACCGGCATATTCTAACACAACAGCTCTGTGCTAGGAATACTACTACTTCGAACAGAAGCATCCTCGCATTCACCTATACAGATAAAATGCCCAATGGTTACATTTAAATTAAATCCATAACATACTTTTGCCCCGACATGTGCCCTTCAATAATGAACAAATTCTAGATCTGCAGCTGCAATAAAGACATAATTCTTTTCTCCCTCAGCACAGTCTGGCTAAAAATAAACTTCAGTTTGTTGTTCCAAGTTTATGACTTTTCTATTTTTGTCCTTAATATTTTGCTCTGAAGTATTGCAAAAGTGGAAAAGGAATTAAGCTGTTAGCCTTTGAATTTTACTTGGACATACTTGCAAACAGGTATTTGTTTTGTGATGGAGCTCATTCTTCCCTCCTAGTGGAACTTGGCCCTGATGCAGCATCCCAGGGCCATGATTACAAGCTTCTTTTGCCTGAGAAAAGCTGATGAAATGGCTGTCATAGTCATAGCAAATCTTAGCACTGTTTAAAACTAGCCATAAGTAGCTATGTGGGTCAAAGTGTGCTTCATAAACATATGTGATTGACAAATCACAGATTTTCCCATGATTTTAGTAGAGTTATGGATGTAAACATATTCATTATTTAGGTAGGTTATGGTTTGTTCCCTCTAAATAAAGTTTCCAATCATATTTTATTTTTTTAGACTCCTTGGTATCATACCATACACGTGGGTGGTTACACTGAACATATACTATTGCTCAACAGAACAAGAAGTTGAATTTACCTTATTAATATCATAGTGAAATGTGCTGTTAAATCATTACACCTTTCTTCTAGCACAGACTTTTCAGTTGACCAAATTGAAATACTCAGGAACAGTTTTATAAGAACAGAAGTATAGCAGAGAGAGGAGACCCAAGGTTGCTTAACAAGTCTTGGGGAAGCAAATTCCACATGAATTAATGACGTTTAAAGCTAAATATGATAAATCCATACCGCATCAAAATTTGTGAAAATCTATATGTAATTTTGGTATTGTAGGTTAGTCTTTAATTAAGAGGGGAAAGATACTGTCGAGGGTGTTAACATTATGGTAAGAGTCTAGCCTTAGGAAGCACTTGAATGCAATCAAATTTCAGCTTAGCATGTCTTCCATTCCTTTGTTATGAGGCTCAAGGTTTGTCTGGTTTTCTGACAAATGAAGGAATTTATTCAGCAACATATAAAATTGAAGTTTTTTAATATTTTATTATTTACAGCTCCTTCTGGTTATGGCGACATGGACAAAAGCACATCTCAGAACAGGGGTAGTAACTTCTTAATACCTATGCTGTGTGTGGAGCCCCCTCTGTTGGTGAATGCATTGCATTTTAAATGTTTGTATCACCAAAGAGTACTCTAGAGTAGCCCAGTTAGAGCATTTCTGTTGCTCTACGATCCTAGCTACAGTCAAGAATCTCAAAGATCTCCTCACAAATTTTTGTCACAGTTCTATTATATAAATAAAATATTACACATTTAAAAATAGGACTTTCCCACAAATAGTATATACAATGGTATAATGATAATTTTGTATGCATTTAGGATGGAAACTTTATCAGTATTTGATACAATAGGAACAAATAAACATAGTTTGATATATACAGTCAATCATTCTCATAGAGAATACACAGTCCTACCTTCCCCAGTACCATCATCCAGATGCTATTGCAAATTCTGCCTTTTTTTTTTTTTAACACTAGGTCAGATGTTGCAATATTGTACAATGATCGTTCTGTTCTTGAAAATCATCATGTAAGTGCTGCTTATAGACTCATGCAAGAAGAAGAGATGAACATCCTGGCAAATTTAACCAAAGATGACTGGAGGTAAGACCTGCTGTGACATTCAAACTTAATTCCAGTATTTAAAAATAATAAAAAACACCAGGCCTTCCATGTGGAGTCTATTTTAAGAGTTCAAATTACAGAAGAACCTTTGGCACTGGAAGGAGTAATGGATATTTAGAGCTCAGGGAAGGCTGCTGCGGTGTAAAGAAGTACTGTTTGGGAGACTCCATATAATTTTCCAAGTGAGGTTGTGCATTTATGAGGCACAGTGTTGGACTCTGGCCAGTGTCTCAGGTGAGAGTGCTGCCCCTCTTGAGCTAGCTTACCTTTGTCTAACGGGGTTAAAATCTTGGTGCAGAGTCACACTCTGCTGCCATCTTGAGCACTACCGCCTCTGGGATTTCAGCTGTGTAACAGCACAGCATAGTCACATCTTGGTTGAGCATTAAAAAATGATATCTAGAGAGTCCAAAAATAAAAAAGTAAAGGCCCAGAAGTACTACAGAAATCTGTTTTTTGTTTTTCTTCTTAATTTTAGCATAATTTCTGAAGAAAATTTGACCAGCTGAAAGAATCAGGATCATAAATACTAAGACCTGTGAAACCTGAATGAGCAAGTGTTAGAGATAAGGCTTTTTCCACTATTAGGAAAGACGTCATCTTTGTATATCTTTGATCGCTAGCACTTAAAATATGAGTCTTCTGTGTGTTTCTGTAAACATAGCTATTATTCAGAGATCCTAAAAATAACTTTTAAATAGGTGGACTGTGAAGTCAGAGAGAGATATTCTGCTTCCAGCGAAGTCTCCCACTGTGAATGATGCCACCATGAGTAACAAAGCTGTACTCTGCTTTTATTTATATTTTCACAAAACTATACTTTTATGAAAGAATACACAAATGTCAGATCAAATTTTGGTGTGGTGTATATTTACAGATGAAGGACTGTTTTACATGGTAGATTTACATGATTTTTCTTATCTACATGATCAGAACACCCCTAAATAAAACATTTATTAAATGTAAGTCCGCTGACCTTTTTGGCTTTCAATTTTTATTTTTTTTTGTAGCTACTCCAAAACACTTAATATTAAAGTATTTTTAATTTGTTATTTAGTACAAAGTGAGAGGAAGCACATGCTTTTTCATTCTCATAAAGGATTTCTTCTCAGAGGATACTCATTTGGATTTAGTTATTATAAAGTTTGTGTTGTAAATTTAGTTCTGGAGAAAGAAGTAAACTGTAAACTTCAGCAATAGTTGTAACATACACCTAGATTTTCATTGCCAACATGAGTCAGCCTTGCTCTGGTTGGAAGTATTTTGGGCCTGATAGTTTGGGGACTGACAGGTCTCTCTGACCGCATTTTTGCTCGTCCTACCTATTGAGTATGGAGAAAGTGATTGTGCCAGTAGACAGACATCAGAGGCTGGTATTCTGTCTTTTAAAACCGTCATTGTAGAGGGGTAATGATTTTCAAATCTTCAGACTTGTTGCCTTGAGTATGTTTTTTTGAAGTGGAGTTGTTTCATATTGTATCCTACCAGAGCATGCTTCCAGGTAGAAAGGAGCAAATCTTCTTCAGTTGAATTTCAGTTGAGGACTAGATCAAGGATGGCTTGAAGACACTTATGTGCTTCCCCAGTCTTGGCTCCTTCATCACTGGAGACCACCATAAATGAGTATAGTTTGGGAATCGTTGCAACAACATGCAGTTGCTCCAGCTGACAGAAATCTGGCTGCCAGCTAGTAAAGTGCATCCCAGTTGTTCCGTTTTGTTATGTCACTGGGGAAAAGAGTGACAGAATGAAAACTCATGTGAAAGAAAATATTCCCCAATGGAAAGAGGAGCCTATGGTTTCCGGGTGTGTGATGTTTATACACATTGCTTTGGTGGGCTGCAGCAGAACAAAGGGAGGAACGTGACAGATTGTCATCGCATTTCTGAAGTACACTCTTCTCTGCATAAATTGCTCAGTCTGGTCTTACCACAATTCTTTTTCCTTATATTACTGACCCTTTGCTCTAACTTCTGTTGTATTTAATTTCTCCATTGTTTTTGAACCTGTAATAAACTACAATGTTCCTTTGGAAGTTGCTCAATCACAGATGAGGTGTGTTTGCACTTGCTTTTCAGTCTCCTCTCACTGTAACCCAGTTTGAATTTCCTGGAGGATTTTATTTTAGTTTTGCAAATATTGTTTGTATACAGTGGCTGCACAGATCCAGTCGGCTATTATATGCAATCACTTTGAAGCTGGTGGGATCTGACAACCAGAGAAAGTAGAATTTATGGTCTCTTATTGGGGCTATTCAGTACAACTTAGAAGAGATGTATGAACTGACTAATAAGCTCAAGCAACTAAACGAGGACACTCAGTTCCGTGATTTGTCACTTCGCTAGGCAATTACAGTCTGTACTTTCAGACAAAATGGTAACTTCCAAAGTGCCAGTCTGAGAACCTACACAACCTGTTAAAGTCTGAAACTTAATTTAGAGGGTCAGTCATGGAAATGATGGTTTCGTGGTATTTGTTTCTGATATCCAAAAATACCCGTTCCGTGTTATCAGATACAGTTGTTCAGTGATGCAATGACAGATCTGCTAGCCACTTAAAAGAGGCTCTTCAATTTTCTAATTATTACTAGAGTGAACTTCTTGGATCTATACTGAAATTCATGCTATTAGACTAACAGTTTCGAAGTTTGCACTGAATCTAATTGGCAGTAAATTGAAATGATAATTTGTTCAACTTTTTAATGTACTTCTTGGCACTGATTAATTTCTTGACTACTGTCAGATCTGTTTTCTTGAGTTGCAGCAATTTCATTTTTTTAAAGTTTAATACCCCTGCCTATTTAAACTGTGGTTCTGCTAATTATTTCAGCAATATGAAGCAAAATGACTGAGAATGACTTTATAGTATTACATTTTCTTTTCTACTTGTTAACGTTAAGACGATAAATGCACTAATAAACTGTCAGCTTCAATTAAGTTTAAAACACAGGGTTTGGGTCTAAGCAGGAAAACACTGCCAGCATTCTGATGAGGATGTCCTTTGTGGATAACACATGTGACATTCATAGTCATTTCACACTATTTTCTCAACTCTGAAAATATATTCCAGTCTTCCATGTTGTCTTGTTTCTCTCACTTAGTGCCCCTCAGTAACTAAAGAGGGATCCCTTTTTGTTCCTTTCTCCTCTGATTTACCAGGCTTCTGCTGTTCTAGCACCCCATGTATTACATCAACAGTTATACGTGCTCAGGCAGTATTAGTGTCTCAAAGCATTCCAGTCCTAAGATATACAATGTTATATTGCCTGATTATATAAAAAAGACTAAGAAAATAGTATGCATTATATACAATACATAATGAACAGCTTTTCTTTCACAAATTCCCTTGGGACTCTTCTGTCTGAGGAAAGCAGGATTGCTGTAGTTTGCAAGATGAACCTTTAGTCTTTCGTTCCCAACTTGCTTTTGCTCATCTTAGCCTGTTCCTGCATTTTTTCATTAGTTTCCAGCTGACTAAATGTCTTTGTCATGGACAAATCCGGGTAAAGCTGGTTTCTATTTATTAACTACTTTTCCAATAAATTCATATGCCACTCCTTGTCTCTTGTTTATTACAGCATTATTCATGTAATCTTTTCACATCATCTTGCATCTATTTTCTTACAGTATCTTATCCATAGGACATATGGATATAGGAGGGTTAAGAAAGGATGACAGCACAGGACATGACGGTTTACTTAAGAAAAATGGAAAAAACAGTAATCTTCCAACTGTGGGCCCCCAAAAACCGCTATGTGCTGTACATGAATACTGTTGCCACTTCCCGTCATAGAACTAAAGACACCACCACCTATGGATCTTTTTGCCATGGTAGCATGAGCAACGCTAACTGTATTATCCCAGTGCCTGTAGCTGTGGACTGCTTAATGAAGTGGGCAGAGATTTCTGTCTGGGAGTTACCTATGAGACTGGCTGAGGTCTCCTTCAATATGGAAGTTGAGATGGTCTTTTTTCCCTGTGAAACAATTTGGGAATGGTTTAAGTCCAAAAGTAATTTTCTGTGCAATGGTAGTAGACTGAGCATTCATAGCTCTATTACAGCTCTATTTCATGTTTCCCCATCATTTTTCCATTTTCCATCCCTCGATGATGGATGGGGACACAGGCAGGAAACAACTGCAGACTGTAGGTGGAGAGCCTCTCCTTTGCTGTTAAGCAGCTTTTTAGTGGCCTGAAATCTTCAGAAGTGTGTGAGGACAGTGCTACATTGATCCTTATTCAGGTGACGGAGGTAAGGGTTTGTCTGCTGCCATGACAGCACGAGTAAACTAGAAGAAGTATTTTGCTTCTCTCTGTGTCTTGTGTAGTAGGGGTGAGCTTAAGCTTATTTCTGGTTACTCTTAAAAGTTCAGACATGGGAAGTTTCTAGGAAAATCTCCCATAGAAGAGGGAAGTGATAATTATTTCAGTACAAACAACAGGGTTTAGCAATGCAGAGCCCTCAGTTTTCATGCAGTGTTAGCTGTTCTTTTTTTTTTTCAATGGGTTTGGCTGTGTTTGAAGGGTACCGTTTCAAAGCAATGTGGAGGAGGAACAGTTGGGATGCAAATTAATTAGTGTCTTATTATGAGGTCAGATAAGGTAAGGCATTTTCTAAACACAAGTTGCTATGGCTGCATATTATTGAGTAGAAGTGAGAGGATTGAGTCTTTATCCAGTTATATCAAAGCAAATCAGGAATAAATACACAAAAAATCAATGAGAAGTATCAGCTTAAATATACAATTAATTTGACTCAAAAGCAGTCTTGGTAGTTTTTATAACAAACTATTCTAACAGCCCTGAAGAAAACTGCAATTTACCTCTTTAAAACATAGTTGTTTGAAAAAACTACATTCCTAAGTAAATCAAAGGCATTAATACAATATGAAAGATCAGTGAGAATGACTAAAGTAGGATTCTACTGTTGTAATTGATACTTGAACGTCCTTAAGATTGAGAGTGTGCTCATAAAGATACATGCTACGTAGATTTTGTGTGGTGAATTGTCCCTGATACACATATAAGCAACGCTCCTCCTAGACCATTTAAAAAGCATGTAAATAAAGACCCAGTAGACTCCTACATGGTCTATATACAATCCTTCTACATCAAGGACACAAAATTTTCCAAATCAGTAATTATTGTTGACAAAATTAATGTACTTTCATATAAAATGAGAATTAATACACTTTCTTACATGATTCGTGTTTTACTATTTTCATATTCATTTAATAGAAAGCTGATGGACAAGCCAACATCTCTGACCGTAATACCAAGATATAGATACATTATAAATCGCAAACTTGTTCTGATTAATGAAATAGGCATTAAGGTATTTTTGAGATGAAGGGTAGTTTGTCATAATGTTCATATATTGGTATAATGTTGATGGTGTTTCAGATGTAATATGTCTTGCTCTTCTGAGTGTTTCCACAGCCTTCTTCCTAGGTTTAGTGTTATGCCTGCTCTGCACTAATATGAGGGCGGTAATACGAGACACAAATATATCCTCTTGTGTGGTGGTAAGCCAAGAGACTAACTGGTTTTTTGAATACTGCTGGAAAAATAAGGAAAGACTTATTATGGATGACAGAACTGCATGTATTTTTAGTTTATACACTAGAAAAGAGGAATTACAAAACAGTGTGACTCTGAAATAACGATTGCAGAGTGCATTTTTTGAAGTACGTTGCTTTCACAGAATCCCTGTAGGATAGAATGTTCAAGTTGTTAATAAGTTATTTAAATACTTTTTAAAACATAATAAAAACCATGATGTTGTTTAGAAAGTTATAAATTAACAAGTACTGCTTAAACAAATGTACCATGCATAGAATAAATGAATTGTAATCAGTCATTTTGCTTTTAATTATTCTTAGGGAGTTGCGTAGCTTGGTCATTGAGATGGTGTTGTCTACAGATATGTCGGGTCATTTTCAACAAATTAAAACGATGCGACATACTCTACAGCAGACAGAGGGGTAGGTTATTTTCCATTCTGTTCATTGCCTATAGTATTTCAATGAGCTCATGTACAAGAAAAGAATTTAAATAGTTGCTTTTGTTTTGAGATAATCGGAGCATGTCCTTGAATTGACAGGGTAGACAAAGCCAAAGCCATGTCTTTGATTCTACATGCAGCAGACATAAGCCATCCAGCAAAATCCTGGGAACTGCACTACCGGTGGACCATGGCCCTGATGGAAGAATTTTTTCGACAGGTGCCATTTTTAAAGTCTTTTAATAAATCTAGTTCAAGAAGCAATGGTTACACAATTAAATCTTTTCAGAAGTCTGCTGGCAAGGATACTGTTGGTTGTGATTGACAAGCATAGTCAGTAGTATATATTCCTTACTCTTCATACATACCACTGACATTAATTCAACTTTTATGTGCATGAATAAGATGAAATTGTTATACCTCTATATCTATTTCAGCTGATATCAGAATTCTGAGTGTTGTAGCATTTTTTTTCTTTCAATAATAATATAGCTTGTCAAGCTGTTTTCATTCCGTAGACAGAGATTTATATATGCTTTGAGTTAAAAAGAAGCACCAGCAGGGTAGGATGAGGGACTTGAAAATAGGAAGAATTCACATTCAGCAAAGAAGGCAAAAAGTTGTCTCCATTTCACATTTCAGAAAGCCTTCCTATTTCTTTTCCTTGCCAGCGCTTGCCATGCATATGTCACATAGATTTGAAGGTTTTGCTTTCGTAACAGCCCGATCCAAAGCCAGAGGTTAGACAGTATCATCCTGTTAACACTCTGGCCATGTATCCTAGAACAAAAATGAAGACACACCTTTGTGAAAGTCTTTTCATTTCTGTGAGATATTGAATTCAAAGAGAAGCGCAGTAGGTGTTGGTGTCACTGCTGCCATTTTTTTACTCACCTCAGAAGGTGAAAAAAAACATTTGTCTAAAGAGGGAATATTCTCCCTGTAATGAATATTTGTGACCATGCACATTTTTAACATAACAGTTACTGAAGTACAATTGATAACCAAAATCCAGTTTAGGTATTACACTGTTTCTACAGTTACATACAGGTTTTAAAAACGGTTAATACAGCTAATGGAACAGTGTATGTCTTGCTCATCTTGATTGTCATTATTTTGCTATATGCTGACATTTTCAGATCAGTTGGGTCACACTGGAAAAAAGGGACAGGAAATAAAAAAGTCAGTATGTTAAACCATGAGGTTGTTAGGCCCATCTGCCCTAGAAAGTTCTTGCTCGGTTCCTAGAGGTTCTCTGTATGAACTCACAGTAGGGAGCATCAGGACATCCTTGACTCTGGGCTTTGCACTGGGGAGACAGATTGGAGAGCTGATGCCTTAATGTAATTAATGAATGGACTAAGTTTTGTGGAAATACTGAGTAGAGTCGTGAGTTTCTGTCTGCTTCTGTAAATGGAAATAATGAAGATTTTGAACTTGAGAGGAAAAAGGAGGAACAGATTACCCCAGATATATATTACTTGCAAAGGTCAGAAATGACCAACTGTAAAAACATTTTAGACACAGAGAGACAGACTAGACAGAGCCCATGGGACAGTGAGGCAATGTGTCCAGTCAAGTGGATGTAGCTTTAGCAGTAAACGGTACTGCACTGGTCGTTGAGTGCATAGTATCAGCTAATGCTTTAGTTGTTCCTTTATCCTTTCATTAGAAGAAGTAACTGGATCCCAATAAGCTGCTCAAAGACTTGAGAAGGTATTTAACAATGGAATCAAATCACCATATATGTATTTCTGCAACTCAGCTGTATAAATTGTGGAAGTCTTTCAGGCTGTAGAAGAGTGTGCAAGGAACTGAAGCCCTCTTTATATGTACTACTAAGAACAGTGTGTGCAGAGTAGTTCCAACACATGTAATGAGTGATGAAGTAACTGTACATATATAAATGCACTGAGCAGTGCAGACACAGTAGGTCTCCTGCCTCCTAGATGCACTGGCTTGGTTATGCATCCTCTGATCTGTTGATCTGAGCATGTGTGGTGGAAATCTCTGTGATTTCCGAATCTGTGTCAGCCAAGATGAAGTAGTCCAAATGTATACAAACCCCACTAATTCCTCCTTTTCTTTAAAAATAGTAATTCGACTACTTCTACTGCCTTAAAGGAAAAAGCAGCAGAGCCTGAAACTGCTGATACAAAACCAATGCTTTAACAGGCAGCTTTCAAAGTAGGGAGCGCTAGCAAAAAATGAACATTCACCTAGACAAAAAAACTTTGTTAACTGCAGCTAACAGTTAAAATATGTGCCAGTGTTAATTTCAGGGAAAAAGCCAAACAACACTTTAAGTTTA
Organism: Burhinus oedicnemus; assembly: GCA_008921705.1. NCBI lineage: Eukaryota > Metazoa > Chordata > Aves > Charadriiformes > Burhinidae > Burhinus > Burhinus oedicnemus. The sequence continues at coordinate 329,465 of VFFE01007818.1, forward strand.
AAAGCAACAACTACAGAAAGTGTGTTATAATGCCACGGAAAATCTGCGCTACTTGTTTAAAATAGAAATACACCCACCCATCTCAAAATCTTAAAAATAAAGAAATACATAGTTCAAGTCACTCAAAGAAGTATCACAGTTCCTATAGCATTCTGCTGTCATTCTGAATAGATCCAAAAGCAGAAAAAGAGAATTTGTCCAGTGAGTTTTTTTATTTTTTAATTATAAATCTCATTAAATTCTAATGATCAATTTAAATAACAATGCTGCGTCCATTGTTACAATTTACAATAGACTTAGACTTATATGACATATAAGTATTAATTATCTATTATATTGCAAAGTAATTCATAATTTGGGTAACGAGCTATCTGAAAACATAAAAAAATTCAAATTGATTCTTTGCTAGTGTGGTTTTCTCTTTTTTAATACCTAGTTAAGGGAAGATTACAAAATTAATATTGCTTTAGAAATCCTGTATTCAACAATGGCTGACATTGTTAGAACTACCCCAGTTTATATTATATCACAATCACAGAATCACAGGGGTTGGAAGGGACCTCTGGAGATCATCTAGTCCAACCCCCCTGCCAGAGCAGGGACACTTAGAGCAGGTTGCACAGGATGGCGTCCAGGCGAGTTTTGAATGTCTCCAGAGTTGGAGACTCCACCACCTCTCTGGGCAGCTTGTGCCAGTGCTCTGCCACCCTCAAAGGAAAGAAGTTCCTCCTCATGTTCAGATGGAACTTCCTGTGTTCAGGTTTGTGCCCTTTACCTCTTGTCCTATCACTGGGCACCACTGCAAAAAGACTGGTGCCATCCTCCTGGCACCCTCCCTTTAAGTATTTATAGGCATTGATGAGATCCCCTCTGAGCCTTCTCTTCACCAGACTAAAAAGACCCAAGTCGCTCAGCCTTTCCTCATAAGAAAGATGTTCCAGCCCCCTGATCATCTTTGTAGCCCTCTGCTGTACCCTCTCCAGCAGTTCCCTGTCCTTCTTGACCTGGGGAGCCCAGAACTGGACACAGTACTCCAGGTGCGGCCTCACCAGGGCAGAGTAGAGGCTTCTGCATTTATATGGAGATACCACTAGCACTGCTCCTAGTAGTAAGTGTTCATGTTTTCTTCTACACTCTGAAGTCAAATTATGAACACTTGGGTGTAAAATTTAAAGGTGATAGTGATAAAACTCTCCACTTCCATATGAAACACAATCTGCGAGCTACATCTGTTCCTGTGGCTGAAGTAGGTTTATTGGTATTATAGTTCTAAACTTTCCCCCAATCTAGTTCAATGATATATGATAAAAAGACTAAGGAAGGTTGATACTGCCCCCTTCATCCATCAGTTTCTGAGGAGCTTTTTGGGAAAATAGTATGTTCATGTAGTGCTCCCCACTGAATGATCATGAAACAGCGCTCTCCATGACTAATGTAATATGTAGAGCCATTTTACTTGAAAGACTAAGTTTTCCTCTATCTATAATGTCAGTGCTTCTGGGGGCCAGGTTTGTCCAGCAATACAAATTATAACCTCCTTTTAAAGATGTCTCTTCAGGATTTTTTGCACCATTAGACTTTCTTTTCGAGCTTTTGCAAGTCAGTTGGTCTACCATACTGAAAATGGAGATAATGGCCCCCTGTCTGTTAAGACTGTTAGGACAAAAATACTCTTTTAATGTGTTAGGTGTTGAAATATCTTCAGAACTAGGTTTGTGTAAGTCATCTGAGTAATGAAATTGAGCTTATGCTTTTTTATGGCTTCAGTAGAGACATGCCCGCTAGCAAGAATGAGTTCAATTCAGATCATGCCCTTGATCTGTGTAAATTCATTGAAGAAATTTTACATGTTGGATAAACCAATGTAATAGAAGGAAACACTTAGCATTTGGTGTAGTATTACAAACATGTCTAAATATCTCCATTTGCATTACATCTGGGATCAGCAGGACTAAACTGTGAATATTAAAATATTCATTCATATATATTAAATCTCATTGGCAGATGCCTTACTCTTGAGGAGATCTTGCTTACAACAAGTTCCTTTATGTAAAAATTATCAAATGTAAGTTAGAATTTTGACTTTTATTTTTCCTGAAAATTTAAAAGTAAATAATGAGAGGTTTTTTGCCTGTGGCTTGTTTTTATTTAGGAGTATAAGTGAACAAAGTAGTCTTCTGAATAAATACTAAAAATGTTCAGATTCTCTCTGTCCCTCTGTTAAGTATGTGCTTATAATATTAAACTTTGTTGTTTGCAGGGAGACAAGGAGGCTGCTTTAGGTCTTCAGTTTTCCCCACTCTGTGACCGCAAGTCTACTTTGGTAGCTCAGTCCCAAATAGGTAATGATGAGTTCTGTTTTTCTTTTTCGTGTATGTGTAGGAGCATGTAAAATCATGTGGAAAATTCTTATACTCATTTTGAATTGTAAATGTTCCAAATGCTATCATACAGAAGGTATTTCTTTGCACCTATCTGCTCACCAAACTCGTATCTTCTTACAGCAGAAATGCAGTGGTCTCAAAAGAACATGAAGTATTTCCACATATGTGATGCCAAGGAGGGTTAGGAGAGGGATTAACCAAAGTACTGGACATAAGCCCCACTTTTACTGTACACGCTTTAGAGTTTGATAGTTCATGTCCTCAGACAGATTGACTCTTGCTTAATCACTCACCGGTCTATCTCCACTACAACCTGAAAGCCTGGCGCTGTTCTGTAGATGCATGTCAACTTAAATCGAATTCATACATCAGATCTCTGGACTGCAGTTAAGACTGTCAGTGTGTCAGGGTCAAACTACACAGGGTCAAGCCTCTGTGGGTTGACAAGGACCACTGCATTCTGTTCCTGTCAATCCTAATTGCATTTTGGTCAACAGTGGCCAAACTTCAGAACAGTGGCCATTTCAGAAATGAGGGTCTTGGCTCTCTCTATGCCCATTTCCATCAGCAATAATAAGGAAATAAAAATTGGTAAAGATCACTAGGGCTAGTCACAAGGAGATACCCTAGAAGGACACTGAGTAAAGTAGTTTGTCCTACCAACATCTGTACCGTTTATGTGAGTGAACAGAGTACTCAGGGAGAGATTCTATAGCTGACAGTGTCTTGTCCTTGAACCAAAGCATGTCATCCTGTCTGATGTTGTCACTCAAAATGTCCTTTATTCCATTTCACTGGGACTTGAAGAGCAACGTGCTTGAGCGTCATAGCTACTGCAGGAGGGAAGCTGGATCCTAGGCTGAAGCAGTGTTGCTCACCTTTGTGCTGTGTTGCATGGTTAGAGTATGAAGACATCTGGAAATCCATTGCTAGCTCATGTGTTAGCATTATTTTTTTTTCTGTTAAGTGCTCAGCAGAGAATAATGCTTCATTCTCTCACTGTGTCAATTCCATACCGTGATGAGCACTTTAAAATGTAAAAGACATTGTTCAGAGCTGACATCTCAGAACTGTGGGATGAATGCTGTCTCCTAAGGATATTACTTGTTCTCTTCACTGATTTGACAGAACACTCCTACACGCTGTGAAATAACACTTTACCTCCACAGAATAATAAACAGCAGTTTGAAATATTAACTCCTTGGCAAGAAGATCTGAATGGTAAAAGAGACAGTATGACTTCTAGCCCCTGGGCTCAACTGTAGCTTCTCTTCTATTCAATAATTAATATTCATTTCAAATGGTAGGTGTGTTCTGCAGTGCATAAAATTTACAAGGAAAAGGAATGAAAAGCTATAATTATTAATGTTTAGCTGTATCTGCACAGCTTCAGGTGGTTTTGTTTTTAGTTCTGCTTTTTTCCTCAGGATGATACTGGTGGTATCTAGTATATTGAATGAGGACTACAGTCAGAAAACCGGCCTGATATCAAGTATTTATTTCTAGATTTGAGAGCTGTGAAAATGTAAAGTCTGATTTTCTCTGGTTTTCTTCTTTAGGTTTCATTGATTTCATAGTAGAACCAACATTTTCTCTTCTTACGGACTCAATGGAGAAAATTGTTATGCCTCTTATAGAGGAAGCGTCAAAATCTGAAAGTCCTGCATTTGGGACATCCAGGTATCGATACACTGCTTAGTTATTGAACAAACATAAACTAACATAATAATGTCATTCTCAGAATTATCGCAATTATTTTAACAGTTTGGGAAGTAACGTAACTAGCTGTACAGTATTGCCATCATGTGGTGCTACATTGTATTTGCAATATGCTATTACTCCATTGACTGTGGATGATCATGCATATAAAAAGGCAAAAACACGGTAACAAGCAGAATACACATGTATAAAATATAAACTCGATTTTCTACAGTATATCTACTAACAACTTTTTTTCCTTTGACTATAATCTTTGCAGTAGATTATTGAAATTCCTGGTTCTCTTATCTTAAGCCATTTTCAGTATAATTTTAATTGACAGTACCAAAAGTCATTCTCTGCTTTCTGAGAGACAGTTGGAAGTGGAGGTAGTGAAGGCGGTTTCAGGGTTTTTTCCGCATTTTATTATGCTGTAGGTCACTTTCCTTCTTCCCCTTTCCATTTTTAGTATTATTTGTTATATACACTTGAGGCAAAATTGATTCCACTTGTATTCCACTTGAGAGATCTAAAGACAGTAGAAGTGAGATGCAGGGGGGGGTTGCCCATCAAGCCCTTGATTTCTGTACCATGATAGAAGTTGTCTATGAAACAACCTAGCTATGACAGATGATGTTGTCTGAGTGACTCCACACTGAAAGCATTGTTCAATAATCAGATGCTGCTTTTACAAACATGGCCTCTGTTACCACATTTTTTTCATTTTGAAACTGTAATTTGAGCTTTCACTGAGACTACTAATATGATAACTCTGCAGGGCAATTTTTCATTTGCTGTGCATTAGTTAGATTTTAATAGCAAAATGATGAACTTTTCTCATCTTTTCTGATCATGAGTTTACATGTATTTCGGTTGCTAGAAGTAAGTAGAACTTACTAGAAGTAGGTATTTATGACAGTGTTGTTAGTGTTTTGGGGAACACTGCTAAACTAAGGCATTACTGGTAACAAACTTGTTTATGTCCTCACTTCTTCACAAATGAATGATTAGCAGCTGCAAATGATTAGTAGCTCCAGGCTTAATTTTCAGTTAATGTTCATGACTGAGTGGTAGATGAACAAATGCTTACGATCCAGCAAAGCTTCCTCATGTGAGATGGAAGATAAAAGGATTTTTTCTTAGTATGGAATCAAGAGCTACACTTATGAAGAGAGTGGAGAGCCTATAGCATGATACAGAAATGTCTGAGCCAGCAGAATTGCACAAACACTACTGTGTGGAAGCCATGAGTATATGGTGTGACATTCACTGTGGTGCATGAAAACATTAGAATTATAGCCCATTCTTTCCATTGTATCCCATTCAACATCTCTGGAGCATATGGAAATTACAGTTAACTCTTCTTGTACAGTTCTTGCTGATATGTTCACTGCAACTATATTTTCTGTTTAATGGAAATCCATTTGAATGCACGTTAACATCTGGTTTTGGTACCAGTGAGATAAACTATGCAGCATAATTGAGTAAATAAAACCTAATATGACATGATTACCTGTACAAGGCCAGAAGTAGGTCTGATTTTTTAATCCTAAGAAAAAAAGTAGAGTTCATTCTTTTTTTCCCACCTTTACATGTACCTGCATATTCACATATGAATAATCAATTTGACTTCTACCTTACCTTATGTGTAAGGTAGCTGCAGAAGCTCTTATGTGGATTTTAAAGCCACTGTACTAAATCCTGCTTTGACTACACTTGAAGGCAGGTACCTTGAAGAGTATTTTCAGGTGAAGCTAAACTTATTTATCTGTTGTATACTTTAGTGTCTTGCTTTTTTTAAATGGGTCAACAAATAATCAGATGTCTTTCCTGTAAGCCCCAAAGATACCATTCACTGTTCAAAAACACAGCTAAGAAGCTGCTCCAAAATGGCTATGTAAACATTCTTCCAAGAGCCAACTTAGAACTAATCTATTTTCAGCTGTCACTATTTTTTCAAGAATTCCTGGGAAAAGGTCAGTAAGAATCAGTCCTGGGTTACAGCTTTATGAGTTGAAGAAATGCCTTGTATCTTAGGCACTCTTTGGTGAAAGTTATTATTTTTAGTTAGTGATTGCATGTAGGTACTAAGGAATGTGATTCAAATTAACTGCTTGTGTTAAAATTGCCTGACTGTGTTCACAATTTAGAGTTTTTTTCCTTCTGCAGCCAAAGTAGTTTGGGAGCAGTAAGCAATGCTGAAGCACAAAGACGACCCAGTTTTAAAAGTACAAGTGATGGAGGGACTCACGCAGAAAATTCTCTAGCAACTGTAGACCTAATAAGCTTTAAGGACAACTTGATGAAGATCATTCAAGCAAACAAAGAAAGATGGAAAGAATTAGCAGTAGAAGGTATGATGTACTCAGGTGGAATGTTTTCATAGGTTACACCCTAAGATCTCCGCTACTTTCATCTTTTAATTTCCTTCAACCTATAAAATCATGTAGTTGTCTTGTATTCATATATTTTATGTCTTAATGTTTGTTTAGATGGTCCTGTTTTGCTCTCCCAGGAGGGTATAAAGAGATGTAGCTGGTCAGGAGATGAGAGGAAATCTTACAGCCTGTACAATAAGGCTCTGTGCTGCTCAGCTTAGCTTTAGAGGTCTGATTAAGAAATGTGCATTCTTGCACTTTTAATCATAACTGATACTGACATCTGCTTTAAACACCAAAATCAACAATTCAAAGTAGTATGTGCTGCCACATTTCTTAAGAAATGTGTAAGTTGTATTTTCTGTTAGAAATGCTATTTGTTCCCCACTGTATGGAACAAAATTCTGTATTGCAGGCTTCTTGGAACTATGCTGTAGGCAATTATTTAAATGACTCAGTGAATCTAAAGATTTGGGCAATCATAGCATGTATTATACCCAAATAAGGCAAAAAGTAACTCTTCATTTTCCAGTTAGTACTTAATAAGGCCAAACCTGCATCAAGTGTCTTAGTTTATAAGCCATACCTGAAAATTGTCTGGGGCTACAGTTATCTGAGTGAAATGATTTGTGATAATTGTTGAACATAATTTATAACCTTGATCCAGGTTAAGTGAATGGCATTTTGGAATATTTTGTCCGCAGTCTGTATTGTTTCCAAGTAAGCACCTGGAATATTTCAGTATAGTGTTTCACTGCTGGGACTTGTCTCGTGGTGCATGACCTGGTACTGACAGGAAATGGTATCCTGGAACCCAGTGCCAGCCTTGTCTTTTATCCCATCATCCAAAGCAGCATCTTTTTTGTCAAAGAGGTGTCAGACAAGACAGAAAAACACTGCTGAGCAGTGCTAAAATCTCATTTAGTGCTAAATTGCAAATGAATATTCTCATTAGGGGACTATTAAGTAAAAACAAGTTTCCGTAATCTATTGTGACAATGACTTGAGGGTTAGGTAGAAGGGGCAACTGAAGAGGAGATTTAACTAATACTGTCTCTTCTTCATGAGCAGCTTCATATGACTGATTGCCTCTTTTGGTATTCTCCAACTAATACTGACTGGGCAAAAGGACGAAGCTGCTAATTTGCAATGATTGGTAGTAACAGCAGACCATCAGGGTGCCCAAGACCATGTAGCTACAGCCTGCAGAAATCAAGCAGCCCTACATGCAAGGTCCTTCAATATGGAAGAATGGAGAACTTGCTATCTGGAAGTTTGCCATTTCCAGTTACATCTAACTACCCAGTTTGAATTTGTGTACATGAGCTTTTTGGTATATTTTTTTTGAGGTGTACAGTGCTATCAAAAAGACAATTTCCCCTTCATTTCCAGTGCTTTGTAGTGCTCTGTAAATTACTGATAGATTTAGCCCAGTTTTACTAGGCTGTTGACAGCCATTGAAAACACAAAGCTTCTCACAGCAGGGGATTTAAGAATTGTTTCTCTATACAGTCAATATTAATGTGAGGCCCAGCAAGATCCAGGAAACTCTGGGCATGCTTTCTACTGTGAAAAACAGAGCTGTTAATGTTCAAGACTCCATGGACTTTGTTGATATTGGAGTTGTCCACATTCTAGGTTACTCTTCTTTTCTTCCATCAACTTGACTAATGAAGTATGTCTGAGTATTTCCTGAACGGAGTTATAGAATTACAGTAGAATGTACTTTAGGAAAACTGATGGGTAAGTGGAAATAGCTAGTGTTAAGGCCAGAACTTGACGGACAATTATGCGCTCTGTGTGATTGTGGTTGAATCCGTTTTGAAAAACCTCTGTGAGAGCAAAGAAGGGATTTATAGAAAACTGCACCCATAAAGAGACTACTTGCAGCAACATCTGCAGTTGACTGAAACATGGCATGGTGACCTTCAGGGTACCTGGTTAGAATGTAGAGGAACCTTGTGAATAGTGCAAATAGATTGGAGTACAAATTTATATTTTGTTAGTACATGGATAGTAAGTTTTTTAATAAAAGCTGTGGGAGGATTATACAGGTTTTGTGAAAGTTAAGATATTTTCCATTTTTTGCAAGAAATGTGTAGGCACTTACTCCATATGTGGGCGCTAAGGGCTGCTGGAAAAGAGGTTTTCACTAAGTGAATGTGGCCCTCTATAGAGCACTGTCTGAGGTAGCACAAAAGTTCCTCGTGACATAACGGGAGATGGAATCTTACCCAGCTGGTCCAGATCAGCAGTATATCTGCTCTGAAGCTGCACCCTGCAAAGGCTGAAAATCCTTAATCTGACTGTGCAAAATTAACATTTAGTAAAGAACAAAAATTATTGAAATACATCCCCTTTCCACTTGAAATTCCTTTCAGATTGTGCTCACATTTGACTAAGCTTGTAAGTGAATAACCTGAGGCCTTGAACCTCAGATAATTTGTTCCATCCTGTCTGGATCTCGTTACCTTCTCTGACTCTATGGCTTGATGAAAAGTCTTTGGATTGTTCTGAGCATATGTGTGAAGTTGTAGTTTATTCATATGTTAGTAGGAGCACGTATCGAGGGAAGAAATACCAAGGGTAAATCACCGCCCGGTGAAAGGAGTTTTGTTATTGCTATCATTATTCCTAGCTAGATAATTTATGACCAACTGCAAAGAGCTGAGTGCACTGGGAAGATCACGTGTATGAGGACAGTGTGCCATGGTAGTAACCAGGCTGGCTCTTAGCATAGATCTCCAAACATGCTTCCTGAGCTGACTATGACAAACAGTACTTCTGCCGTTAAAAGAACCATCTGCATTCTTGTCCGTGGGCTCTGCAAACACAAGACATTGTTCCCAGATTAGTTCACAGACTCAGGAGAAGTTGTCTCTATAAAACGTAGTAGTACAGAGGCACAAGTAATACAGAAAGGAAACTAGCGACATTCCATAAAAATTCCTGAGCATGACTTGAACTCGTTCCAGCTTCTCACCTTTTCAGGATAAGGCTACACAGGTAGCACTGGTTGGGAGGCAGTTCAGCCAGAGGTGGGCGAGGACTGAGGAAGGTGGTCTGACTCCTCTGCCTAGACAGGCCAGAGCAGGAGACTGAGAGACGCTGACAGTGCTGTTGACGGGGCAGCTTTCCCAGAGATGTAGCAGGCTCAGCTGCTGGTGCTAGCCCTGCCTGAAAAGGTAGCTGCTGCTGCTGAGATTTGATTCCGAGCAAGCAGCTTGGGCAAGGAACAGTGTGCTTTGTTTTGGAAAGGCGTATGATCATAAGGAAGGCACTTATCTACCTAGGCAGCTGTTTGAGAGCTTCTTTAACAGAAGGCTTATGAAATAAGATGGCTCCATTTTGCTAAAAAGGCCATGTCTTGTATAATTGATGCAGGGGAACTCAGTGCTTGATAGCCTAAGGGTCCTCAACCTTTCACCACTGGAGAATTAGAAGAATGTTTCTCAAGCCTTTCAGGGAATGCTGTTAACAGGGAATTAGCATAATGATCAAACATCTGGGATTCTAGTTTGAGAGCCTTGATGTTTAATTAATATTCCAAACCCCTAATCACCAGATAATCTGTCTTTGTTCAACTCAACACAGTGATAAAGAGACCATTCCATCCTGTGCTTTTTTCAACACATAGTGGTGAAGGCTGCTGCTGTTTGCAATTGTGGTAGTTGTAGCAAATAGACAGTAAAGATGCTCAGATGAGTCTGAGAGGTTGTTTCATTAGAGAAAATGTTTGCTAAATGGATTTTAAGGTCTGGAAGTTATTGACCTACTGAGAAAGCTGTAAGAAACACACAACTTGATGGGAAAGATTTAAGTATCATGTAAGATCCTCCATGATGCAGTTCTTTTTAGAACACAGAGAAATTGTAACACAATGTTTATTCCTTCATGTTTATTTTGTTCTATGAAAATGTTCTGAAGATTTACTGATCAAGTTGGTCAGTGGTTGGCAAGCTCACGTACTCTTAACAGAGTAAAAGAGTATGCACTAGTAATCGTGCTTACCATCTCTTCAGTAGACATCGTTGTAAATAAAGTTACAGGGCTAGATAAGTATCATTATATTCACTTTACAGTTGAGCAAAAAAAAGGCACAGACAGCTTAGAGCACTCACCTCAGGTCGTAAAATAACATGAGTGAATGCAGCATAGAGACCAAGGATCTAGCTGCCAGTCCAATGGGCCCATCACTGAAGCATGCTAACGTCGTCCATCTCCAGGATAATACAACAGCAGTGTTACTTGTTGTTCCCATTTTATGTTTATGTAACTCTTCTGAAGAATTAACTGTTACAGGACCTGACCAAAGGTTGCATTATCGGTGTGGAATGTGATCAGTGACAAACCTTGTCCTCAACACCTTTTGGCAGTGCACTGTGCTGCATGGCTCAAAGGTGTGTGTCTGGCATGACTGAATGCGTTGGGACGGGATGAAAAATATGTGAGGCTGAACGAGGCCCTCGTACTGTCCTGTGCTTAATTTTGATTGTAAAAATAGGAAAAAATGACAACTATCTCATTTTTGGAGTAGACATCAGCTTTTTTTTTTTTTTCGTAGGCAGCAACTTTGAATAACAAATGTCTCTTCAGAAAAACTTCTGCATCGTACCTGCAGGCCCCCCTCGGGCACTTTCAGTCCTGCATACTTCCATTCACAATAACCACAAGGTTCAGTCCCATTTTGTCTGAAAGATTTTCTCTGCAGACTCACTAATAAGAAGAGAGTAACAGCTGCTGAAATGCAAAAATCTGAGAGTGATGATCTGATAGCATGTTAATGTGATTTAGCAGCCGCTAGGAAGGGCGGATGGTGGGAGGATGTGTGTGACAGTCACAGAAACCGACTGACAGTTTGGCACATGAAATCTACCCTAATGGACTGTTTTAATCTGTTAGAGAAAAATAAATTCAGGGGGCTAAAGGAATCCCACCTAGGACCAGTGACAGTGATTTTAATTGCAGTGCTGAAATGTTTAGGTCATAAGCAGTTTTGGAGCTAATCCAGAGAAGTGTTAAGAACAGTGGGAAAAGGAGAATTTTTCACCATGGTCTGAGGAAGTGCAATGAATGGGTTGAGCTAAGAATAGCAAGAAACATTTTGTATCGGCAGTACCTGGTAAATCACAGACTAAGGAATGATAACTGAACCTGATAATGGAACCTGTTATATATCCCCCTGGAGTATACACCAGAGAGAGCTGGCCTGCCTCTGCACATGACAAACTACATGACTTAAAACACCTTTTCCCTCTAGTAGACTCAGAGCAGCATGCTCCTCACTTCCCCTGTCCCAAAAGTCCCAGTTTACAGCTAAACAGCAAAAGAGAAGTAAAAGGTTGAGGTAGCCACCCTAGAAAACTATAAACTCACAAATTATTATCCACCAAATCTTTTAGGAAAAAGTTTTGATAGCTGACTAAGCCTTTGCTACTTTCTCTATATGACACCAAGTGTCACTGGATCACGTGGTTTGCAGTGGTTTTATATACTCCTATATCTGTTATGAAATTTGTGTGAGGAGTTGAAAGTGGAAGGAATCAGTGTCTAAATAACTCTGTGGGTTACGGCAATGTGTTCTTGGGCTTGAAAACGGTGGGTTGGTTGGGAAAAATCATGGTTCTTTGGGAGCTCTTGGACATGTCTTTAAACGTACTTGGGAGTCCCAGAGGCACCAGGATCGGTCCTCTTATTTTCTGCAAAGTTTTGACGCTTATTGCTTGTCTCTTACTCTTCTCTGTAAAATGGCTGATGTGAGAACATGTCTTTTGGAAAGATGCAGTTCCTTCCCACGTTGTCCCGGTTTTCGTCTTTTGTCTGCTTTGTGGAATTTTGTTTTCCAGTAAAAAAGAAGGCAGACAAGCCTAGAAATCAAGGTTTGTATTAATATATACAGAGAGACCATAACAATCCAGCAGCATTCTTCATTACAGATTCCTCAAATAATTTATTTCTTAGTGAAGATGAACAGCTTTCCTCTCTAACTCAGTACTTTGCTAATGCTTAATACTACAATGTCATTATGTCTTTCTGCAAGAGTAAGTTATTGTAGCTTATTTTCAGTACAGCCAATGAAAATAGCAATGTGATTCAGCAGACATTTGCTTTACTGTGGTTTAGCACAGTGGCAGTCGCTGCCATTAGCTGATTAGAGATGTTCTGCTTACTCATGGCTTTTGTGTTTTTCCTCTCCACTCCTGTTAAGTCACTGTGTACTCAAGTGGTGCAGTTGCTGGAGACTGAAAGGTGTCTTACAAGCCGTGCACTGTGCAGATTATAGTAGTTGAATGCTCTGTTTCTTATTACAGAAAGGCCAGGAAAAGAAAGTCGATGGACATATACAGAAGAGAAAGTACCAAAATGTAGAAAAGCTTCCTCACCACTTAGCAGACCATATCCTGCAAGTGTTGCTGCATACACAGGCAGTAACATAGCCAAGCTGGTGGAAATCAGTGTTGTGGTTGATAATGCAGACTCACCAGAGCTTCTGCAGCAGCAGAGTAGCAATACTTGGGAGACCACAGAGTCCTACGTCACAGTACTAGTGATTGTGCCATGTGACAGTTTTAGTGTTTTGTGGACAGTTTAGTCCTTTGTTGAGCTGACAGGAATTCAGTGCTCCCATTCACTCCAGCAAATAATAAAGAAAAAAGAACTTAAAGAACTCACTTCAATTTTCAGAGACTTATTAAGCCAAAAAAAAAAAAAAGTGACTTAATGAAAGAAGAGTAGTATCTGGTGAAAAAGGAAGAGGAAAGAAGTCACCTTCACTCACTGACACTTTTACTGTAGATGCAAAATTACTAAGTACCAGAATTTTTCAACTATTCTGACATTTGGCTATTGCCTTACGACTCCTGCTGGTTTTCCAAACAAAACAACGCAGTACAATTATTTTGCCAGCAGCCCAGCCTAAACACAAGGGAGGAAAGACACCACTTCAGTGATGTTTAGGTATCAAATGCCATTGTTGCTTCTCATGAAGGACAATGATTTAAGGCAGGAGTTCAGAAATGGCACAGAACTTCAGACGAGAGAGAGAAGATTGAGTCATCCCTAACAGACCAGTTGGGAGAAGTCATTTGTTTTACGGATGAACTCACACAAATTTTTGGGTTCTTGTAAAGAAAACAGTAGCAAATAGTTGAAAATATGTAAACAGGCCTGGCTCCAGGCACTTTTACCAAGTTAAAACAGAGAGAGGAAAACCAGTAGCAACAATAACATATACCTTGAGTTCACTGCTCTGCACAACACACTTCCATCTGCCTTTATCTGAATGGATATGATAACCCTTAAGCTACCTCCCCCCCAAAACAGAAGGGAGTTTTCTAAAGGGCCAAGAAGATTGTTTAATCTTATTAGTCTTGTTCATCTATTTACTCTTATTAAATATTGTCAGTGTTGCTAATGCCAAGTTACATTGCTCATTTAATGTACCCCATTTCCATCCCCAGCTGGCCATGGCAATGTGTGCCCACAGGGGAGGAGAAACTTGCTCTTCCCAGCAGCCCAGTGCAGGGTGAGGGTCAGCAGCCTTGCCTGCTGCTCTCGGAGGGTCCTGCCAGTTCGTGGCTGGATGGAGGCTGAGGCTCTGCCGCAGTATTTATTACAATACTTACTGTCCAGCACTGGGGATCAAACATCGTGCCAGCTCTGCTCCTCTTACACTTGTGGTATTAACTTAGCAGTGCCTTGCTTGAATCTTATTCAGTCACTGTCCTAGTCTCAGCCTCTTTTAAAGACTGCTAAATATTTGTGTTTCATCAGAGTGATAGGACAGCAGAAATGATAGAAAATGCCAATTATGATATCCAATATAAAGGTCCTTTATAATACAGAGTACAATTATTAGCTGTTATGGAGAGGAGAAATCTGTATTTCTCCAGCACATATAGCATATTTCACAAGTGCCTGACGTACCATAAGAATTCAGTATTTTTCATCTTTTTGGCAGTGGATTTCATAGGGATTGAAGCTAAGTGGAGCAAAGAAAGTCAGAAAGTAGACTCAGGTGTCCAGCAGATGAGCGACTTAATACCAAGAAAAAGGATTGGGGGTGTTAATGAAAGTTGTGATATCATCATAGAGGATTTTGTACTTGAGGCCTCTCAGTCTCAGTCACAACTACCAGCCACTCCTACTGAGCAAAATCCTCCCAAGTGGACAAGTTACTTTTCTTCAAGTTTATTTAACTGAGAGTGACTTTGAAATTTTATCACCATGGAAGGGTAATCGCAGATATAATTATTGGCATAAAAAGACTAATGTTTAGCAATAGTTTTATCTCCACATATTTTAAAATTCCACAGTATTTTTCATACTTAGAAAAAATCGTATTTTTCTCACGTATTCTTTTCTACTGACTTCTGGAATAAATAGTATCGCACCAGTTTAAATGCAATAGGTATGATATTTAACTAATATGTCATCAGGTGTAACTCGGTGAAGAGATACTCCATTTCAAAGTTACATCCATCACATACGCATAGACCTGAGTTAGAGTTTGGCTGTGTTTTAGATATTCTTAAACAGACATCCTTGATATCATCTCAAGGGCAGTCATAGACATAAGAGACCAGCATGGCAGAAGTTAAGAACAGGCCATCAGCATTGTTCTTATTAAACTGGTAATCTTCATTTGCCAGTTTAAGTTTGGTAGGGAGTGAAGGAAAGCAATTTTAAGATTAGATATTCAGCTTTATGAACTAAAAAATAACTGAGTTTTGCCTATATGAATATTCTGAGACTTCTGATATCAGAATGAAGTGGTCAGCCACCCAGTTACACCAAGATAAATCTGAATTCTCACTAGCATTGTCCTAAAACACCATTCTGTGAGAAAAATACTATCTGTTCTTACCAGCTTTCAGGCTAAAAAAGCCACCATTTGTAGAGTGAGCTAAGTTAATTTTACAGTTTTGTGTGCAATTATAGTTCAGCTTTACTTTCCTCAACTTACAGATGCATCTGAACTGTATCTGAAATATTTTATCTTGGAATTTCCTTGGCTTTTTTATAACGTTAAGGCAAAATGCTTGTAGCTCTGCCATATGGAGGCAAATATGGCACGCAAATCAGTTTCTTGAGACAAAAGGCTTAGGTAGGTAGATTATACCATGAGTCACAGATGCTTTAATTAACATATCTGGATTGAACATCAGATTTGATTCAAGTTGCACATGCATGTTTCTTAATATCTTTAGCTTAACCACTTCTTTGTAAGAGTTGCATTGAAGTCTGTAGAAAAAGAGTACCTGTCCACGTTTCAGATATGATTTGGAGTCCAAAACAAGCAGTTCTCTAAAGTTTGTAAAAAAACTGGCTTAACAATTTAGAAATTGCTCAAATTTGAAAGTTCTTGATTTTTTTAAAACTATGACAGGAAATATAAGAAGTGACAAAAGAAGGAAATTATTTAAGTGTTTCATGCTTCTGCACATCAGTTCAGGTTTGGAGGTGTTTCTTTCCATTCCATTTCACAGGCCAAATTGTACTTCAGGGGAACTTTCTTTGGATTGAGAAAAGTGAGGTGATGAAAATGCCAAATGCTGACTGTGGCAGAAATGTGATTACAGATTGGGCTATCTTTCAGTTGCCATATGCAATCACTTTTGGTCTGGATTTGGATAGGTCACTCAACCAGAGTTTCTGGGAGCTGCCTGTTGAACTCAATACCTCACTGCTTGGTTTCCTTCCTTAATACAGTGTGCACAGCCAAGTTGGAAATTTTATGCAATATCACTCAGCTATTTTGTGGAGGTGTTGTTCAAACTGCAATGCTTTCACTTTTTAAATTTGTAGTGTTTTGTATCTTCTGTAGTAGTATACAGATTTTAAAATTTGACTTTACGAAACAGATGAAGATGGTACAGTTACTTTTTATCAAAATTCTCACCCTCCATCACAACTTTTCCATTTTCTCTTTTCTTTATCTTCTAGTTCCTCCTGGTACCACCTCTCTGTGCTGCTCTGTTCTGTCTCCTTTTACTCAGGGCCATTTCATTTGTGCTGTTCTTCAAGTCTCTGCAATAGAGCATGGAACAGAGCCTTCCACAAACATTATTTTCTCCTGTAGCTGCTGTCCCCTGAAGCACAATTTCCTCTGTATTTCTTCCTTCCCATCCTGTATGTGCCACTAGTCATAATGGCAGCAGTACTGGATTGCATGTGTGTAACCCTCTATAACTTGTTCAGCTGAAGCTCTGTATTAGCTGACATTTTGAACTTTTCCAGGCTGACAGGCCAACTCCCTTCGGGGCTTCCCTTCAGTTCTGATGACTCCCCCATCCCCAGCAAGGTACTCCCCTCCATGCCCTTTCTCTGTTGCAGAACTGATGAGCTCTGCTCCTCCTAGTCCTGTGGTGGTAAGCACCACTTCTGGGGGACATGCCTGCAGCATGGGGTCCTCCTGCTCTCATCCGTCAGCTTACAGTGTGTCTGATGATGCTTCTTGCTCTGTACTATGGCCAAAAAAAAGAGGTACGAATTAGAGATCAAACCAGAAAGCGGGCCGCTATGGTTCAATTGCAGTAGTGTAATCAGGAGCAGAATCTGACCCATATTAAACACAGTGGTGCACACGTCCTCATGCAGAAAGTCGATGTTCACGATGTTCCCATGTGCAGCTCTATCAGTCACTACTCTGAAATCAAACAATTGTGGCATATCCTTCTTATCTAATTTACATATTTTGTTCCCTCTTTGTAGAAGAACTTGTGAAAAATGTTGGTGAACAGGAAAAAGACCAAAGCAGAAATTCCACAGATGCACAGTTACAGGAAGAGACAACAAGGATACAAAATGAGAGTAGTCAGGGAAGCGATGGTACAACCTGTCCTCCCAGATCCATCGTCCTACAAGTAGTCTCTTTCGACACTCCTCTGAGTGATGAATCCAACTCAGAAAAATGCACTAACTCTGATCCGAACCAGAAAGATCTCACCGATGCCCAGCAAGAAACACAGAATACAGACCCACTGAATGGTAATGCTTCATCACAGAGCACCAGTCAATCTAATGAAGCTGTCCAGGGTGAAGCTGCAGCAGTGTCTGGTATCTCCCTGTCAAATATCGACAGTAATGTAAAATAGCAAAATAAGGTGTTGTGCAAACCATCAGTGTAAGACAGTTTCTTCAGGCATGTGTAGAAACAGTAGTGTCCTAAAACCATCAAATAAAAGCTGTTTGATGTAAACAAATAACATCTTCTTGATATCAGCTATTTGGTATCTAGTAGGATTTTTTTTACATAAAATACCAAGACCTTTAGTTGAACTGGAAGAATGTTTTTAAAGTAATTTAAAGATGCATGTTTGCAATTAAATAGCAGTTTGTTACTGGAGAATGAGGTAAACTTTCAAAACAGAACTATCTAACATTTTATCTTCAAATAGATAATTATTCTTATGCTATTAAAATGCACACACACACACACACCCCCCTTAGTTTAGGCACCTGATATGGTTATTATTTTGTAAACCACATCTTTGTACTAAATGTAATGTGAATTTTAGAGTTAACTTTAAGTACATGGAATTTGCTAACTGTAGTAGGCATGGGACTGTGTCATTCTCGTAATCAGAAAGATCAGTCTCCTGACTGTAGTTTGCAGGACAAGCGGAGCAGCCAGAAAATCCCTGTAATTTCAGAATATTTTTTTAGAATATAAGTATTTTGTCACAAGCTGACTATGATTTAGTATCCAGTGATTGTAGGACAGTATCAAGGGCAAGATACCCAAGCAATAGGTATAGATGTTATCAAAGTAAGACACTGTGCATTTACATTTTATTTTCTGAATTTGCTTGTTGTTAGAATAAGCTTTGAGGTATTGGGGTAATAAGAATAATCAAGGCATATAATGACACTTCTTTTCTTGACTTCTAATTAAAATGCTGAACTCCTTAATGCTTTTATGACGGTGAGCCTTGCAATATTGTGCCAGAAGTATGGCATTGTCTGAGCAGCAACATTGAAGTGCTTATAAGGCGTAGCTTAAACATAAGTATATGACTTGGCAAATTTCTTAGAAATGCTTTTTATGGAGAACTCCCACTTATTCTGGAGTTCCACATTCCAGCGCTCCATGCTTTTATTGTTGACAGGTTTTTTCCATCAGAAATAACAGATGGTTCATTTAGGGTCCTAAATCAAAATATTTACACTAAAATTAATTTCACAGCATTTGAAATTGTCTAATAATTGGCATTTTTGTCTTTTGACATGTATTTTTTACACCAATTTTTTTATGAAAGCCCAACTTGAAATTTAAGTGCCTTAGAGATGGTTCCCGTGTCCTGGATCAGGAACACAGTGGGAAAAGCTGCATCTTTTATCTTTCAAACGATGCAGAAGGAAGGTGTGGTGTAGCTGTCCTTGGGGCTCTTTAGATGGCTGACCAACAAAAATGCTGTTTGAGAGGCCAAATACAACTCAGCATGTAGTTAGTGCACTCTGTTGCCTTGTCAGTCTTCACATTCCACCTTTCCTATGAGAACAGAGATTTCTTATTTTAGAAAAAGCTAATCCCATTCATTTTCTAAGGCAGGGAATTTTCTACAGAATGCCTTGTATTTTAAAACTTCAAACTGCAAAATGTATGAAAAGGGTAAGAAGTGGTTCAGTTTATAAGAGTGTATTTCCAAAGGCAAACATGATCTGGAAGCTATTTTTCTCTTGAAGATGGTAAAAAAGACTTAATAACATGAATTCCGCCAATGCAAGAATGTTCCTTCACCAGAGATGGCAATGTTAAAAAAGACCGCAGATAAATAATGAAATAGAAATATGAGATCGATTTACTTATTTTGTGGAAATAAATAGTATTGGTAAAGTCCTGAACTAAAAGCCAGAGCACATCCGAGGACATAGCTCAGCTCTTGCATCACTAAAGAGGTAGCAGTACTTAAACCACAGACTAATAACAAGTCATGGAAAAAGGGGAGATATAGCAGGAAACATAACTACATCAGGTGATTAATCACACAGTAAGAGAAGCAGCAAATTATTTTTAAGGCAACTCCAGAGGCTGAGTGATGCGCCAATACTCCCTTACTGGGATTTCCCAACTTACATCTGAGCCATTGCAGGTTTTGCAGCACACGTCTCAGTTGCTGCTGATGGCCACAGAAAGTTTTGGTATAGAAATACAGGTTTCTCTACTGAAACTAAACATCTGTGCCTGAAAATCTTGAACTGCTATATAAAGATCTTTGGAAATTAAATGGAACTGAAAGGATTTTTCTCCAAACCCTTCTTTACTACAAGCTGTGCCTTTTCCTGCTGGCGAGAGCATGTAAAACGTAGAGGCTACTGCTCATGCCATTGATCAAACACATGCCCAACCATTATAAAATTCTGTTCTGAACAGGTTGTCAGAGTAGTTTAAAAACTGTTCATCTGATACAGTTTGTGAACAAAGGTAGTCATCAATTCTTGGTGTTGTCGTGGGAAATTATATTGTCACAGGAAATTATATTTTCAAAATGCTGTTGTCATGGGAAATTCAGCGAATTTATGCATTCCCAATTCTTTGGATCTTACATTCTAGAATAGTGACTTTTCACCTATTTAGACCTGTGAATCCTTAATTTTTTTCTAGTAGAAATGTGCATCCCTGGTTAGCCAACTTAAGCCTACAGAAAGTAAGTTTGCATTTCTTTTAGTCTCATGAACCTTTCATGGATCCCCTCATAAGTAATTCATAGTCCCTCAAGTCAGAAAACCACAAGATCAAGCTGCATTTCTGATTTACACTATAACAAATTTTTAGCAGAGTGCTACTATGCATAGAATAAGGATATTGATTAGGTGATATTTTTAAAGGCATTTTTAGTTGTCATTTTATGTGAAAATTCTGTTCTCTGTGGTGTGTTGAATTTAGTCTCATCCATCTCCTTCAGTGATTATTTGTGTTCATTTTCCAGCATAGATAAATACCCAGGTAAATGGAGAGCCTGATGAGTGTTTTGCCTAGTTTCTGTAGCATATTATTGTCAGAATTCAATACTCTCTGACCAGGTTCTTTTAGATACTCCACGTGTGAAGGATGTGATGTTCAGTATCAAATTTACCTATTTGAAGACAGTTGATGTTACATGGAATTTCTGATTTAGCAGAGTGATACAAAATATACTGAAAGCACACTACAAATGTAAGTTACAATTAGCAAAACAGAGCAATTGCAATACACAACTCAATGACAATGCCAATGTGAGTCCCATTACCAGTCTCTAGAATATGCTCACCGTCACGATGCTTGGTGTCCCTGGTCACCAATGAGGCATACATGGGTTGAGGCCAGCTCAAGCTCATTGCTCTCTTCTAAATTCTTTTGCTAGTTGTTTAGTTTTTATGGTCTACATAGGGCTGAGCCACATATTCACTCCCTCCACACTAGCTTGACTAACTCAGGGAGAGAGTCACGCTGTTCTACTGAACTCAGGCAGAAAATCTACACCACTGGTTGACCCCCTCAACTGTGATATAGTCAGTGGATCCACTCAACTGACATAAGTGCTTATCTAAACCAAAGGCGACCCTCCACTCCCCTTTGAGTTGAGATTGTCAGCTTTCTTTGCAACAGTTCTGGTCGATCACCCCTTGCATTATCACCTGAGCTTGATGGGCACATCCCCCTTGCCCATCTCCACTGAGCCTGCTTCTATTGTAGGGGCTTATTGGTCAGTCACGGTATCATTTACATTCTGATTTTAAGTCATTAAATAGTTTGATTTATACTTCAAATTTAGTAACATTTCATTCTTGCATTTT
The DNA here is from genome assembly GCA_008921705.1 of Burhinus oedicnemus. NCBI lineage: Eukaryota > Metazoa > Chordata > Aves > Charadriiformes > Burhinidae > Burhinus > Burhinus oedicnemus. The sequence continues at coordinate 350,703 of VFFE01007818.1, forward strand.
CCCTATTTTCCCAATATTTAAATGTCATAGAAAAATATTTTGAATATTTCATGAAAAGATTTACAGAGGCACTATGTCATCATATTCTTAAAACTTTCTTTCCTAAGGACAAACCAGCCATGTTACTATATAGTGAGAGATCTATCTATATATTATTTAGATACTATAATCTTTTAAGTCAGCACTGACCCTTTCACAGAACTTTGTGCTTCTAATAAACTGCAGAGGAGACCTAATATTAATTTCTCAACTATGTCATAGATGATATAAATAAATTACATATATGGTGGGCTTTTTCTGTGCCTGCCAGTTAAAAAAGTATACTGCAGGTATTTACATCACTGTAATGCGCAGGGGCCAGGGCAGCAAACACATGGTGAGACTCAGGTCCTGGCTCTTTGACGCAAAATTAATATTGGGTTTCAGCAGCAGCTTTAAGTACCTCTGCAGAGATTGTGCCACCATATTAAAGATAAGTGAAAAGAAAGACAATGCAGGCATTTAGTATTGGAATAGTCTGCCATATTCAATACCAAAGGGAAAACTCAGGCTAAAGTGTTTCATATTTATCTTTCACAGTGGTGAAATGATTTAATATCATTCTAAATGGAGGGAATCCATTAAACTGTTATTGTTGTTGTCTAAATGTAGATACTTAGTGTTTTTGCAAGAGTTTTCATTGCTGTGGCGTGTGTAGAAGCCTCATAACTACAAATGGCACAGCAGTCTCTGTTTTCTCACTCCCCCCTCCTCTTTCTCTGTATAAGCAATGTTTAAGATGGTCAAGAGAAATTGTGTTGTGTTTGATGCAGTAGCACTCAGCACAGATACAGCATGGGTAGAATTCCCACTTTTCACTTTTGCACCTGTGTTGATGGCCAGCGGATCCAGACAGGACTCTTTTAACCAAGGTCAGATATTTTAAATGTAATGTCACTTCAAGCAAGCAGAAAGTAGCATACACATGACCTTACATTTTTTCCCTGCTTCCCAAATTAGAGTTTTTTGAGTATTCTAAGAAGCACTATACATCTGTCAGGACATTATTAGCACTCTCCATGCTAGATTTTCCCACCTCTGTACTTTCTGTGCTGAGGATATGGGGTAGAAGGCTAAAGCGATGTCCAGAGTGCTCGCTGACTCCTGGGGCGCAGAAATAAACACCTGAGGGTGCTGGGACTGGGAGAATGAGATAGAAAGTAAGAAGAAAAGCAACATAATTATTCAGATTGAAATGTCATATGTTAGCTGTCATTGTTCTGTCCTTTATAAAAAGCAGAAAACTCAGTTTGGTTTTCTGTGAGTAAGCGACTGAATTACAATAGAGATGGGGAACACAGGAAGATGATCTATTTGCGTTCTTGGGAACTGTCACTGAATGTTTGGATGTACTATGGTGAGGGGGTTCCCCATTAAAAAAAAAGAAAAAAAGGACTGTTTTCCTCTCCTTGTATCACATCTCTTTCTAGGTGTAGTTCTTGTAGACTATTGCATTTAATTAGCAGGACTAGCTCTGCCCTGCGTCCTGGTCAGTACGAAGGGAAAACTGGAGAGTCGCTATTACAAGAACTCATGTTGTGGTTGAATGTTGTTTTTCTCCACAATACCTTTTTCCTTTTCATCATCTCACTTTCATTTAATTGCATGTTACAAGATTAAGTGGAACTATTATAAGGTGATTTTTTTTTAAGTGGTGATTTTCCTTTTTTCCCGAGTGATTTATTAATTAGAACATTAATTTTAAAAACTGCTTATGTTTAATTAAACAACTCCATGTTTCAATGATTTATAAATGCTAATTGGCACCCTTTTAACTTTTCACTCGTGATGATTGCCACATTAATCCTTAATATCAAAATGTAAAGGAGATAATAAATCTGTGATGAAACAGATTATCAGTAACTTCACTCTATATGAGACTAGAGCACTACCCAGTCACATCGAGTTATGCAAAGCATTCAGTGTCATCAGCAGTCAGTGACTGAAAGCCTCTGGAAGATAACCAGGTTAAATAGCAGTGGACGGATCCACATCAACAACATGCCAGTTTGATTTATGGTGATGCAAGTGGCATCAAAGAATCATCTGTGCCATGCGCATGCTAGTGGCCGTTCAGTGCCGTGGTGGCCCTGTGGTGCTCAGCCGAGTGTGGAACCCTTTGCATCCGTGCAAACCGGGTGCAGATCGCTGTGGTGCCTGGTTCGTTAGCGTTCCTTGTACACACTCTGTGTGACTAAACGGAGCAACAGCAAATCGGGATCCTGGTATTAAGAGAAGGCATCTGTGTTCATGCTTGGGATGAGGATGGAGGGAAGGTCATATTAAAAGAGCAAACGATGTGTTTACAAAAAGGATAGGGATTAGGATAACAGCCATTAGCAACTATTCAGAGGGCGGAGTTTATCACGTACAAAAACTGATGTATTGACAGGAAGAACGTTACGTATGATTAGAAAATTTTTGTTTTACAAGGCCTTCACAAACCACGCCTATCCCACTCCTAAACTCCTGCCAGCCACCCTAAGTCAAGTATAAAATTTAAATATTTAGATCAATAGATTTTACTTTCATACCCCTCCCCATCCCCGTTTTTGTTTTTATGGATAATAATAAAAATTTTGCTAAATCCCTCCAAAAACAACGGCAGGCTGAAAGATTTGGAGAAATTCTTGTTCTACTTCTTATTAGTCCAATTTTGAGACTTTAAAAAACTTCGGAGAACTGATTGTCTATATTCCACCCACACTAGGTTTAGGTAAAATAAGGGGGCTGGGAGGAATGCTGCTTGGGGGAATATGGCCCATCTGCTGGTGCCTGTGTTACAGAGTGGGCAGTGCCCGCTCTGCCACCGTTCAGAGCAGTGAAACAAGGGAAAAATCAGTAGCAATTCTCACTTGTTTACAGTGATGCCATGGTGAATTCATAGCTATTAATTTTCCTCTTTCTTCATTCTCATTCTCATGAGCTCCCTTTCCTCTCTTCTCTTGCTCTTTTCTAAACTGTGAGCCGCCTCTTCAAGTCACCGTCTCTTGTTTTTTCTTTCAGATCGCACGTCATCCGTGCTCCCTTTCAGCTGCTTGTACCTTTGTTTTCTGTCTTTCAAAAATCTTCCCCTGCCTGTATTTTTAGTTTTATAACTTTTATGCTTCTCCCAGCTCATCTTCTCTGCTTTTGAGACTTCTGTGCTTTTCCTTTTTCACATTTTCAGTTCAGCATTATTAATCACTGGTGGGATCACTCAATCAACTGGTTAAAACTGAGAAGTTACTAAATAACACTGTAAGTTTGCTACATTCTCTCCTATCTCAGTTTATAATTTCCTCAGCTGTACTCATTCAAAATTACTGAAGGGTTTGAGCAACAACTTAATATTATGATTGCTGGTTTGAAATTCATATTGTATCACTTAGTTTGAAAGCTGCTTGTGTCACTAGGTGTCATTTCTCCTATCTGACTGAATTAATTGAATTCTTAGAACTTGACACTGGCATCTTTCATTGTCTGAGAGAAGCTTACTCCCAATTTGAGAGCCTATATTGAAGAGGATTTAAACAGCACTTCTCTGTAGAGGGTGAATTTTGACTTTCAGTAAGTTGCAAGATAACATAAACCGAAAACAAACCCACTTTATTAACACTTACTCATGTAAATGTCTTCATATTTTTGTTTCATGCTGTGTTCTATTGCTTTCATTCTATCTTTTGCCTTATGGATAAACCATAATGATTAGTTAATTCAATGCTTTGCTTAATCTGGTGAGAAAGCAATTAAAGAAAGCTGTGAGTGAAACCTCGTTTTAACTTTAAAAAAGTCAGGGGAAAAAAGTTCCTGTCTGTTTAGGGCTGCTCTTTCTTGGGTAACTTCCTCACTCAGGTTCCCATTCGCATTTGTTTATCTTCCAGGTGAGCCTAAACACTGTAAGAAGTCAGAAGATATAGTAAAAGCCACTGAGCAGAAAGAAGCACTGATACAGAACTAGATTTGCTAATTCTTAAAAGCTTCTGACGTTTCAGTAAGGACAGGTAATTTTGTCATTTCTTTCTTAGAATGGGGAGAGTTTTATACCATAAAGACTCTCTTATTGCTCTTATTATCATCTTTGTTCTATTCCAGTTGTGGTTTTATTACAAAATTTTGAAATGGGGAGACAGTACACCCCACTTCCTATGTCCCCTTACAACCCATTCAATATAAACAAAGGAAAACCAGTACTTTTACATCTCTGAATCCTTAATGTCAGACTAAATGGTCATGCAACAAAACATCCTCAGTTCAAGTATATTAAATACTGGAAGTAATAGTGTTAAAAATTTACTGCTATGAATTTTCATTTGATCTCTGTTGCAGGAGAAAAGAAGAACTCTAGCTGTTCCTACCCCATGTTCTCAGAGGCTGTTATCTGTCAACTTGTTCTTGGATCATCCTGTTTCTGTGGAGAGTGGTTGGACAAAATGATCAAAAATGTAAAACGTAAAACCCCGAGCTGGTAAATCACAGCACTTAACAGCCCGCAAGATTTCAGTTGTATTTATTGTTGCTATTTCCTCTTCTATTCCGCTTTCTTAAACTAGCCAAAATACTTTTTTCAGCCAAAGTTGGACCTCGCTTTATTGCATCACTGACACCAGACATCTCCAGTTAACCACGAGACATGTGAAAACATGACATTTATCATCTGCCCAGGATTGCTGTAACGTGTCACTGCTACTGGCATCCAATGGAAATGGAAAGTCAAAATGAAAGGTTGTTATAGATACTTGTTCATGCAACCATGCTGCATGCAACATTGAAGTCCTACTTGTTAGCTTCCTTAAAATATCTGAAAATAAAAATATGTAGACTGTACAGGGAAGTTGTAGAGTTACACTGACCAGCCTGTGTGGATGATGATTCTTCCCCACTGCGGTGGCTGCCATATGGAGAGAACTGGTGTTTAACAAGTCAGTATTCAAAATATCTCTTTAAAATTAATTAAATAGCGTCCAGTATTAATGATGAAAACATTCTCAGTCCTATAGTATTTTGGAAGACATCAGCGATGGTGTCAGCCCTACCATGAAGCTGGTGCTTAGTGTTTTGTAGGGCAGAAGAGACAGCTGCAGGAGTGCATGAGAATTGCTTCACTTCAGCAAAATATTGTGTTGCCTCTCAGACAGAACTGGAAGGTGACACCGAGGCCTTATATCATGGTTTGTCGCAAATGCAAAGGTGACAACATGGATCCAGCGAATCTTTGCTAGTGTTTGTTTCATTAAAAGAAAACACCAGACCATCTTTCTCTGAGAGGCAGTGAAAATGGAGCATGCAGGCAGTTACCTCTGCAAGAAGCTTCAGAATGAGCCCTCCAGCCTGAACTGTACCCAGAAGAAGACTCCATTTTCATCTCCACTTCCCTCGAGCTGCACGTGACCCCTCCTGGCTTGCCCAGGTGTCCCACGCAGCTGCAGCCAACCTCATTTTCCTCTGCTGGAACCTGCCAGGAAAATTCCATGCTCCCCTTCGCGTTGTAGGCGCTCGGGTGGCTCGGGTCGCTGCACTCCCAGTTCTCCTTTTTGGACCCTGTGGTTATTACCTCACTGACCAAAAAGTCTTTACAATCAGCCATGGTCCACTCTGAAGAGGACTCGTGGGGGCGGTAGCACTCCCCTCTATGCAGAGGCCGATGGACAATTGAGACCTATGTGCTATTCATCTGCTGCTTCAGGGATCTAACCGGAGCTCAACAGGCATCAGGCTCAACCTCAACAAGGGCACGCTTTGTCCCGATTGAAGAAGGAATCGTAAAACAGTCACCCTAGACTGGGGGACCCTTACATGTCCATATCTGTTGACTGTCTCTTTTCTGACAGCGGAGCAATCAAAATTGAGCTGGGAACAGTGCAAGCTCCGAGCCCTGGGATAAGGGCATGCCAAAAGGTGGAATTCCTGTCGTTGAATATGTAAGCCATATACATGCTATGCATAAGTAGCATGCATAGTTCTAACTTAAGAAATGTTTGTGCATATAGGATGTAAAAAGTGCATTTAAATTGTTTGGTGTATCTGGTCCAGGGCTTGTATTTAGCATGGACAAATTTCTGTACAGTGCAGTTAACAAATGAAATGTTAACAAACGAAATTGTATCATATATGTTATAATGCAATCGATATTTTTTGCTAAGAGTTACGAATTTATATATTCTCTGCTAGTGTTTGAGCAAATCATCAGTAGCCTGGACCACTCCATGCACCTTTGCATCCTTTTTGGGAATGTTGGACTCTTTTTTTTTTTTCCCTTTATAATAAAATGTAAACCATCTTATGGCTTCTTATTGTCATTATGACAAGAGAAGAAACATAATGGTCATACCAGACTTTTTTTAATTGTAAATTGCCATATGCTGTGGCAGTGAAAAATCTTCTTGTTTAAGATCTGAGAACTCGGGACCTTATTTCAGATATGTTGAGCATCTGCAGTTTCCACCAAATTTGAAAAGAACAAAAGATGACTGATGTTTTTAAAAACTAGGCCAGTTAGGTATTTGTTTGTTGCAGAGTGTTCTTCAACATTGTAATTTAGGATTCACTGAGACTGAAAGTCTGGAGCAATCAGAATTTAATGTTTTTATTGTATTTTCAATTTCAGACGTTTACCATAGTTGAACTTGACTTTTATTTCTGTGTCCCTATCCCAGCGTGATTTATATACTCTGCAAGAATTTTCTTCTGGAAATACAAGCAGAGATTGTGACAGATTCTGCAGAGTACTCAGAGCACCCTGTGGAGCTCTCAGTGTCCTGTTATCATAGCTGGCACCAGGATCTCCCATTGCAGAAACTAGAAGGAGCTCCTGATCTCATAGGAGGCACTCATTGCCTGCAGAACTCATTCGTTAATATAGAAATGTGATTTGTGTATAAAAAAGCCTATTTGCTCATTTGTATTCAGTTTTAATCACTGTGGTAGATGTTACTGAAATACAAGAAGAGTCCTTAGTTTTTCTTTAATGCCAGCTGATTCTCTTTCTTTCTTCCTTTATTCTTAGCAAGATTTTACCTGGACATGACCCAAAGCTTAGTGTGTTGTTCGGATGAGGAGAAATTTTCTTTGGTGGAGAAGACTGATACAGCCAACACGTTAGTTAAGGCTTTGACCCTGGGTGAAATTTGCGTTCAGATGGCAGAAAGGCTTCTTGAGAGGGCCTCTCCCTGAACAATAGTTTATCTCTGAAACCTGTAAGGCTGCGCTACCAAAACACTGCATGGGGCCATAAGAAATGGTGTTTGTATATGCATCTCTCCCACAGCATTATGGGCATGTACCCCTGCATTGAGCACACTGAGGAGCTGTAGCTATAGATTAGCCCTCAAGAGTTTTATTTTGTATTTCTATCTTGAGATATCTGACAGATATATTAAGTAATATTGTTATGGGTTATGATCTAGCCAGTATTTTTTTATTTAATTTTCAACAAGGCAATCTACAACTGTGTGTTTTTATTCTGCTGTATTTGTCCGTATTTCCTATGATGATATTCCCAAATAAATTTGATTTGAGGGCAAGGATCGTGAAGCTTCTGAGTGTTAGTTACAAATTTACTTTCCTGAAGCATGTTTGCTGATTTGCATATGGTTGTCTTTGAAATGTGATGGAGCATAAATCGATGTTTCCAACCCTATCACCTGCTTGTGACTCCACACTTTTTCCATACCTGTGCCAGTTTGCTGTACAAGCTCACTCACATCCTCATAGCGCTCTTGAAAACAATTTCTTTGTGAGTCTTGCATTCTTAGCCTTTACTGCTAAAATAGCCCTCACATGAAGAAAACCATAACCAATAGAACATTTTTTTACCCCAAAAAATTCTTACTGTAGGTTGGTGTTGACAGAGTCACTGGGACTGTTCATGTTACCAACAATTCTTCAGGAAGGGTATGACTTTCAGAGGCACCTCAATGGCATGGTGTAAAATTAATCATCCAAGTTCAGTGGAGCAGCAAGTAAATGGGACCCCTTCCTATGCAGATTGGAAATGAATGGAAAGGATCCCATTGATCTTGGCACATATCAAATCCTAACAAGGTACATGATGGAAATAAATCAAGACTACTTTATATCACATTCTTTGCAGTTCCTTTTTCCCAGATGCTATCCCAGCTACATGTGCAAAGGACCTTCTTCTGTTTTATAGATGCCAGAAGTCAAACAAACCACTACTGTGACCCAAATAACTTCAAATTAATAAATAAATCAAGATCCCCAGTAGTAAGTGTCTAAAATGTGTATTTGTAACAGACTATACAGTTATTACATGTGAAAAAGGAAAATGTAAGTATGACTAACATTCTTCAACAGTAACTTAAAGAGGTTTACATTTACTATAGTTTAGCAAAGGTTTGTCTGAGAGGGAAGTGCATCCACTTTTAAATCATTCTTTGAAAAATCACATCTTTGAAAACTGGTATGGAAAAATGAGCAGAAGTTGTGTTGAATGCTGTAAGGAAAAGAGCGTCCTCTGTCAAACACACTATGCAAACATTTAGGCCACTTCCCTGGGACAATTTTACTTTCCTGGTCATTTAATTATTTAATGGGTCTCCAGGGACCGCTTTTCCATGTCCCAGGGCAAACATTCAGAAGTTTTATCAAACTGTGAATGTCTAAGTAGTCCCCTGGGAACAAAGCAGCAAGTCATAATCACGAAGTTACAAATGTGAAAAATCTCTTATAAAAACTGGGATTTTAACTGTTTTGGGCTGAACTTTGCTGCAAAATACTTCGCTTGTGCTTAGGCAAGTCCTTTGCCTATAGCCTTTTTGTGGAGAGCTGTTGGAGAACTTCACATTAGCTGAGCTTGGATAGGTAATATCTTAACCAAAAATGCTTTTCTGACAAATTACATTATACATGAACTTTAAAGCTGATGAGTTTTATGCATTTGTGACATCCTGTATAGATAATATAATGATCATATCTAATGATCATGTAATACAAACCTGAAGTGATATGAATGTATACAAAAATAAGGTGGTCAAAATCAAAATGATAGGTAAAATCTGGGCCTTGAGCTGGAACAGTTAAGCAGACTAGATGTTTTTTCACTTTGTTTGGACGGTAGTTATAAAGCTCTCTCATCACCACTTAGGGCCTAATGCTGATGCACTTTACAAGCAACACTCCTGAACCTGCAAAAAGGACTTTCATTAGAGTAAGACTTTGGGACTTGTCTCATAATACCATGAACACACAACAAATAACATGAAAGTATTTGCTGTTTATTTGTATAAAGCCTGATATGATTATCTTCATCCAAATTCAACAAGCCAAAGGGTCAAATTCAATCATAATGCAATTGCATGAAAGCCAAGAGAACCGGTGTCATTATACCAGGAATTAATTTGATAATTGGATAGTAATTCGTTGTCTCTTGCTTTCTCTGTATTCAGCTGGTTTACTGATTGTTTTCTGCAGTGGAGGGTACTCTGAGGGTCTAAGAACTCTGGAAAAATCACTACTCAACTTTAAGGCACCTTAAATTCTCTTATAAAAATTGTACTTCCTTTTCATTGAAACGTCTCTCCTTTGATAGAGGACTGTGTTTATCTTCCCAGTCAGAAATGAACTTTTGCCTTTATTGTTTGGAGCACTCCAGTAGATTCATAGAATCATATAATAGTTTGGGTTGGAAGGGACCTTTAAAGGTCATCTAGTCTAACCTCTCCTGCAGTAAGCAGGGACATCTTCAACTAGATCAGGTTGCTCAGAGCCCCATCCAACCTGACCTTGAATGTTTCCAGGGATGGGGCATCTATCACCTCTCTGGGCAACCTGTTCCAGTATTTCACCACCCTCATCATAAAATATTTTTTCCTTATATCTAGTGTAAATCTTCCCTCTTTTAGCTTAAAACAGTTACCCCTTGTCCTATTGCAACAGGCCCTGCTAAAAAGTTTGTCCCCATCTTTCTTATAAACTCCCTTTAGGTACTGGAAGGCCACAATAAAGTCTCCCTTGGGCCTTCTCTTCTCCAGACTGAACAACCCCAACTCTCTCAGCCTGTCCTCATAGGAGAGTTGTTCCATCCCTCTGATAATTTTTGTGGCACTCCACTGGACCCACTCCAACAGGTCCATGTCTTTCCTGCGCTGAGGGCTCCAGAGCTGGACACAGTACTCCAGGTGGGGTCTCACGAGAGAAGAGTAGAGGGGCAGAATCACCTCCCCCGACCTGCTGGCTATGCTTCTTTTGATGCAGCCCAGGATACAGTTGGCCTTCTGGGCTGCGAGTGCACATTGTCAGTTCATGTCCAGGTTTTCACTCACCAGTAACCCCAAGTCCTTCTCAGCAGGGCTACTCTCAATCCCTTCATCCCCCAGCCTGTATTGATACCAGGGGTTGCCCCAACCCAGGTGCAGCACCCTGCACTTGGCCTTGTTGAACCTCATGAGGTTCACATGCGCCCACTTCTCAGGCCTGTCCAGGTTCCTCTGGATGGCATCCAGTCCATCAGGCATGTTAACACCACCACTCAGCTTGGTGTCATCCACAAACTTGCTGAGGGGGCACTTGATCCCACTGTCTATGTCATTGACGAAGATACTGAACAGTACTGGTCCTAGTACAGACCCCTGAAGGCTACCACTTGTCACCAATCTCCATCTGGACATTGAGCCATTGACCACTACCCCCCAGATGTGACCATCGAACCAATTTCTCATCCACCAAACAATCCACTCGTCAAATCCATGTCTCTCCAATTTAGAGAGAAGGATGTTGTGAAGGACTGTGTCAAAGGCCTTACAGAAGTCCAGATAGACAACATGCTCTTCCCTTGTCCACTGATGTAGTCACTCCATTATAGAAGGCCACTAGGTTGGTCAGGAAAGAGTTGCCCTTTGTGAAATAGTTCTCAACTGGAATGAATGGCAGCATATTCGTGTCAAGCATTGTAATATGATGCACAACGCATCTTTATTTTAGCATTCTTGTCTGAGAAAGACTTCTGTTCTGTTAGTCACAAGGTGGTTTGCAGTAGGGCAAATGACTATGACTATGACTGCAGCCAGAGTAGTTCTGGGGTACATGTGTGTGTTCTCAAGAAAATAGTAGGTACAGGAGCAGGGATACAGAGTTGATATTTCCAGTAAATTAGAGAATAAAAATGGCATGAGCAATTTAAATATTATTTATAATTGACCTTCATGTCTGTTTTTAATATTCAATCTGCTGAGTGTTTAAAAAAGCAATTAAAAGTTCCATATAATGTTAAAACCCTTGATAAATGTAATAAACAAATGACATATTCAAAAGAGAGAATCTATGTCCCATTAGGAGAGAAAAAGAAAGATGAGAGCAACATATGGCAGTATAATTAGCATGATTAGGGAAGCACATCAACAGAATTTATGCTGCAGGGAAAATGTAATAAGAAACCAACACACTTTCCTCACTGCCTTGAAAACTGCAAATATCGCTCTCTGAAAAGGAGAAGATGCAGAAAGGCTCTCTGGCATTTAAAGCTGTAACTTGTGTTCTTCTGTCATTATTAAAGGTGCACACAGCCATCTGCAAACCATTTATTTTTTGCAGAGTTCACATTGTCCCATTGCTTTGATTAATAAGGAGCAATATTACACCTCAGCTGCTTTTCAGAAAGATGCTATTTTGGAAACCTAATTAATACTCGTTCCACAGTTAGCTTGAGGTGTTCGTTAGTGCCAGATACTGAGTTCTTATTTGTTTCTCATTATGTGGAGAGTATTGCTTCTCAATGCCAACGTTTTTGTTTTGCATTTTGGAATAACCTTTCGACACCCCCACTTCCCACAGCCCTCCCTTCAGAAGAGCTAATAACACCTGTCATCATTATTTTAACATGCCTATTATGTCTGTTGAAGACAATGTGGGCTATTTACGTAGATAGACTATCCTGATGCACAGCAAATATTCCTGCCATTTTCTGAACAGTTGGGCCAAAGAGAAAAGCAAAATCTAGAAACTTGGCAATACAATTCAAATCTCGGCTTACCACTAAGGGTCAGTATATACAAAGCAAAGGAGTCATTACAAAATTGAAACAGAGTCTATTTGGTCTAGCAGTAGTACAAGATATTCTTTCTGCCCTAAAAAGCCCAGATCATTTCATAAACAAAACCAAACCAAACCAAACCTCAAAAAACCCTATAGTAGAAATACCCCTTCTATAGATATTGGACTTGTATAAACTCCATCAGCCAACTCTGCTGTAACTGGAGATTAGTAGCATGTTACCGAGTGGCCTGAAGTTCAGTAGAGGGTGCACAAATACCTTGCTTGAGATTTGCCCAAAGTGCTGCTGTTCTCACTGGAGGATAAAGGAGAGAATACAGCAAAGCATTGGAGACATTTAACATCCACTTTGTTGCCAAGTATAACACTCTGCGTGAAAAAGTAAAATGTAATTGCATACATCAGGAACCAACAGAACAACTGAAACTCTTACTACAACTCACCATTGCACTGAGCTGCTAGAGAAAAAAAAAAGAAAAAGAAAAAAGAGAAAGAGAACAGCTGTGGGCCTAAGTACCAACGTGGATGCCATAGGAGAGGAAGAAAGGGGAGCTTAGGGAGAGCGGGTTTTAAATATGCCCTTACATTGTACCCCCAGGGCTAGGGGATAGATGACGCCTTACGTACTGCAGGAATAAGGTCACTCATAAAAAACCCTGTGTCTCAATCTGTAAGAGAAAGAAAATGAGAGGGGCACCCTGCACTGAGCTAGGGACATTTCATTGTGTGGTGCCAGCTGCTAAGCTCGTACAAAAGCAGCCCTGCAGCCTGCAGGAACCCTGCTTAGCTCCTTCCCCAGCCACCCGCGGCACTGCAGCCTACCCAGGCCAGCTCTGGAGAGAGCCTGGACAGCCAACCAACAGTTTGTCTTGTGGAATACAATAAACACATTTTTTAAAGAGCAAAAGCTGCCACTGATCTGGCCCTTGGTATTGTAGTCTGTTGGAGGAAGTGCAGGAGGACTAGAAGTCCCTTCCTTGCTGACCAGCCTGGACCATGGACACCTGGCCCAAGCACAGGCAGCAGGACCTCTGCCTGCAGCCCCACCTCAGACTCAATACAATGGTGTTGAATGCAATAGTTTTGGTTCAATATTATGAGCAGTGCAAGAACTAATGGTGATTTTGCAGCTTACTTTACTGGGGACAAATAATGATATTATGAAAAGACAGTGGGGTAGTCTTTGAAGACTTCAACAGCATTTATGGCGATCTGAAAAAAATGCAAGAAATACAGTAATTAAATTGATAGCAGGATAAGAGATGCTTTCCTCTATGCTACGTATCATATTTCCCCAAAAGAAAGTATGCTATTGGCCAAAACCTGTGGCCATTCTCAAGTGAAAATCCTCTGACTTCAGTGGAAATTATACTTTATAAAGGGCTTTTAAATCTTGGCTCTTACTTTGTATCTATTTAAGTATTACCTAGTTTTCACCTGGAGAATAAACAACATATACCAACCCGTAAGTCAACCCATGGAATTTTTCCAAATAACTTATTAGCACAATGTCTCAATAAATTTCTCTGAAGGGAAGAACCTGCCATGGAATAACAAGTACAGCATAAGAAAAAGAAACAAGGCTGTAAAATGCAATAACAAAACGCCTTTAAACCACTGTACTTTAATGACTTAAGGGATACTGGGAAAAGACTGAGATACGTCCGAGGAGGCAGCTTCCTTTCAATTCTGCAGATAACATTACCTTGAAAGCAAGAAGAAGAGCAACCGTACCACAGCATGGAAAGGTGGTAGATTTGAAAACATGGAGGAAGGAAGGGGGAAAAGACACAAATCAGAGTTGCTCATTAGGAAAGAACTGTGTTCATTACTTGCCTGGGTGGGTTTTCTCTGCTTTCTTTTTCCATCAGCCTGTTTGTGGAAAATGAACCAATACAATCCATCTCTAAAAATCCTGCTCCCACCAAACCTGTAAGACTCCCCAGCAGGAGCAGGCATTGTGAGAGGAGACAGCTCAAACAGGGAACATGTCATCCCAATTTTTCTTTAAGATATTTTCATATTGGCATTTTCTTTGAGACACTTGGTGTTCACTAACTTTTTATTTACTTTCTCAATCCCCTATCGATTTATTTACACTAAAACAGAAGACAAAATTAATGGGGTTTTTTCTGTTTTAATCAGTGCTTTGGTGACGTACACATGTCGGGCAACAATGATTGACCACTGACTCACACAAAGAGAGCTACATCATTCAAGTGTACCTATATGGAGCTCACCATGCTGTGAGACAACCAGAGCTTTCAATTACACGCCAAAGTATATGAGAAGCTCTCTATTTAGGGCTGCTGTTTTTAAATGTCAGAGACTGTGCCAAAACCCAGGAAAGACCTAGTTTAGTAAGCAGACTGCTTTTTCTGTCCTTCCTTTCTGATTTCCCCACACCAGGACATTCCTATTGTGGGGTTCACTGACAATTCACTGCGGTGTTTCAGCGCTGCTTCATGACAAGCACTTTTTTTCTGGGCTCTGTTGTTATACTGATTTTTTTCCTTATAGCTTCACTTGCTGTATGCCTCACAAGTGGAAGATCAGACAAACAAGGTTTGCTTAACTTTTTAAGCTAAAAATGTCCAATGTATGAAAAAAATGTGCATCCTGACTTTGTCCTCCAGATGAGGTCCAACCAGCAAATGATGTCAGGATGGATCTATAGTAAAATCTCTGCAGCAAGTCCTGTCCCTGTGCTGGAAAGGAGCAGTCTATTCCTGTACTCAACATGCTGCTTGCATAACCTTGGGTCAAGAGGGAGAGAAAGAAACAAGCTTTTAAAGTTATAAGACGCAGCTGGAATATTTAGAGGTGAAGAGATGATAAGACCTGGATTTTGAGACACATTTAAATACTGGTGTGGCTGTCTGAGGCTCTTATCAGACCTTGATGTTTCATCCAGATCACGGCTGGAAAACAGAATTGTCCTCTTGTTGCTGCAGTAACAATCCTGGAAACACTCAGGTCCAGTTCAAACTAAATCTATCCTTTTTTTCCTAGTGTTTACAAAATGTAATCATCCCCAAGTCCAACAGTCATCCTGAAACAGATTGTTGTTCAGTGATGAATTCTCCAAGTTCTTACCAGGTGTTTTGTACTGCCTTTGAAATGTTAAGATTCCAAGGTGTTTGATACCTTTTCATTTGCCCATAAGTCCTCGACAGTCCTTATCTGGCCTATGGGTAGTAATAACCAGCAAAAAGCCATTAATATCAAAAGCGTTTTATTAACTAGCAACACAGATAGATGGTGCGAGGTTAAACACCGATGACTGTTTTACAACTGGGAGTACTGTGGCAACGAGTGACTACATGTGCGAAAGCAAAGCTGTGGCAAAGCTGGGACCAGAGCCCAGCTCTTCTTGCTGCCATTCCAGTCTTAACTTTGGTCCATTCAGACGTTTTCTGAAGGGTCACTTCCTTCCTTTTGTTGTTTGTGGCATAAAAAGCTCTCAGTCCCCTAAGTTCCGTAGCTGCTTCTGTACAACTGAAGAGTCCTTCTTTTAGTCTGTCTTGCACACCCATGCTGAGCTGGAGTCACAGATCCTGTTTGCAGTGTTTCTACAGAAAATGGCAACAAAGACGACAGAGATACAGATGGAGGGCAAAAAGATGGCTCCCAAATATAAAGAAACACTTGTTGACAGATCCTGTTCTCAGCAGGTTTTCATGGAAGAGCTCAGATTGAGAGTGAAAGCACTATGCAAGGCACAGACAAAAGGCTCTGTGTTTTCATACGCTTCGTCTCCTAATTGGGGTTTTTGGGGTTTTTTTGCTAGCTCAGCCCTTTAAAAGAGACATATAGCAGTGGAAAGCTAAACCGAGGGTAAAACTTTGTATCAAAGTCAAAGAGTTAATATAAAATGACAGTGAATTGATTTAAAAATTGGCCATTGATAAAAAAGGAAATGTTCTGCCAAGCGTGACTTTTAAGAAACATGGTTTTCCTCCTCCACTTTATTTCATTTTATGCTACAGAGTTCATGTTGTCTAGCAAACAAAATTGTTGGTATGAACCATGCCAAGCTTGAACCAAAAACCCTAGGGCTCAGACACAAGCTAAATTGCCGCAGCTTGATATACTGCCATTTACTGGCTGAAACTGTGACAAAGGCAGAGTAGTCTGCCCCTCTTCCTCAGAGAAGGCTGTACCCGGGACTTGCTGCAGGCAACAGAGGTGAGTATCAGCATTTCCCATGGCTCAGCTGCTGCGTGGGACCCTGCTCACAGGTCCCGCACACTCCTGTGTTTCCTCTGATTCCCATATCAAAACATTTCCTAATGCCTCCAGACAACAATGATCTTGCCTAAAGAGAAATCATTTTGGCTGATGTGACTAGGCAGCCTCAGACCAAAAGCAAGACAAGTACTTTAAGTGTTGCATATCCAGGGAACACAAGGAAGAATGTCTTTGCATCCTTCTTCTCTAGACTGAGTGTCATCTGTGCTTACTTTGTTTCTATCTACATTAATGTAAGTAACTCTAACAATACTGGTAAAAGCTGCCCTTAACTGAAAGGATTATTTTATATGAACATTTCTCTGCACGCTAGACAAACCCACTGTACAATATACAATCTTGTCTAAATGAACATATTATTTTATTTTGTAGCTTTTAAATCAGTTTTATTTACAACAGGCCTTAGAGTACAGCTCACGCAGTAGTTAAGCTCTGGCAGTACTGATGTCAGGTTGCTAACACATTTGCAAATTACATTTCTAAGTCATAGAAAATGAAAGAAAAATGACTTTAAAATAACTGTTTTATCTTCGGGTATAAGGATCACAGAAGACATTTGCAGGTGGCTGTAAAACCCAGCCACGGGTGCTCCCTGGGGAGCCTCGGCACCACCGGCACGCCGAGCGCTGCGGTGCGGGAACACAAGCAGTGGCGAATGGTCGGACGCACGCGCGGCTGCGCAGTTCAGTTACTTTCCATGATGGGGCCCGAGGCAGCTTCGCGCTCTTTAATGGCTCCACTCCTCTTCCCTTTCACTAACTCCCTCTTCTTCCTCTGGAAACGCTGAATCATTCTGACTCTTCAGGTGCTTAATTCCTGAAAATATAGATGTCATGGTTAAAGTTGTGTTAGCCTGTGTCAGACGTTTTTTTCCTGAAAGAAGAAATGAACAAAAACCCAAACTAAGGGCAAGTTTTTTAATGCCCATACTGACTCCCCTTTTCACAAAACTCTTACTTCAAACAATACTATAGTGAATTTCCAAGAGAAATATTCTCTTGCTTGAAAATAGGCTCTTGGGACATTTATCATGTTTTATTGACAAAACTGATGAAAGATGCCTTGAAGAACAGGCCAGTATTTGCTTCTCTTTTTGCCTTGGTAATCCCTGATCAGGTTGCACATCTGAAGCAAGTTAAAGGTTTTTGAGGCTCAGACAGTAGATGTGGGAATTATTCTATCAGAATTTCAACTTGAGCCTTTTTCTGAGATGGGTCATCTGAAGGTCATCACTCACATGGACACAGTGACCCATGGTCACGGCTTCCTATGTGCACCAGAGGTCTTCTCCAGCATGTGCCCCACAGACTGCACAAGACTCGCAGAGCTGTCCTGAGGCAAAGACAGCATCACACCTGACAGAGAGGGAAGTGCTGGTGCCAAAGCCGTGACAAGATTGGATCATTTCTCACATGGAGAATGTATTCCGGTGACCTCCAAATACCACGTGGGGCTGGATGAAAGGCATAAATACCTATCATGGGATATTTGCAAGTTTAGGTTTGAGGAAAGTTGTGAAGTCCCTACTGCTGGCTGGTTTCAGTCGGCGAGTGAAGTAAGTTCTATGAAAATTAATCAAATTGCAAAGTTACTTTCCCTGTTCCATGTTCAGAACAAGCAAGCAGGCCTCAATGAATGGGCCTAATCCAACCTCCTCAGCTCCTCCTTGGTGTGATGGAAGAATTCAAGCTAAAACAGGATGCAAAATCGAGCTAAAAGGATGACAGAGAAACCAGAGATGAAGGGTTGTTATTTTCTAAAAATCTAAACAGCAAACACACAAGGCGAGTTTCTGGGTCCCCTAGTTTTTGACAAAAACATTGTAGTGGGAAAATAACTCTTAGTCAAAAATGCATTACTTTAACAAAACTTAAGACTGAATTAGGGGTTCTGGTGTCATTCCTGCCATAACATGGAAACAGTTTTGGTTTCATTACAGATCATACACAGTTCTACTTACCATTTCTAATCGTCAGGAAAAAAAATCTTCCCTTATGCAGCAGTTCCTCTGTTGAGGAGAAATTGCACTCCAGCCACTTTAGATAACCATAGCTGGATAATCAAACACCCCATTGTCATAGAACTTGTAGAGGCACAATTTTCAAGAAGGGGTGCACCCTTAAGGTATACAAGGAAAGATCCAGATTACCTCAAACTGTGAGTAAGAGGAATTGATGGTGTATGTCCAAGAATCGTGGCCCCAGCGTCACTTAACCTGGAGGTTCCTATGTTTCATTATTTATGTCCACACCACTACAAAATATGGGATAGATTTTTCCAAATGCATCACTTGAAAAAATTTTCAACAGAAGTTATTCCAGTTCAAAAAAGTTACAAATAGCTGAAAACAGGATCTTACAGTAGGTCGTACAACAGGAGTGTGGCCAGCTCCACTTCCAACAGGAGCCCATCACTGCTCTGTGCTGGGCTCTGGGCTCCTCTCTCTTTTTTCCACACAAAAAACAGTACTTGGTTCCCTGGGAAACTGTTGTTCAGACGTAAAACAAGCAAATAAATTAATGCTCCCAAGCCACAGTACTTGTAAGTGTGCCCTGCAATAATCAAACCATTTCCAAGTAAATACGATACATGAAGAAACACTTAGGGTGCTCAGCTACCACCAAGCTGGCCTCTTTAGCAACACCCTTTAGTAAGACAAACACTTTAAATACGATTTCACCTAACTTAATGGACATTCATTTCAAAATGATATTGTGTTTGTAGGGCAAATTTGCCTCTGTTGTTTATCTCTGGACTTACAGAGGAACTTCTTGCACATTCACAGTACCTGTCTAACAGCTACTATTCAAACAGGAAATTCTAGGAGCCAGAATGCATAATTTTTTAGGGAGTTTTTAAAAGATCACAGAATCACAGAATCACAGGGGTTGGAAGGGACCTCTGGAGATCATCTAGTCCAACACCCCTGCCAGAGCAGGGACACCTAGAGCAGGTTGCACAGGATGGCGTCCAGGCGAGTTTTGAATGTCTCCAGAGTTGGAGACTCCACCACCTCTCTGGGCAGCTTGTGCCAGTGCTCTGCCACCCCGAAGGAAAGAAGTTCCTCCTCATGTTCAGATGGAACTTCCTGTGTTCAGGTTTGTGCCCTTTACCTCTTGTCCTATCACTGGGCACCACTGCAAAAAGACTGGTGCCATCCTCCTGGCACCCTCCCTTTAAGTATTTATAGGCACTGATGAGATCCCCTCTGAGACTTCTCTTCACCAGACTAAGAAGACCCAAGTCCCTCAGCCTTTCCTTATAAGAAAGATGTTCCAGCCCCCTGATCATCTTTGTAGCCCTCTGCTGTACCCTCTCCAGCAGTTCCCTGTCCTTCTTGAACTGTGGAGCCCAGAACTGGACACAGTACTCCAGGTGTGGCCTCACCAGGGCAGAGTAGAGGGGGAAGATAACCTCCCTCGACCTGCTTGCCACACACCTCTTGATGCACCCCAGGATGCCATTGGCCTTCTTGGCCACAAGGGCACATCGCTGGCTCATGGTCACCCTGTTGTCCACCAGGACTCCCAGGTCCCTTTCCACCAAGCTGCTTTCCAGCAAGTCAGCCCCTAACCTGTACTGGTGCATGAAAAAGGCAAAGTTATGGACAGAAAAGAAGACATGTAATATACAGTTAGTATGATGAAGCTTCATGGAATGGTGTTTTTGGTATGAGTAAGGTTTTTGGCTATGTGGTTTAATTGCAATATTCAATGTGAAAATTGCAGGAAATGGAGAGAAATTGCATTAATGAACATTACCCATTGATTTTCATGTAGCAGGCAACTATCAGTCTTATTTAATGATTTTTCATAACCTCTGTTCTACAGCCTGCCTTCACCTCTGCCAGTCATTTAATACCACAGTGTCATTTGGAAGTAAAGACTCACAGGGCTTCCTGCACCTACCAATAAGTGCACAAGACTCAATGTCATTATTCATAAGCCTCAAGATGTTCTGACAACATCAGGTTGTCTGAATTAACTGACCCTATGTGTGGCATTATGAAATAAGATGCTTAGCTACACAAAGAAGTAAGTTAGTGTGAATCCTGGGCTGCATCAAAAGAAGCATGGCCAGCAGGTCGAGGAAGGTGGTTCTGCCCTTCTACTCTGCTCTCATGGGGTCCCACCTGGAGTACTGCATCCAGCTCTGAGGCCCCCAACATAAGAAGGATGTGAACCTGTTGAAGCGAGTACAGAGGAGGACCACAAAGATGATCAGAGGGCTGGAGCACCTCTCCTGTGAAGACAGGCTGAGAGAGTTGGGGTTGTTCAGCCTGGAGAAGAGACGTTATTGTGGCCTTAGAGTATATAAAGGGGGCCTGAAGAAAAGATGGGGAGGGACTCTTTATCAGGGAGTGTAGCGATGGGATGAGGGGTAACGGTTTAAAACTGAAAAAAGTTAGATTTAGATTAGATCTGAGGAAGAAATTCTTTACTGTGAGGGTGGTAAGACACTGGAAGAGGTTGCCAAGAGAAGCTGTGGATCCCCCATCCCTGGATGTGTTCAAGACCAGGTTGGATGGGGCTTTGAGCAACCTGACGTAGTGGAAGGTGTCCCTGCCCATGGCAGGGGGGGTGGGAACTAGGTGATCTTTAAGGTCCTTTCCAACATAAACCATTCTATGAATCAACATACAGGTAATGAAATTCCTGTCAGTAACATACAAACATGCATGACAGAAAAGGCTGGTGGCTTACCTGAAAAGATATATTTTGTGCACAAAGTGGCAGACTTTTACAGTGCAAAAAAAGTCCAGGGTAATAAAAATACTTAGTTAAATGATAGCAATCATACTCCTAGATTAAAAGCATGACTAGCCACATAAAATTGTAGTAACCCACAGGGGCTGCCAAGGATGGTGAGAAGGTGGCGGAGCTGGGCATGCCCAGGAGCAAACTGGCAAATTCATCCACAGCTCCCGCTTGGTTAAAACACTTGAAGAGAAGAGGCTGTCCCAGTGGCTCTCGAGCAGGGTTATTCAAGCTGTGTCCTGCCCTTTGTCAATACAAAGTGAATGATAAGCAGGTAGCGAGGTGGAGCTCTATGCAGAGATACTTTTTTCTATGCACATTGGATCTATTCATACCCAGTGTCTTTGTTTAGCAGTATCTAAATTGTTTGCTGAAAGGTTACATTCTGGCTAGAGACTGAGTGAAAACTTGCTACTCAGGTCACCCCAACCATTTTTACAGCTGCTGCTATGGTAACATTAATTTATTAGAAAGGGTATTTCCTTCTCATCTTTTCAATCTTCATACACCAGTAACACAGTTCATGCCCTCAGCTGTCTCAAATAGCAATCAAGAGGTATCACAAAGCTGCTGTTTGGGGTTTGTTTCTATTCATTGGTGAAGCACGGTAGTGAAGTTGAGCAACAAATACAGACTCTGAGATTTTACTCATAGAAAAAAAAAACAACCATCAAACAAAGCCAGGATCTTTGGGAGGATATATTGGGAATGGTTTAGAAGATATTTTTTGTACTTACAGCAGATCCAAGAGAAATGACATCATGTTACTGGTTTCACATAAACTACGCAAGCTTCATAACATAGGTTGCAAATAGGGAGGACTGCAAATGCTGATCCACAGAGCCACCATCTCATCCACGTCCCTTATTCCAGGCTGTGGGTAACTCTGAATTTGGGGGCACCCTCACCCTGCTGATGGTGCCAGCACCATCCTGACACTGTTTTGTTCCTCTCCCTGCTCTGCCCACCAGCCCAGGTTGCCCTGCCTGCTCTCACCTTGCATGCGGAGGTGGCTCGCAGGGTCCAAGCCGTCCCGCTGACCCCATCAGTCTCCAGTCCCCTCTGTGCCCGACCCAACTGCTGCGCCGCAACCTCATGCTCTGCCTGGGCTTTGCTCCTCGCCCAGGAGGTCTGACAGTAAAAACCCCCTTCCACCCCAAAGGCTGCCTCTTCTCACCAGTCCCTGGCAATGATTTCATACCTGCAGTGTGTTCAAACTCACTCTTATTCTGCCTTAAACTGTCTGAAAACTGCCTCTTGTTGCCTTTTTTCCTTTTCTCCCCACTCCATTTTATGCTTCTAAAGCCAGCAGGACAAGAATTGTTTTTCCTCAAAGGGCTCGTATTTCACTGCAGGTAGTTCAATCCAATTAATGCTGATGAAGAAACCCTTAATGCCAAGCCATATTCAGCAGCCGTACACTAATACACTTTGAACTCATAATTCTTTTTAGATGAAGTCACAGCCTCAGAGCATATTTCTAGATTACTTATAAATTATGAGTGCAAATGGGACAACTTTCTGGCATTTTTGCAGTCACATAATAACATCTATGCTGTTTAATCAACAGCTGTCTTTTTGCTTCTCTCCATCTGACCAAAGCACCAGATTAGAAGGCTAAGCCGTGTCACAAGATATGAAATAATCAAGTGTTCCTGAAATAAATATCTCCTGGAAAAAAAAATAAATTGATTTGAGTAATTAAGGCAGCTCCCAGTCTCAAGTAATTAAGGCAGCTCCCCATCCTATTTAACAGTTCTTCCTTCACCCCACTTCACTGCCCGAGGAACGGTGTTGACATTTACCAAACTCAGGATTGAAGTCTGGTTGGCAGTTTGAATTCCCTAAAGTTTGAAGGGATATTTAGTTTTATGATTTGAAGCTGATCCTCTCTCTATCAAAAACACATTTCCAGATTTTGAGAAAGCAGTGAAAGGCAAAGCTGACCCACAGACAATGTAGCCTGATTTTCAGCATTTCAGAACTCAAATCACTTTGAAATTATCAAGCAAACAAACCTGGCCAAAGAGGCTAATGGCCAAATAAAAATGTCTACTTTATGCCAATCCTAAATGAAATATGCTCCGGTTCCCTCACCAAAAATGAGAATATCAAAACAAAAATCATGTATTCATGCCACTAAATGGGAAAAAGAAGTTTTCTTTTCTATGGAACATTTTGTTTTGAATTTAAGAGTCAGACATGTTTTGACTTCTCTGAAATTCCTTCCTCATTTTTTTATTTCCCCAACTGAAATGAATTTTTGAATTAAAAGAAAAAAACCAGAGAAATAAACAAAACTAATGTCATGAAAAACAGCATCCACCACAGATCTTTGGCGAAGTTGGAAGCAGTGGGGGGCAATTGTGAAGGTGACGGAGCCCAGAAGAGCTAGCAGGTCTTCAGAGGAAGCCTCGTCCAAGTACAGGAGTGGCCCATACTGACACAGGAGAACAAGTAGCTGTATCAGAAGACCATCTTGGCTAAGCAGGGACTCCATGACTGAGCTCCAAAGCCAAAAAGATGATGCGTAGTGGATGAAAGCCAAGACAAGGTAAAAATGAGGAATATGGAAAAAAATACAGGCCCACAATACAGGGATGGCATTAGGAAAGCTCAACTCAGCTTGAGTTGAAACTAGAAAAGGGTGTCAGGGGCTACAGGAAGAATTTCTTCTCCTACCTTCACAGTAAAAGAAAAACAAGGAAAATGTGGGCCTCTAGCTGAGGTGAGTGATCTAGACATAGACAAGATTGAGGTGCTCAATATCTTCTTTGCCTTGGTCTGGACTGAGAAGATCTACCAGGCCTTTGTGCCCACAAAGTCCAAGGAGGAGAGGAAAGGTTTGAGTCAGCAATATCTCAAGAAATCTTGACCTACAGAAGTCCATGGTGCTGGTGAGCTGTATGCGAGAGTGCAGAGGGACCATCTGGTGTCAGTGTGAGGCCATTCTCTATCATCTTTGAAGGGCTGTGGACACCAAGAGAGGGCCTCAATTACTCACCATGCATTAGGCTGTGCCTGCAATAACGTGTTTGTCCCCGCTGTACAAGAAGATGTCAATAGACGTGTTCAAACCCAGTGGAGGCCACCAAGGTGGTCAGGGGATGGAAGTGCATGACCTGTGAGGAAAAGCTGAGGGACCTGGGCTTGCTCTGCCAGGAGAAGGGGCAACTTTGGGGCACCTAACCACAGCCTGCCTTATGGGGAGGATACACAGAAGATGGAGATATCTGGTCATAAATTGGAAGACAGTATATTCTGACTGTATATAAGGAAGAAATTATTTTACTGAGTATATTTAAGCACTGGCGTGGTTTCCCAGAGATTCTGTGAAGTTTCTCTCCTAGGAGGTTTTCAGTAGCGGACTAGACAAAGCCTTGAGCAATCTGGTTAAATTTGGTGCTGATTCTGCTTTGTGTATCAGGTTGGACTGTGTGCTTTCCCAAGGTTCCTTGCAACCTAAGTGACTATATGATTTGATGAAATCAAAACTCAGTAAATCCATCTTAGAGTTTATAAAAGTATATTAACTGTGTGACTGAAGGCTACATTTTGACCCAGGTGGGAGCGTCAAATGCCTTCTTTCCTGGAACAGAGTTGAAGCGTCTAATTGCACCAGTCAGACTGATCTCAGGAAGAAGGTTTCTTTTCACTCCTTAAAACCAGGAAGCCAGACTAAATCAGCATTTCAGTACTGATTTTGGGAAACATACAAACTCATAATTAGGCTTTGTGGCCCATCGTGATCTATATATACATATATGTGACCTATATATATGTGAGCTATATATGTTTGTATTTGTTCCCAAATACAAGGGATGAAAACAATGGGATTAAGGGCTTGCATTGGACCAAGTGCTACCGTATTTGCAAATTCAAGGAACACAGGACATCTCTTGCATGTGACAGGTATACCTACAGACAAAAGTTCATGTAGAAATCACATTCCAGCCATGGCCCAGTGCACAGAAATGTCAAAGAGAAGGATTTCATTTCCTGAGAGGGAGGCATAGGAGCAGGCTGTGCTGCAGAATGAGTCCTAGAGCACCCAGTGCCTGCTGCTGAAATGGTGCATCTTTCCGCCAGGGTTTCAGTGGTGGATCATTTGTCTCAGTCACTCTCTACCGGTGCATGGTGCCTGAGGACTGCTGACTGTTGTAGTTAAAAGAATTTGCTTGTTGCCTGCAGATGTAACAGATTTTAAAACTATATACTGTGGTAATAAAAACAAAGCCTATGCAGTCCCGTTACAAAAAAGATTGCTTTCTTGCTCAGCTAGGCTTCCGCACAATGGAAGTAACACAGGCTCTCAACACTTCACAAGATGTTTTGCCAGACATTTCCAGAAGCACCGGGTGGTCCATGTGAGGAAATGTGCTCCCTTCTGCGGTCAGCGTTAGCGGGAGAGCAGCGAGGCTCTCCCTGCGGCAGGCACTGCAGTACAGCTCACCCGGGCACCCTGCCCAGCCCAGGGTATGGTTCCCTGCTCTGGGCGGCTCCCCGCTGTGAAATACAAGAAAGGTTTCCTGCTGTTACCACCTCCAGCAGAAGCTGAGGACTGTCAGAGCCCGCAGGAGCAGCTGCCTGGCAGAAACCTCCTTCCACAGGAGCCGAGCAATTATTAAACACTTTTCCTCTCTGTGACTTTCATCAGGTCAACAGAATACAGCTTAACGAGACTCCATTCTCAGCATTTCCTGCTTCATAAAAGTTTAGAAAAAGCAGGTTTAGTCATCTTCAAAGGTTCATTGACAGCTGCACACAAACTACACTGCCAAATTTATTTAGAATTAAGAAATACATGTCTTGTCTTCCCTCTGTCCCATTTGGTGAAAGTATTAGAAACACAGGTGTCATTACTGGTCATTGAAAAGCTCAAAGCTTACCCTTTCACACGTACTGGACACACACATCCTAGGTACTTTGACCTTCTTGATAAAAAATTTAGGTTTTTGGCCAGAAAAAATTAATTCCTACTACATTTTTTTTGTTTTAAACAGGTGAAATATGGAAGGGTATATACTCCATGCAAAAGCAGGACAGTAAACCGGTAAGGAAAATGCTATCGTTTCCCAAATGCCTATTTTGAGTTCTCTCTTATTTCCTCTTTGTATAAATGACCTGCTATCTACCTCCCTCATCTGTATAATCAGTTCCTGAAACATTTAATCCATTTTTACTTAATTGGTTGGTTTAGATAAGCTCTCCTTGCATACAAGTCAGAGTTCAGTGCGTAAGCTTTTGTTAGTAACCCCTTAAAAAACATTAACGCCATCCTTGACCCAACTTGCCTCCCCAGCTGCTGCCCAATGCTTCTTTCTACCATCCAGCTCACCAGAAATGATGCTCACTGTCTGCACCTTACCTTTTTTATTTTCTTTTTTTTTCCTCTCGCTACATCCTCCACTTCCTTTGATCAAGTTGCCCATGGACTCAGCCTGAAAGCTTTCTGGCAGAAGCCCTTGTGATCTCTGTCTCCATCTTTTCCACCTTTATTGATGGTTTTGCCTCTGATACTTTTTGCCCTTGTTCTTCTTCCGCTGTTTGTAACACTTTTTCCATTTCCACTCTCTGAAGGTCCTTTTCCCTTCACTCAAGTGTCTGAGGATGAGTGGCAGAGGCTGCAAGTTTTCTTCTATTCTTACTGTATTCCCTATCTTCCACAGTGTACTTCTCAAATACAGAAATAATAAACACCTTTATAAAGGCTCTGATGGAGAGAGTTTGTTCCTTCTGTCCAAATTGAAACTCTAGAGTACATCTTTGGCAGAAGCTTGCAGAAGTCTAAGCCCTTATCTCAAAGTGGTCAAAATCAAGCTCTTGATCTGCAGTCCTTTCTAAAATTATTAGTTCATTTACTATGGACAATACCATCATTTTTTTCCTGACATTCAGGCTTACACATTTCTGATCTCCACTCTTCTCTAGGTCACTATATCCAATTTTCATCTAAGTCTTCTACATTTTTCTTGCTTAATGTGTCCAATATGGTATTTACCATTTATCCAGCGTAAACAGTCGTGGAAACTCTCCTTATCCTGGGCTTTTCACTACTACCACATCTCCTTCTCTAGGTTTTATAAATGTACCTTTGCTCCTGCATTGTGTTCTGCAGTTACAATCACCTGAATAATTTCCCTGATCACTTCCTATGTCACCATTGAGCAACTCACTTTCCCTCTTGAGTTCCTTCCACTGATTCTCTCCGAGAGTTTTCAGATTAATGCTGGCTATTTATGTTTTCAAGGAAAATTAAGTTTCTTCACATATTACAAGCACCACCTGTTCTCATCTCAAATCAGGAACTGATACAGCTCCATTTGCTAGACTTTCAAATGTGCATTTTCATCCTTTCTCCCACATTGTGCTGAATGCTGGAAAGATACAACTATCAGCCACTGCGGCCACTTCCAAATCCTCCTCAAAACTCTCTGTTATGGAATTCGAGAAACAACTTGAGAACATTTCGGTTGCCAGGATGCTGAGGCAAAGACTGTTGCATCCCTCCCTAACACTCTGTATCCATTCCTGGGTTTGATTACTCCACCCCAGCTGGGAGCACCTCGGTGCAACAACCAACTTCTGTTAAATGTTTGAACAAGATTTAATGCAGCGTAGTCCTAATCCCTGGTGTGGGTTCCTGGGTGCTATGTTAATATCAATACTCTATGACAAGAATGGTGGCATACAGTGATCAGTGGGGGGTTACCAAGAGCTAGACCATGACTGGTATCTGTATGCAAACAGAAAATGTGTTTTACATACCTTGCCTTGTGTTTCTTCATTCCCACCTATAAGAACGGCTTCAGTCTGCCAACCTGGCAGCAATTATTTCATCTGCTGGTGCTCATGTTCATAAATCACGTCAGATCACATGTGGCAGGAGGCTAGCCCTGCTTCCAAGCAGACGCAGGACAAGAGCAGCAGCCCAGCCTTACAGAGGGTGGCAGCCCCGGAACCCTTGCCCCTTTGGGTGTCCCAGGGCAGCCACCCTCTTGGGTGGTCCCTGAGCCACCAGTGGTCCACAGAACATCAAAAAGTAATCTGTGAAGTGACAGCAATAAAACACACAGACCCAGACCTTGACAATTTCCCTGTGTGTAAGTGAGCAAACATTAAAAAAGTGAGGGAGAGAAGACAAAACAAAAGTAAATGGACATAGAAAATTTTGCTTTATAGATATCAGCAACTGTAAACAAGTCTGCTTGATTCATTGTTTGAAAGTTTCCTAAAAGTTAGGTTGTTCTTTGCTGAGAAAAACTGAAAAATGCTGCACTGTCTCAAAGGACTCTGAACTGTACTCGTGCCTGTAAGCTTTTGTTAACCAAGGGTTCACAGCGAAGTAAAACTAATCACTTGAAGCTTGATAACCACCATGCAAAGGTCTGCCCTTACTCCTGTGGTCAATGAGTCTGAACACAGCCGGGTCATTCATTGCTATACAGAGCTTGGTCCCACTCCTCCAGAAGTTAATGAGACTTTCCCTTATTGTTTTCAAAGAAAGAAGGGTCAGCTTTTATAATTGATCTTAATTCACAGTTATAAAGAAGAAATAACTTCAAACAGCTACTGTTTATTTACAATGAATGTATGTAAAATACTATAAATCAATGTTGTATGTGGCTTTAAAGTTTGAGGTATGAGATAAACAAAGTGACACAGAAAATCGGCACACGAAGTATTCTCAAACTCCTGTTTAAATTATCCAAGGAAAAACAAAGTCAGGCTGTCACTCTGTCCTTTACAGCTGATGGAGTCTTCAAAGGCCAGCATCCATGGTGGGCCTTCAACATTTAGAATAAAAGATTTTGAACAGCCGATGTGGCAGCTTAAACTATGTTGATATTTTAGCAAGCTATAAATCAGCAACAAAACTTGTGTGCTACATTAGTTTATACCTAAGTGCAGACTGAGGAGGAGAAAAAAATTCTCATATGTCTGTTGTGATTATGAGGCCAAGATATTATTAAGTCATGCAATTTCATCTAATTTTTTTTTTCCTCTAATGTGCATGTCTTTCAAAAGCACTGATGACTAAATCAAAACAAATGATGTGAAGAACTGGCAAATATGATGAGTTTATGAAGGTCACATATCTGATCTGGAGCAGATCAGATCATCAGCATATCCAGCAGGTCACCATGGCCTCATAAATATTTGTGAATGATCATTTGGATACCAAGCAACGAGGATTGACTAATTTTCTAAATGTCTGAAGGTTGTTACCTTAGCTCCAGGCACACAATACTCAGTCCTCATGGTGGCAAATTTTGGCTCTTCTGGTACTTTCTCCACAGTCAAAAGGCTCGGTGTTAAACTATGACAATGAAGACTGTATGAAAACAGAAAAATTCACATTGGAAATGTCTGGCTGTTTTCCATTTTCTTGTCTCACACAGCACTTTCCACTCCATTTTTCCCTCTCAGAAGTCACTTGAAGCAGCACTGGCTCCATAAGACTAGCGTGAAGGAGCTGCTTCAGCACAGAAGGGCTTTTGTCGGTCCTCCACAGGCTGGCCAGAACATGCACTGGGGACAGAGGTCAGCTTCACTGTGCCTGAAGGGACTGCATCTCCCACTTACAGTAGCCAAAAGAGTAAACAGAGAGGCTTTTGTCGCCCCAGGCAACTTCTGCTAGTATCTAAACATCTCATTTTGCTGGTTCCCTCCTTCCCTCGCTAGCTCTCAGACTGCAGAAGTCAGCCAGTCTTCAGAGTTCAAGTGAACAGCAGAAGCCCCTGCAGTCAGCTAAGTGGATGTTTCAGCCTGTAACAATCTCAGCCCAATGCTAATTACCCTTTGGAAAGCCAGAAAACATTTCTTAGCTGATTCTGTGGAGGATGGCTCTTGGTCAAATACCTCAGCAACAACTTGAGCAGAAAAACATGCAGAGATGACTTCCACATTGGTAATAAAGCCAGACAGTACCACAAGGCTCTCCTCCTGCACGGCTCCGTGTGCTGGTCTGGCTGGGCAGCTGGAGGCTGCAACAAGGAGAGGACTGAAGTTTTCCAGCTGACGTTTTTTCATCCCAATTTTTCATAGTTCAGAGATAGGCTTAGAGCTGTTGATAATTGTGCTTGAATTTGACCAGTGCAAGTAGATCTTCAAAGGTGGTGGGCTCTGACAGTCTTCGGAAGCTCCTTAGAAGGTCAGAATCACCCCAGAAAGCAGCTGTCTGCATGCCAAGCTTTACTGGGAAACGTGTCTATTTACTGGAATTGCTAAACCCTCAGTTTTAACACCAGTACCCCTTGCAGCCAGGCGGCTCTGTCTAAGAGTAGATCAAAATCACAGGACTGGCAGAATTGTTCCCTTATGTGAAAAGATTAAAGTAATTCCATCAAATAAAGGGCCACATTTTCAAACCTGGGTCAGCTGCTCCATAATAAGAGAAGCCAATAGCTCTGTTACTGTCACAAAATACCTATTAGAACTCACTGGCCTTAAAAGTTTACCGGTAGCATTTTCAAAGCATGGCTTCTTTAAATTAAAACATCTCACATTTTCCCAGGCAACTTCTGTCATTCGTACAATTCACCACATGCTGCTCCGGGCTAGTTTATCCTTCCAATTTGAGACACTCTGTAGGCTGACTACCTTAAAATAAGCCCTGAGGAGGAAAGCAGGAAATAGGTTTTACAGCTAGAAAATCACATCAGTCAAGACTTGGGAAAGCTGATGCTCAAGACAATATGACACTGTGCTCGATATTTTGACTGCAGCATGTAGGTCTGTTTGGAGGTGGGGACAAGACAAATATTAGTTATGTAGTCTGCTATGTACAAAATAAAACAATGTTGTTGTCCTGCTGTAAGTAAAGGAAGGGAAAGGTTAAGGATAATTAGATAAATCTTAACTTTCATAAGAAGTCTTAACTTCCGTATTATAAAATATATGCCATCATTCAACATAAATTATGGATCAAGTGTAGAATTAAGTCAAAGGATGTGCTTTTTGCCAGAGATACAATTATATAAAAATAACGGTCCTTTCCTAGCCTTACAATCAAGGAATATTTTCAAAAGTGATCCTCCTCTTGTCTCTAGGAATAAATGCTTTGTTCGCAGGTACTATTCCTTTTGCTGAGGATTAAAAAAAAGACAGTTCTGCTCCCAATATGTTAATATAATAAATGATGATTTATATGTGAGAAAGCAAATTGAGTCTCATACCAATTTAATTTTTCTCTAATCTGTTCCTGCCAATAGTGGCAACCAAGAATATTTTCTCTTATTTAAATTTTTCCTTCACCAGCTCTTAATCCCTGACCTGCTCTCCTGGCCACTTCTCTTACTACAGCACAGTTATTCAAGCTTTTATCTTTTCTAATGAAAACTAGAAATGCATTCTTCTCCAAAACTGCTGTTGAGGCTGCACAAACCAGTCTTCAAAGCAAATGCATAAGTAGTTCTAAGGGATTTTACTTCAGCAATTAATTCTTGGGGAAAAAGCTGTGTTAGAGAACATGAACTGAAGGAATCTGAGCTGTTTGGATGTTAGGTGGGCTGAGACTTGTACCCAGTTAAGATGTGAGGCAATTATGGTTGCCACGGTATGGAAAAGTATACTGTGACAGAATAGTAGCATGGCTTTTTTTCCATCCCATACACTGTAACTTCAAATTAAACTGCTTCCATTTGAACAGCAATTTCCATTAGAGTTTAAAAAAATGTATTGTCTGGCAGAGATCTATTTATGGTGGGGACAGACGAAGCAGTATACCTCTGCTGAAGAATCTGTACCGAAGGTAGCCTGTGGCACCGGCGGTGCCTCTGATGCTGGGGAGGGCTGCGACAGCCGGCCCAGAGCAGGGCAAAACCACGGCACTCTGCAGTTCTGGCAGCACACACGACAGAAGCACAGTGAAAAAGGAAACGGCTGCTTAACTACAAACTTCAGAGCAATAAGAAAACAGTGTAGCATTTTCACCTATCCTTTGCTTACAGTAGTTTTCTCTCAAATAAAAAGAAATGTGTGATATAAGCTTTAATTAATAAAGCAGAGGAATGCAATCTTATGCAGCAACATAACCTCTCAATGTGTGGCAGAACCACTAATAACAATAAGAACCACCTTTTCACTCCCCAGCTTGACCCTTTTTCTGAGAAGATGGTTTTGTAGATTTCCTTTAAAAAAAAAAAAAAAAGCAGCAATGTCAAATGTAAATGTACATAAATAAAAGAGAATAGCTCCGTTGCCTTTGTGAAAACAAATATTTATCTCACCATATGTTTGTGTTTGTTTGGGTCTCTGGATGGCAAGGAAGGGTTTCTTTAATCCCAGGGCCCATTATAGATGTAAACTTTAATCATGTGAATAGGATTCTCATCCTGATCAGCTCTGTTTGTACTGCTTGGGCAAGCCTTTGCACTGCAGCACAGCCGCAGTTCACACCCCTTTGGGCAGCTAAGGTTTACTCAGAAAGTTTCGCTGCAAAACTTAACTAACCTGTGTAGGAAGAAATGTTTTTTGTGATAAAAGGCAAGCTTAAAAAGTAGTGTATAAGGAATAAGGGGACATAAGTACTTGTGCAGTATTGAATACCACGGCAGACTTCAGGAGATATGAGACATATAAGACCACATCCAGATTCAATGGTCCAGTTACCTAGCAGCTGTAATTGGGTTATCATACAAACACCAGCAGTTAAATGTAAGTCCAGTCACAGATTAGACATAGATAGAATCTGGGGTCAGATTTCACCAAGATTTTAATTATGGCCCCTTTTGCTAGAATTGGAAACGCTCATCCTTAGTTACACAGGACCAGTGCCACCACAGTCCCACTGGTTTTGGCCATAATGCATGTCAAAACTTTTTGCTTGATGCTTGAATTCTTTGTTAAACATTGAGGAGGTTTCATTTTGATTTTAAGTTTTCTTCTCCTTGTTGTTATAATGATAAATCTTGTAAAAAGGTAACATGGTCAAAACCATCCTTGCTTTACCTCCACTTGCTAGGGCTTTATTTCCCTTGCTTGCTGCTCACTGCTGTGGCTGCGTAAAAACTGTCACTGAGGGACGTCCAAGGGCAGCCTGGGTTTGTAGCTAAGCAGATACCCACCAACCTTTAGGTACCTAAATAATGAAAGTAGTTGCCTGTGATTCCTTATACAGTCAGCAGAGAGAGAGAGAGAGACTTCCAGGACTTGGTCCTTCACTTGGCAGCCTATAACAAGCCCAGGGTACTTCCATGCCTGACTTGGTTTAAGCAGGATGGATTCAGGCCAGAGCATTTATAGAAATGACAGTAGCAGACTTCAACGGCTGAATATTTGCACTTGTTTGGAGCTTTACAAGTTTTGTTTACTTGTGATTAAAAAAAACCCTGAAATTTCACAATTTCCTTTATGATGAAAAAAAGGAAAAAATACTTCACCAAAACATTTAATATTAGCAGTACCAAAACATTTAGTTTTGCCTACTTTGTTAAACATAAAAAGCTAGACATGCTATAGGAAAATCTATTTGTTCAAAATACAACGAAAATGAAGTTTTTTGCATTCAAAACCTTACTGAAAATGCTTTATGAAATATTTTCATCTCCACAACTTCACGAGCCGTTTCCGAGCAGCTGTATTTCAGTTTCCTTTAGGCATTCTTATGTGTCTTCAACGTTAACGGACAGCATTGTCCAGCTGCTCCCTTTTTCCTGGACAACTGCACTGTGGCTCTACTTTTTTGTATTTTGGCTGAAATAGGGATTTTTCTGAGGTTGTGAAACCTAAACAGAGGAGAAAAAACTTACTGTCTCATCCTGAGGGGAGAGAATCCCTGACAGAGGAGGGGAGGCTGGAATACTCAGAGGCAGAAGCCTGAATACATGATGGGGTGAAAGAAGTCCTGCATGTAATGCTTGAGCAGCTTTTGCTGTTTCACAGCTTCTTCTGTTTCACCCCAAGGCCTGGCATGGTACCCTAAGCATTCTCTTCAGTTTATATTCTGGATCCATATTTTTTATTTTTTGTCAATCTTTTTGTGGCTATTATTTCTTTCTGTGGTCTGGGGCAGATACAGCACAAGATTTGTTAGTGGCAGATTTAAATCTCTTGCTGAATACTCTGTGCAAGCCTGAGATTTTTAGGGTATGGATAAAAAGCTTTCCAGTGAGTTAGTTTTAAAAATGAAGACGGGAGCAAAATCTTTGCTGGTCAGCCAAAAATCCAAGGCAGTGTTTCTCTGTCACACTTCCATGTGCTGCGCGGCTTTCACTTTTAATTAATCCAGTCTGTTTGGTTTCTGTCAGAAGTCTATAAGCTTCTCTGTTAATTTGCTGATGAATCCCCTACTGAGTTATAATTATAATCTTCATTGTGATCCTTCTTACGATGACAAAGGGGATAGCATTTTGGCATCAGCATAACCTGACATCAGTAATATTGTAAACTTTGAAATGAGCTCTTCTTTTAAGTATTTTATAAACACCTTCAAAATTACAAAAACATTGTGGTGATTAAACAAGTGATTGATAGGTCAGTGTTTACATTAAATTATCCCCATCACAGTCGCTCCATGGGTGGCATATGAATAGCAGGCAATTACCATTTGTTTCTATATTACAGGTACCGTAGCTGTAGTTCTTACATCCAAGCAGGAATCTGTCAGGAAGAATGAACCTCTTCGGTTTTCACCCCCTCAGTGTCTGTGAGCTGCTGAGATCATCTCAAGCAGATGAGATCCATTTCAGAAGACTAAAGCTGAAGATGGCTTGAATCCTTCCCCTCTCACTCTGCAGCAGGCATTTCAGGCTAACCAAA
Organism: Burhinus oedicnemus; assembly: GCA_008921705.1. Taxonomy (NCBI): domain Eukaryota; kingdom Metazoa; phylum Chordata; class Aves; order Charadriiformes; family Burhinidae; genus Burhinus; species Burhinus oedicnemus. The sequence continues at coordinate 385,499 of VFFE01007818.1, forward strand.
GCAAAGCCTACGATATTAGTTATGAGTCAAGTCAGCTTACAGAGCCAGTCAGTCCCTCTTCTGGTTTCATTAACACCACTGGGTGCTGGAGAGGTTTTTCTTGTGTTAAGAGCTAACTTATTTGGGGCTTGCAGCCTGCCCTAGTGCTGATCTTTGATTCTGAGACATTTTCCAAGGACACAGTATCACCCAGACAAACTGACATTTGAAGAGTGCTCTTACACAAGTAGGGAAAGTACTGCCACAAAATAAGATGTCATCCATCAGACTGAAAGGTGAAATTCTGGTATGGGCAGCCGCAGGTTGAAGTTTTCACTGTCACTACCATGTTATGATTACTTACATCATATGTAAATAAAGCAGCTGTTGAATCACAGAATTGCTGAGGCTGGAAGGTACCTCCATGGATTGTCTACTACAAACCTCTGCTCAATGCAGGGTCAACTGGACCAGGCTGACCAGAACTTTATTCAGAATATCTCCAAGGATGGAGACTCCACAAGCTTTCTAGGCAACTTGTTTCACTGTTTGACCACTCTCACAGTAAAAACTCAAGGTTTTTCTTACATTTAAGTTGAATTTCCTGTATTTCAATTTGTGCCCATTCACTCTTGCCCTCTCATTTCATACTGGCTCCTTATTTTCTAGCACAGAGAATTGTAGCCAAGGGAACTGTGCCTATCACTACTGTTTCATAAGACATAACTGTATTTAAACATCAAATTGCATCTCTAGTCTGGAAAGTAACTGCATAGAAGAGGGAGTGTGGATGGCAGATAGATTTCCCTGATTTTCAATACCATTCCCAGTGTTCAACATAGGCTTTTCCAAAGAATCTGTGCTTCCAACTCCTAAATGCATGCTGGCCCCGAGAACCCAAGTCTCGTAGGCTGCAGCTAAAAAAACACACTAAAGAGGCCCAGGAGGCAGCTCTGGGCACTGACCTACTCTGGCTGCAGTGACCAACCATTAACCAGGTCCCCGGTTTTGTCTGTGCCAACTAGCTCTCGCCCAGAAAATTCCCAGCCTGGTGCAGGGAGTGGAATAGGCCACAGATCGTTTCCACTGGGTATTTTGGATGACCCCCATGTTTTGGGAGCATAAAAGGGTCTGCAGCATGGATGGGAGTTGTGTGGAGCCAGCTGGCCTCAGGAGAGAAACAAGCCCTCGTGCAGATGTAGCTGTGGGACCTCACACTGCCGAGCATTTTGCAACTTGACTGCCTACCTTGTTCTCCTACCAAATACAGTCCTAGGACAAAAAAAGCTTTTCTAGCTCCTTTTCCTCTTGGAAAAGGTTTTAAATGTGTTCAGAAGCGTTGGTGTTGACCTTGTGCCCAGCTACAGCTCTTCAGACTGAGTAACTGATACACCCCACATGATCTCTCATCATTTCTACCTACTTAACTTCACCATCAAATCTGAGACTATGCAAATATTTTTGTGTGCTGAAATCTTCTCAGACACACCAGGCTGCTCTGAAGGAGCAGGGAAAGCACAGCTCTCTGTAGGTTGGTGCAGCCTCTTGTGGGGACTGAGACTTGATATCAAAGCTGGAGAATAAACAACATGAGGTCCTGCAGCACACAGCAACCTCCAAACAGAGACCCCAAGCTCATGTGTGGTCCTAACCAACCCGAAACTGAGGTGGGACACCAACCTGGGCGGCGAGGTGGCCTTGTCCACTGGCCAGGCAGACAGCCTGACAGGGTGCTGGGAGCGTGGGGGGCATGTGGAGCTGGGCCCTGTGGAGCTGGACTGCCTCAGCAGCAAACCAGCAGTGAACCACCAGAGAACTAGAAGGTGCTGGAAAGCCTGCTAGCCAGGGCTCCTGCTGGAAAGTCTGCCCAGATGCAGGTTGATGCCTTTAACCCTTAAGAGATGGCCAGCAGGAAGGAGTCGAAGTGGGTACCTCTGTTAGTCCTAACCAAGGGTGGAACTGTGCTCACTCGCACTTGCCGGTCAGCTGGCAAGTGGAAAGGGGGACACCTGGCCCCAGCATTTGGGAAAACAAATGACCCTTTCCCACACAACACCAAATCAGAAACTTCTTGTGGAAAGTGGTTCACCAAAACTGCCCAACCACAGTGACTTCAAAAAGAGGTAGAGAACAGCATCGCTTTGCTGCAAGGAACAATTTTCACAGGGTAAGGGTACAAATCCCTTGAATCAAGGGAGACAAAGCGAAACATTGCAATTTATGGTGTTTTGCATAACAATATAGGTGGGTTTTCCCACCTTTAGAAGAAATGCAAAATGATCTAGTACTAAACGCAAAACGATTTTAGTACAATAAAGCTTATGCACAACCTGTGCTTCTCTGTTTGGAAATGTGCAAATGCAGCAAAGCAGAAGTCCTAGCTCAGACATCAGAAGGGGTCTGGGATAGTGCCTCTGCACTGGTCTTTTGGGAGAGGAGAAAAGAGAAGATAAAAACAGTGAAAGATTCATTCTGACATCTTTTTCAATAATATTTGAAACTTTAAATGTTTTCATTTTAGCTCGTTAAGCTTACTGACAACTGAAAACCCACAAAATTCTTACATTTAAGCTTTTTTGATTGCTGGCAAATTAAAACCTGATATTAAGAAATCAGTTTTTCAACATAAAATGCAGTCACTGAGAACTATTTGCATTACAGTAGCTACAACCAGGCTCACTTTGCTGTTGCCATGGGCAGCAAAACATCAGGGGCAAAATCTTTAGTGGCTCTTTATTGTGTGAGTGACTTGAGCTTGTGAGAAACCTACCTCTTCTGGTTTGCCTAAGGCATCAAAATACCCCAGGGTCGGCATCTAGTACAACCAGAATGTAATTACACCATGGAAGCACACTATCTAGCACTCATATGAACAGTCAGAGCCTGAAAACAAGTATTGCTCTCAATTTTCCTGAAAAGCACAAGCAAGAATGTTAGTTTACTTGATTTCATTGCGGAAAATATAGACAAAGTACAGAAAAGGTAGATGCTTCTCGAAAGGCTTAGACACATTCTTATGAGAGCCATAGATTCTCTAAAAGTGAGTTTTAACACTATTCTTACTTTTGATCTTGCTAAGTGTGTCAAGAAAAGTCAGGCTCTAACCACTCCAGGGATTTAGGTAAAACTGGTGGCATGCAGGTGAAATGTAGTAATAACCTAACAGATTTTAGTTGGAAATCATAAATTGCGGTCAGACTTTAATATAATTCTACTCCTCTCTTATAACCTTTCTTGCCTATTTCCAAAAATTTCCAACGTTCTTCTTTAGATAAAAGCATTTAGTAATTCAACAGAACTAGTGGTAAGGAACTACACTTAGGTGTCACCAGGGGGAGCTTGCATGCCAAAAATCCCATTGACTTTTTTAAATAACTCCGCTATCTTGAGCATTGCAGGGAGACTGAAAGCTGAATTTATACGATTTCTCCTCATTCCTGAAAGAAAAGAAAAAACCCTGCTGCCTCCCTTTGCCTTTGGAGGGGACAGCTAGCCTGTGGATACGCTGTTACTCTGGGATACAGGCAGCTGCTCGCTCTGTCGCTCCGGTCATTCAGCCCCTGCTTCCAGCTCCTCTCCATTCAGCTGGCCTCATCTTTCTTGGGTGTAATGTCTCAAACTAGACACAGTCCCAGCTAAGCTGGGTAGATGTGCACGGGTTTCCTATGCCTTACCAGCTGCCTGCTGAGTACAGGTGCAACCCCGGTGTGTCCTGTGTCCCTGTCACCTGGAAAGATGCCGTTGCAGGGAGTAGCCCATGAACCTGCACTATTTCCAGGGTTTACCAGACCCTTGTTTACATGTACTTCTCACTGTGGGCACAACATATGCAGCGAAGGTGCACCCTGAGTTGAGAGAATCACAGTAAACGTTTTAGGTCTCTTTTTCCGCTTCGGAGTGGTGATTACATCCCTCAATTCTCTTAAATGTATTCTTAAAATTAGTTACTCTGTCAATCGCTCAGAGCCTGCTGATAATCTCCGCTGGCTGTAAAAGACCCACAGGATTACATTGGTTCACAGGTTGGGTGAGCGCTGAAAAACCTGAAAAATCCTCCCACTGTTCCAAGAAAAATTAGCAGCTACACCAGATGAGAGCTTTTTAAACAACATCCTTCTGGCCTGTGCAGCTCACAGGAAAATTAATCCCTTTTCAGATCCATATGCTTGCTGCAGTATTTCCTGTGTTTTTCTGGTCACATTCACACACATAATTCATGCGAGTGTTCAGTCCTAGCTGTGGGCCTGAAAGGATGTGGTTGAAATCTTCAGGCTGCTCATGTTCTTGTCTCCATGCCAAAGCTCTGGTGGATGGTTTTGGGAACTCTGTGTTCCTGCTAAACTGGGCAATGTCGCATCCCAAGGGGTGAGGGAAGGGAGAAATTATGGAGGGGAGGAGAACCACATGGTCTTCTTTAGAAAATTTTTGCTTTTCAATAAATTCAGGCTAAAAGGCCTCCACTTCAAAAGGAAAAAAAAAAATCAAATTATAAAAAACCCAAACTACATCCCCACCACAAGAAACCCAACACAGATGGTCCCTAAGAATCAGAAGAAAGGTTTCTCTTAGCCTAATTGCAGAAATCAGGACCACGTTGTTTAGACACAGAGATATCACAAAGCTAACATACTACTTGGACATTTACTTGGGTCAGAAGGAAACCTGATGGTAGAAAGTAAAGTAACTAATGGGAAGATACTGCCCCTGAAGAGCAGTTTGTGGGCAGGAGCTGCTCTTGAGGAAATCATTGCATTTTTCAAACCTCCCAGCCCTGAACCCAGGACAAGTGAATGTGGGTGGTGGGAGCTCTGCTGACGGGCTGTGAGCCTGCGCCTACTTACACATGCTCATAAGGAACAGCACAGCTGATGGAGTCTCAGCTGGAAGGTCGTGGGATGATTTTGCCGTACCAGTCAATCCTCAATGCACAGTGGTGCCATTCGTGCTGTACAAATTCACTATGAACCTTGGGCTTGCCTGTAGCTTGTCGTGCTGTCTTTTGACAGCTCTGTCTTTTGGAGGTGGAGATTTTTATAAATTGAATCTGACTTCGTGGAGAGGAGACATTAATAGACATAGAGGAACTGTAGAAATATGCAGTTAGATACAAATGCAGGGAAGGCTTTTCTTTTAAGGGTAAATTAAATGAGACATGAGCCCACATAGTGTGGAGGTTTTTTAGAAACATATTTCTTAGAGAGGTACCTCTGTATTTATACACTGTACCTATCTCTATCTCCAGAAGACCCCAATATAAACTGAGCGAGCTCTCCCACTGTCTCCCCACAGACCAGACCCCTGGCAGGGCCATAGGAGGAGCGTGCTGTCCCCAGTGGGGCTGATTCACGGCAGGAGGGGCGAGGACCTGACAAATACACTTGCCCCCACTGTACACACAATCCTGCAGCTCACATCCAGGAGCCCAAGAGATGCCGAACATTGAACTTGAGCAGCATGTAATCTAGGTCTTCATTCAGCCATCTTGCTTGGGATCATATTCAGGATTTCAAATGCTTGAGATGAAACAAAGCGGTAATTATTATTTATTACAATAGGGCTTGCTGGAGTCAGTGTCTGCCATGTGGCTGGGTTGTTAACCTCCAGCATAGAACATACAGCTAAAGCCAGGAAATAAAATTTAATGCCTTGCCAAATGACTGGTTTCATAAGAACCTTAGATCTTCTCCTACAAAAATATTATCTTTTCTTCAAAAGCTGTTTCAATTCAGAGCACAACACTGACAAAATCTTTGGAATTTCACTATAAATAAGTCTTATGATATAAAGTAACCAGAACAACACGTTACCCTTCCTGGGCTTTCTACTTTATATTTTAAAATAGGTACTAAGTCTCCCACATTCCCTTTCTATAATATTTTATCGTGTTATCTCTTAAAAGGTTGACTTTTTAATGTTGTCTATTACTGCTTAGAAGCAATTAATAATACTATGATGTTTACACTGCTCTATATTTAGTACAGCAATGCTTAATAACACTATTTTCAAGTCATAAATGCTGTTTCATGGACATTTGTAAGATTACCCTTCTATCATAAAAATAAAGTCATACCCTTAAAAAGAGGCCAGTTTAGAATTCATTGCATGAAGATTAGCAAGAACCATCAGATATGCGGCCTTCACGCTGAACTGAATGATGTCCGTGGAAATATTCCCCTAGAATTCGGTCCGTGTTGGATCAGGCCCTTAAACTGCACGTGGTAATTTAGGGACCCATATTAGTGCTCGGCTCAATCTTTTCTTTTTCATACGCCAGGTAATAGTGGCAGATGACAAGTTATAACACAAACATCCCAGTTTTGCTGTAGAGCAGATGTCAAGCTTAATCTCCACTGAACACCTCGGTCTCTCTAAAGGTACTGTGGTATTTATTGCAGCAGAGGCCAGAGCCATTTTGAAGCAGAAGCCGCCAGCTGTGTGAAATGAAACGTATTCAAAGCTGCCAACAGTAAGAAATTAAATACAGACTGCAGCGGCGTCTGCCAGCTTTTTGGGCAGTAGCAGAATGGTGGCAGCCAACTGAACTTGAGATGGCAGCAATCTAATGTATCCCATTCACCAAGTCAGTGATCCACTAATTAATTTAGCCCAATTTTTTTTTTTTTAAATTGTATCTACTCTCATCATACTACTGTACAAGTTTGACAAAGGAGAAAGGAGGGTTGAGAGAGTGAGAAAAAGAGATCAAGCACTGGAAGGTAGCATCTTGGAAAAGAACAGTACCATAGCTAGGAAACTTGTTCAAGGCGTACTACCTTAAGTGGTGTGCTGCTTCAAGATGCGGTCTGACTAAGGTATGGGCAAGAATGGTATATAAATGAAGAGAAGAACTCATTTTGAAACCAAAGCTGCACTTTCTTTAGTGACCCGGTTAGGCAAAAGGCAAAAAAACATAATGATACAAGACTGCCGCATGAATTTTCTTATCCCAGTCCTTCAACAGGTCTGGGCAGTTGTAGGACTTCCACCCATGAAACTAAATGCACTGCTGGAGCTTTGTCACGTCACAACACGTGAACAAACAAGAGCAGCGCACACGAATAATGAGGCATAGCTTTACTTTCTGTTACCCAAGAAACAACATATTCAGACAGATCTAGTACCCAAAAGGAATGAAGAATAGGTGTCACCAGGCTAAAGAAAAGTTGCTGCTCCAGGAACACTGCAGCTCTCCTCAGGGATTAGAGGAGGACTCGGCCCTGACCTTGGGGATTGCTGCATCTACTGGACGGTGCCTGCTTTTGTGGAGCAGTCCTAGCCATCCACCCAGTGTTTATCACAGCCCTTCAGCCCACTGGAAAAGCAAGGGGTCTGAAATGCACACTCAGGACTGAGAGGATAGTTGAAAACCATCTCTTTCTCTTGTTCTAGCCTCATGCTTATGTGCAGCACAGTCACACTAAAAAAAAAAAAAAAAGGTCATCATTGGAGAGATTGGGAAAATGTAATACCCTGAGCCAAAGTGACTTACCCGCACAAGAAAAGTATGACTGAGCAGTAGCTCAGTCTGTGAATTTTCAGAAACTTGGGCTTGATGTTCAGAAAACTGCATAAGATGTGTTATGTTGTGGCTAATATTAATTTCCTGAAAATTAAATTTAAGCCAGTGTATGAAGCAGAACTCACACAAAGACACAGTATTTTTCTTTCTGGTATAATATGATGTTTCTTGTTCTTACTCTGATGTGTTTAGTTAGCACTAGAAGCTCTTCACAGAGTTTGCCATATAAGAGGGCAGCCTGTAAAATTATACAAGTTTCTGTAGTCACTGCTTAAGACTTACAAACTTCATTCCTCTGCCACTTGAAGTAAATTTAGCCTGAGATTTTTGTTCCACGACGATTCTTGTGGGCTGCAAACTCAGGGCTTACCACACTAACAATAATCCTTTATGTCTCCAGACTCTATCTGTGTTCCTTGTTAACCTTCAGTCACAAAGTAATGAGATGCATCAGACATCATCAAGCTGGCCTAAGGGGTTACAAATTTGGATGAGGGCCACATACTGTACTAATTGCTTCTAATAAATTACATATTTCAGGAGGGACATCATGATTTTAATCATTTATTCTGCATGTTGTTTCCTTTGGAGAGAAGAACAAGCAGGCACTAAACAAGCCGAGCATCTGAAATTCATGGCAGAAGCTAGAAAGAGCTCATTTAATATCAGCCATCATTGTAAATACTAGAATTATGCATGTATCAACTCCCTGGGTCTGAACACTTTGGGAACAGCCAGTGAGTCCTGGTTGTTTTAATGAGTCAAACCAAAATGATGTCTTTGAATGTTCCTTAGATTTATAACAACTCAGATTTAATCCCATTTCAAATCTTGTAGCTGGGGCCCAGCTCAAGAAAAAAGTCTTTGTTTCTATGCAGAGAAAAATACATCAAGAGGGGAATTTAAAGGATGTATTTCCCAAAAGGCTGAGAGGGAAAACAGTCAAACGTACCTTTCACCTCTGTGGGGAAAGACTTTAATTATGATTTGATGGCAGCTAATTGCAAAGGTGGTCCAGTGAACACAGAAAGCTGCAAGAACTTTCTTTAAAGCCCGCTGAAATTAGTAGGATCTTGATACTGATCTAAATAGCCTCCTGCAGGGTGCACTAGGATGAGTGAAGGTTTCCTATTTCCCTGACCTCTAGCACACCCACACCAGTAGGCTCACTGTTAATGAAATCCTCGAACCACTCGGGAATGTGTGCTTCCTTCACAGGGGGAGACCTTGATGGTATTTAAATAGCTGCTAGTATTAATAGCGATAGCTGGTAGATAATGTGGAGACTTGGGAGCTCTAGGGAGCAATGCAGGTTTGGGAACAGCTCAGGCTGTGTTCTTGTTTGTCTTTGTAAACCTTGTTTCCTGTCACTTGGGTCTGCGTTTCCTTTCAAGGATGAGCTGAGACACCAAACAAAACGTGACTATGTAGGTAAATGGAAACCTGCCTGGGTACAAAGTATGCCTTGTGATGGAAAGTTGCAGTTGTAGCTCTGAGACTCAAATGTGCTCTTTTGGTTTTCAAGTGGTAATGAGACACCAAGGAAGCACCATTACCTGGGATAAGTGTAATCTGCTTCTGCCTTGGCAGTCTAAGCTGCCTTTCACTTGGTCCCTCTTGACCTGGGAGGGTTATCATCCCATTTTAGACTTCTCTGGTGAGTGTGAGGGGAAAAGGGTGAAAATTAGGCAAGACTTCCAGTGGCTCATCTAACCCACTGACCAGAATAATGAAGATATCTCTAAAAATACTATCTGTGGATGGATGGACAGATGGATGGATGGATGAATGGGTATTTGTGCTAAAACAGTTGGACATCTCACTTTGATACAGAGGAAAAGGACCAAAGGATTCTTTTTGGTTTTGTCACACAGAACGAGAAGCAGATTAGTCGATGGGAGAAACAGGCCTTATGCAATGAGAATTGACTGGAAAAGATTGCCCTAGGTAAAACTGGTAACTCTTCAAATTAAGAAACCTTCCTCTGGTTGTTTTTACGGTGTTTTTCATAGGAAGGGTCAAGCCAATCTCCACACATGAAGAAAAGCTTAAAATGAAAGAAAGTGATGGAGATTCAAGATTAGCATATTAGAGCATTGGAAGTTATAGAAGGATGAGGGAATGTGAAGTTCAGACATAAAAGCCCAAGAGTAACAGAAGAAAAAAGGATGCAAACGGGGGAAATAGAGGTGATGAATCCTCACTTAAAAGTGCTGCTATACCTAGAAAAAAATGTGACAAGAGGTAAATCACAACATACTGAAAATATGATGGATTAATTTGGTGCAATCGTCAGATACTGACTTTTGCCAACATTGCATGCTACGTAAGAGCATGGAATTAACAAACACTAGTGTAGCAGGGTTAGAAAAAGAAATACTTTCGAAAGCAAAATGGAAAACCTCTTTCACATCCATTAGGTTTAGTAATATGATACTAACACCACCACTGCACTGAGCTGTTATCTGGTTTGCTGTCTGATTCGCTCTCCAGATTACCACTTAAATCGATAGCACTCTCATTGATTTTTCCAGCACACTGTATTCCAGTAAAAAGAACAATGCTCTGAGATGAGTCAGCTATTTTCTCTGTCTGTAGGGACTCTGGTGCATTTTCATTTAGGAAAATAAAAGCAGGAGCCAAAGTACACACAAATATATGGTACTAAGAACTCGCCTGTTGCACCATAACATGACACTGGCTCTGCCGACACAGGGGTTTGCTAGAGCTTGCTGCAGCAGCTACAGACCCACCTCAAGCTAGAGCAAGCCTTGTAAGGATGGATCCAAAATATTTGGGGGCCATCTTAGATAATAACATTGTCTTTCAGTTTAGGTGACTGCTATGGCAGAGGGGAAAAGTATGCCCACATTTAACTAAGAAGCTCATCTCTCTATATTTACCATGACATGTAGAACCTTGGCAGTATTGCATTTTCATTTATTTCATACATTTTCATGTATTTGCATATTCCAGGTAACATGTTCTATAGCCCCGGTACTGTAACTAGTCATCACTATTGTCTGATGTTGCTTCCGCTCCTTTTAACCACGTTAACAATTTCCTATTTTGTTTGTAATCACAACGTGCAGGTTCATTTGCTCTTACTTTCTCTTTCTTGCTTAGCCATGAATTCATGAAACCAACAACCTTTCTCTCACACAGTTTTGTAGTTATTTCCAGGAACTTGCAAGAACTGCAGCAAAAATGTTTTCCGTTCAAAGAAGAAATAATAATCTCAAGAGCTAATTGGAAATTTGGAGTCAGGCTGAAGCCAGACTGTCCCCATGGATTCTCTGGACCACCTCTCCGCTGCAGGCATAGAGCAAAGCTGGTGCCATGGCCCCTTGTCTCTCCCACAGCTCCCTGCACACGGCTGCTGTCTCGGCTTCCAGGCTCTGCACCCACCTGCGAGCTTGGCTTGTTTCTGGGAATTTTGAGTTAACAGCAGCTAAAAACTACTAAAATGCCAGAGAAATGTAACAAATGAAAATGTTTGCCACTCTTTTCCACTATGTGTTCTGTTTTATGGAGATTTATTATCTCCATCTTTGAATGTAAGGTACTGGATTACAGTCTACCCCATCTTCCGTTAGTAACAGCCCTGGAGGATATGAAGCAGCCAAAGGGGGTGTAAAGGAGAGAGGTTCAGCATTCAGAGTCTCATTCTTTACTGTATATTGAAGACCATATTGTGAATATACTGAGGGAGAAACAGCTCACAGGAAATAAACATATGCAAAGCTGTGGCAATAGTCTGTAATTATAAAGCCTGTTATTCTGAAAATACTGCTGAATATTGCTATCTTCAACTGCTATAAAACTAGAACCATTACAAAAACTCTATTTCTCAGTAATGCTTTCATAGCATTGTGTATTTCACATTGCTACATTTGCCTCCTAATCTCTTAGTCTAAACAAAATAACATTCATGTTTTCATAACAATGAAGAGGAAGGAATAATGAATTTTCTATTTCAAGTCATTTTTAAATAAAAAGGATAGCATTTATGGCAGTTAAATCTGGAGTAATCCAGCCTGTTTCCAGGAAGGGTTATCAACTTCCAGGCATCCACCTGTGTGTCTGGGAATACTGTGTAACTACTAGGATGTTAACGTACTGAGGATGTAACTAGGATGTTAACGTACTGAGGAGGCTTTGTTCTGTTTTTAACTTATTTCAGGTTAGTTGTGAGCTACCTAAAATCACACACTTTCCTACTTTCCGACTGTTCCCTGGGAATTAGGTTGATGTAGAAGCAAACTATGCCAGGTACTTCTGCAGGTCTCGGCAGGGTATTAAAGGTAACACTGAGCAGGCTGCAGTCCTTGAGAGGAGGTGTAAGGACCTGTTTCACAGAGCATTTCATTCGCACAGTATTTAGTTTAGGTTTGTACAGCAAGGTAATACAGCATTGAGATCAAAAGGTATCACTGCTACCCATGCAAAACTTCTTCCTTCCACAAATTATTATAATTGACCGTAATAAGATTATTTCTAATACCCAGTACACAAACTTTAACGCATTTTGACAAACAGATAGCAAGTCTTGTATGGCACCTGAATGATGCTTTAACTGTTGCTAAGACAAGTGCTAGAGAACTGAAGCTACAGCATGAGATACATAGAACTGGCTGACATCGTAAATTACCTAACGATAACAGAAGTGTTTCACACAACAAATCAGGTCAGAGAATCATAGAATGGTTAGGGTTGGAAGGGACCTTGAAGATCATCTAGTTCCAACACCCCCCTGCCATAGGCAGGGACACCTTCCACTACACCAGGTTGCTCAAAGCCCCATCCAATCTGGCCTTGAACATCTCCAGGGATGGGACATTCACAACTTCTCTGGGCAACCTGTCCCAGTGTCTCATCACCCTCTTTCAGTTTAAAACCATTACCCCTCATCCTATCACACACTCCCTGATAAAGAGTCCCTCCCCATCTTTCCTGTAGGCCCCCTTTAGGTACTGGAAGGCTGCTATAAGGTCTTCCTGGAGCCTTCTGTTCTCCAGGCTGAACAACCCAACTCTCTCAGCCTGTCTTCATAGAAGAGGTGCTCTATCCCTCTGACCATCTTTGTGGCCCTCCTCTGGACTTGCTCCAACAGGTCCATGTTGGATATCCTACCTTTTTTTGCCTTTTTTGTTGCATATCCTACCTTTTTAGATATCCTATCTTTTTTGCCAGGTAATAAATTGTGTTAAGCGGAAGGAAAGGAAATTGAGGATATTCATTGTCTGTCAAGAGAAACCCGGCAGGACAGCCTTTGGTCTGCAATCTGAAAATAATCCTGTACCGACAAGTGTCAGTCTGACGTCACGGTGAATCACTGTAGATCTTGCTTCACTGCAAGCACCATCAAGTCAAACTCTGTTCAGAGTGATTTGAGAAACAAGGCCTAGATGTAGTGCTGAGGGACACAGTTTAATGATAACTTGGCAGTGTTAGGCTAACGGTTGGACTTAATGGTCTTAAAGGGCTCTTCCAACCAAAACAATTCTATGATTCTATGATCCCTGCTAATATTCCTGTTGCTTTTATGTTCGTTTCTGAAAAGCACATAAGCCCTTTAAACATTTACCAAGATGTCTTATTTCACACTTGCTATGATCAGATACCCAGCCCACAATTTTGGCTATTCTGCTTTTCACAGCTGCCTGGAAAGGGAGGCAGTATGTACTGGAATGGTTTAAATAAGAAACAGAGAGCTCTATGGGGCCAGCACTGCTAAAATGTATATATTCAAGGAGTTCTCTTCAATGTTTGAGATGGAATTATCTGTTATCTCAAACTCATAAAAGTATCGGGGCTTTGTAAAAAAAGAAGCTTTTAAAAAAAATAAATTTGCCACTGCTGCAAGAGTCTGTGGTGAGCATCAATAGATGGTTAGTATCAGGCAGCTGGCACTGCAGAGTGCGAAAACAGCGTTGGCTGAGCATGAACCTGCCACAGCCAGGCTGCTCGTGGGCAGGGAGCCATCGCTCACGCCCCGGTGATTCCTCTGCAAAAGAAGACACAAAGCCACGGCACGAGGGGTGCGTGCCCTGCCGGGGCAGAGACAGTACCTGCACAGTACCTTTGAGGGCAGGCGGGGTGAAGACGCTCTGCTTCCTCTGCTTGGGAGAGGCGCTCTGGGACTGGGGAGGGACAAAACACAGAGAGAGGCAGTAAGAGACGGGCGCGGGGAGAGTTTTCTGGTCATGGCAGCTCTGGGTCTTGCTCCACAGCTGCTTTCAGAGGGTGTGCACCCCAATCTGAGAAGTTCCTAAGAAAATTATACTGTATAAACCTGATGCCAGCTCCCGGGCTTTTGTGACTACAGGGAAAAGTAATATTAGACAGACAAAATCCATGTTTAATGGACAACCTTCATGGCAAAACAGATCCAATACTACTGAAAATTACCCTTCACTCCAAAAAAAATACTGTTAAGCATAAAATTAAGGCAGCCTGTGCTTTTACCGATCAATGTAATTGTTTCTCATAAGGCAAATAAAAGTTTACATACATGAAAAAAGTTGCAAGGCTTATATTAATCAATATTCCAATTAAATACAGTGTAATGAATGATTATATGTATAGGTAAGGTAGTACTGAAATTATTAATATATAAATTTTTACATAAATAAAGGCACGATCCCTCCCCCTGCACTTTTTCAATGTGTTCTATTACTCCTAAAATAATACTTTCAGCAATTAATCACTCAGCCTTTAACTGGGCCTGATTTAAGTGATATATTTAGACACAGTTAAACTTTTTATGGCCCCAAAATAACATCTATGCACAAAAGATAAATTATTGCAAAATGATGTTAGTAAAATTCTACGTAGACTGATAGTAGTATAATGATACCAATGTACAGTTAGCAAAATCTAAGTGGAATACATTCCAGTGCTAAAGCAGAGCAAATTTTGCAAAATTAAAGCAGTTAAACTGGTGTCCATATTATACCAACATGAAATATGTCCATTCACAAAGGATAATAAAACTACATAAGGTCATACACATAGTTAGCTTTTGAAGACATAAGCACCATATCACATTCCTAAGAAAAAGGTTAAAAAAAAGCTGTGTGTAGGCAAGCTTTATTTTTTTCTCATTTCTAGTTGTATTTGGTCATAATGATGCTGTCTTTCCCTAAATATTTGCTAAAAATGCCTTTTCCCATGAGTACTTTGACTGGTATCTAGTCTGAATTTTAATCAGATCTATTTCTTCAAGGAACATTTGAGACGGCTCTTAAGAAAACCACTTTCACACAAGTATGGCCAATTCTATTACCTTACCTTATTACAATGGACGGAATGATAATATTTATAAATAAAATATTGTCTTCTTTTGAAAGAGAAAGCTATTTATAGACACTGTGGGATAGGTTGTTGATCCTCGCCCCAGTAAATCTTTGTAAGTCTGTATTTGAGTCCAAATTTGAACCAATCAATACCTCCTACTGCTATTTAAAGTGCTACCTGCTTCTCTGAGCAATGGGTGGAGGAGAAAGAGATCAGGGAATTGCAGGAGCTACGCAAGGGGAGGTTAGAAAATGAGATCAGAGGAGCCGACTTTTAACTCTTCTGCAGACACCACCAATGCACTGTCTGCTGTGGGCTTGGCAAGTGATGGAAAGAGGAAAGAGGAGTTTGCAATGCTTTTGTAGACCAGCAGTGACCCACAGACCCAAAGCAATGCTGGATAAGATGACCTGGCAGGGTTGCCTCGGGCCAGGTTTGCTATGGTTTGCCAGGGCATGGCAGCAAGGCAGAGGGCAAACGCCTTTCCCAGTTTCCTGCTCCAGGAAGAAGGGAGAGCCGGCAGAGCTGAGGCGCAACACAGCTGTACACAGTCCTGGTTTGAAAGTGATGGGCCTTAAACGGCTGTGTGACTGAAGATGGCCTGGCAATGTAAATAAAACCTTAACTAGGATGAAATCAGTGAGTTTCAAAGGGGTTTTAACAATAGGTCTATTTTAACAATAAATATGTTTTAAAAAGATAAATATTTCACTTACCTCTGCCTGTGAGATGTTTGTTCTCTTCTCATCTTTTTCTGGCAGAGGTAAAGATACAGAAAGAGAAAAGTTAGTACAAAAGCATTTCTCAGCGCTAACCCTTGTGGCTCTGCCCTGAACCTTACAGCACTATCATAAATAAGAAATTAGCCCTCTGATTTACAGATTTTTTTTTCTCTTTTGAGAAAACCAGAGGCCCTGATTAGCATTTAGACATAAACACTACGTCTAAAGCCCTTAACTCCCATTTTTTGTCTGTGAATTAACAGCAAGTGATGGAGTGCATTTAGCAGCAGGTCCTGTGGCCAGGCTCACAGCAGGGCTCTGTGCTCAACGGTGGCCATCAGGATACGTGGCTGCTCTGCCCAGGCACTGTGCTTTCTTGTATGATCAGAAAAGGCTTGGTTGCCAAACTATGCAGCAAGCTCACAGAGGGCTCTACTGGACTCAAATAATAATCAATAAGAACCTCACCTCAGTTAAGTTATTAATATACCAATACTGGTACCAAAGAGCACCTAGCAGTAATATGTAAAATTAGCAAACCAAAGCTTAACAAAGTCTAATCTTTCATCTTAAAAGTTTCATTACATTATTGGTGTAGTTTCAGAAGTGACTGTGAAATATTTCCTGGTACTGTTTGTTTTTGTTACCTTCATTTGTGTTGGACGATAGGCATGGCAGAAATGGTTAATACTAGAGATTCCTATTGAAAATAAGCATCTGAGAACGTGTGAACAGCTAAGTAAAATTGTATGAAGCAGAGGATTGTCAAGGATCTTCCCAATTATTGCCCTTAAGCAGTTCATGCAAGAGATTAAATTATTTTTCTACTGCTGTCTCGATGTGGTTAATGGTCAGAAACTGCTTGTCTTATGATGCTTTCTCAAATATTTGCAAAAATCACATAGGACCTTTGATGCACAGTAGTTTGGAGCTCTAAAATAAAATGTTATTAAGAACAGAGCCATCAATCTCTCACTGTACCAACGCCCCTTCTAAAATTTTCCACTTGCAGATATCACTGCAATTTCCACTGAGGTGTGGCAGATCTGTAAATATAGGTCTGAGGGAAGAATTAGGTCTGTGTAATATCACTTCATCTAACTTATTCTCTAAATATTGGCTGCTTGTGGCATGCTGTGTGTGAGAGGAAGAGCCAGTCCAGGCAGACTGATTGCATTTTCTATTGTATTCTTTACCATTGTATCTGTGCATCTTACAAACTTTAATTGATTTACTAGATTTTCCAATGTATATATTTTCCATTACCTTTATATGAAAGACATTCAAATGACTTGTACTCAAGGTTAAAAAGTGGCTGAAAAGTGTGCTGATTACTAAAGCATGGTTCCACAGATACAGAATTAGACGGGACAATCAGGAGGCCAGTTCCTGCCATTGACATTTGTATGAACTTTGGTAAGGTGACTAATTCCTTCCTTGACTTCCCTACCTGTAAATAACTATAGCAGTACCTATTTAAGTATAATAGTGTCTATTCTCCTTTGTAAAGCACTTTGGAGTATCAAGTTAGGCTGGCTAAATGGGTGATTATTTATGGGCTTGTAATCTTTCCTATTAGTTGTATACCAAACGGACACAGACTTCTGTGATTCAACACTGGATATTTTTTTTAGCTCGGGATCCTGGATTTAATTTGGAGGCTGAAATTCGAATTAATCAGGAACTTTCAGCAGAGAACAATGAAAAGTAAGTTATGTCCCATTCCTTCCTGAAACTCTAAACTTGCCCAGATTAAAAATATGTTTTGTAAACCCAAGCTGAGGCTTGCATAAGGAACAAAACCTGCCATCAGCAGCTTTGTTGGGTTTTGGGTCTTGTTGCTAAGGATGTGCAGCACTTTAGCCCTTTGGGCTTGTACTTCTAGTGTTCTTAGTGACATTAAACCTACCAGAACGGGTTTCACCCAGCAGCCCTTATATGACAGGCAACTTTGCGAACAAGAACTGGTCCTGTATGGAGTTAGAGAAATCATTCATATCCACAGGGCAAATAGTGCCAATGAACAGCAGCAGACAACGTGGAAATTTAAGAATGACTTCCAAAATCCCACAAACAAACAGATTTTCAAATCCAGTAAACAGAGATCAGAAATGAACCTAAAGGAGCAAAAGAGACAAACTTGAGGACGTGAAGTGTTTCAGGTGAGTTGTGAGATGAAGGGAAAGGTAGAACTGGTTGGAGATACAGTTTAGTCAATGGTACATTTTGGCATGCATTTATTTTTGAGAACAGAAAGACCATTGTATGCTTATTTTTGACAGGCATTTTGATAGAAATGGAGAGCATAAATTTTTAAGATGTGACAAAGAATGGGAACAAGGGAAGCTGAGATTACTGAGTGCCATAGACTGAGACAGAGAGCAGAAAAAAACCCCAAAAATTATTTCTATAGAAGATGAGGAAAAGATGAAAGGCAAGGGATACATGGAAGGAAGATAAAAGTGCTTATGTGTAGCTGAGGTAGTAATGAGAGACAGGGACAGTGGAGTTATAGCAGAAGTAAAAGGAGAAATTTAGTGACGACAGAGAGCAAAGCTGCAGTGTGGTGTGGGCTGGAGCTCAGTCAAGAGCTCTCTGCCTGGGGAAACACTTGGAGCCATATTGGCCTAAGTCAAGGATTACATTAATAATAGTGTGAAAATTCTTCTTTGGACAAATAGTGTTTTTCCAGTGTAACTTATAATGCTTTAAAAGCAGTCTAAATAAATTCAGGAAAGCATGTTCTTGTAACACTCTTAATAAGAAAGTGTCTTTGAGAGAGTCAATGTGTGTAGGAATTGATGCTCTCACTACAACAGGTCAGTTCTGGCATCAAGAAATTTCATGTAGAAAATCTCTGAGACAGCAAAATTTGTGATGAGAATGGAAGGTACAAGGTAAGAAACAACATCATCAGTTAGCTGCTGCAAACCAGAAATACCCACTTACAGAATTCAAACAAGCCACACATCTCCCACCCTTAAATCCTTCTCAAATCCATTGGAGAGTAGAAGCTGAATTTTTTTACTGAACTCTTTGAGCCTCTTCAGAAGGGTCAGGAAATAATCAGAAACTAAATCACAAATATTAGATTGTAATATCCCTTGATTCACAGGAGAAAATGAAATCCCTGGTTTCTCAACATCCTTTAGTTCCCATTGACTACTGTGCAGTGAGGATTCTGCTCACAAAAGATCAGTTATACAGAATGAGAAATTCCTTTATCATGTTTATAACTAGGCGCTTATATCACAGAGAATGTGAATTCAAGTGATCAGCTATTTCTCTCTTATATCAAACAAAAACCAAGCTCTCAGTAGATAACTTCTCCCTACCGCTTTGCTGTCTTTTGGGGAGACTTTTTAATGATGCTCCATTTTCGTCCCTCACAGACCTTAACATTGCTCACAGAACACAATACAGCTGTATTATATTCCAAATCTGAACATATGGCATTTTTCCAGTTTAACTTATTCATGGCTGCTCTAATTAACTAACAGGAATCTAATTACTCAAGTCATTTCTTGACGGTTTTTGTGGTTTTGCTTTAAAGTGGTATAATAGAAATCACATGAAGAGCTGAGAACAGATTCGTACATACCCAAGTCACTGGAAAGTTGAGGTACATAAAAATAAGATTGGAGCTTTTTTACACCTCTGCTGAGGAAAAAAGCAGTTGAGGCCTTTCTCCTGTGCTGGGTAAATAATGTCTGAGGCTACTGTCACCCTTACCTCATGTAGACTGGAGTAAGACCCGATCTCCATTGGTCCAGATATGTACACAGACTTTCTGAAATGAAGCCTTATTTCGTTAAGGAAAGACACTTCTGAAAGTCCATTTACCTGCACAGACTCCATTTCAGCATTACAGCTCTAATCTTTAGTCTTTACCCAGGGCAAAATCTCACCCACTCACAGGGAAACCTGCAAGATTCGGCCCAGTTATATTGCTGAAATATGGAGGAAGAAACACCAAGGGATTTGTCTCCCAAATGCTCCTGTTAGCAGAGCGCTTTTGAAGGTTTATTAGCACATCCACCCAGCCAAGATGACATAATAAGCTAAGCTACCCCAAAGGTGTCATTATATGAGGTCAGAAACGAACCAAGCGGAAGGATGCTGGATATAGCCAGGATGACAACCACTTGACACTGCTGATTGCTTTTCCTGTGAATCTCCAGTGTTGGGCAAACGGCATGACCGTGCTGGGGGAAGCCTTATGGTCATTTTAGAGTAAGATCAAAATTCATCTGCCTCTCTTCTCCCACTGGATAATGTTAATGCACTTGGAGCGTCTATGCAGGGCAAGAGGTGACCTATTTTAAAAGACTTGGCCTCTGATATCACCCATGGGCTCTGCAGCAGAGTCATCCGGCAAAGGCTTATCTCATCCAGCTAAGTACCCGGCTTTCTTTCCCCTTGACAAGAGCAAATAAAAGCCTTTTCTGCAGGGCTTCAGTCAGGCACTGGAGGAACTGAACAGGTCAGAGAGGCCAGCTTTTACACAAAGGAAACTCAGTAAGACACTGGTATACTTGTTGGAGAAAGATTCATGTAGAGAGTTTGGAATTTTCCTTGGGAAAACAAAGCTGAGAAGTTTCAGATAAAAATCACAGGGGGCTGATAGGGCTTTGGTTAGTTTTGTCATAGTGTTTAAATTTTCCGTTAAAAATAATTAACACAATACTCTTTAATTGCTCAGATGGTGGAAATAGTCCATGAGCTGCATGCCTATAACAGGATTTAGTTAAAGAATGATTTAAACAAGAATGGTTTGAATCTGAAAGAAATGAGCCTGAAGAGAGACTTTAAGGACACAATGTCATTGTCAGTCTGGAGCCTTCTTATAACCCTGTGCCCATCCCTGTATAAACAGTGCCACTGGAGACAGCAAAGCAGATGAACAGAAGCACGGATCCAGCCTTTCACATGCAAATTTTAGTGCAGGACACCCCAAACTAGAGACAAATCAGATGATGTTACTGCTATGAAATAGTTCGGCCAGGTTAATTTCATTTAATTTCATTTAATTTATTTTCATGAATTGTCTCCATGGCCAAACAGTACCATGTCCATGAGCAAAGTTTTCTCTCTCAAAAAGTGTGGAACAAATGAACTGTTAGCTGACTTCTGATCAATATGCTCGATGATGACATACAGTTAGAAAAGAAAAATAACTTTCCTGGCTCCGGCTCCACTTAGCCATCTCCTGTGATGGAGAGGAGGGTGGCTTTCGGCTCCTGCTGTGGGATTGGGGGATGTTTGTGTGCTTGGGCAGTGGGTGGCAGAGCTCCGCTCCCTGCCTTGCAGTGTGATAATTGTGCAACAAGGCAGACCACCTGTTTCGAAAACTTACATTTAAATGGCACAAACCCCCACAATTTTAGGAACTAAGAAAAGAAACAGATAATTTTCTAATAATTCTTCATTCTCCTGCCACTTATTGGCAGGCAAACCTGAAATTTTCTGAAAATTTGGTTTCAGTCATTTCTCATTTTGATCTCTTCATCAGTAAAATAAGGGTATTTTTAAATCTATCATCTTGCCTCATTGATGTTTGACCACCACCCTTTTTATTTGCCATTGGTATTTGTAAAACAAGTTCATTGAAATCTGATTTTGAAACTGACTGTCAAAATCTTATTTTGTTTTTTTCTGCTATCGAAACTACTTTTCCTTTCCTCCAGAACACAAAATAAGATCAAAAAATATTTCATGCTCTGCTTTTGCCAGAGTTCTAACTACATATTGCCAGATCAGCTAGCATCTCATCACTTTTTTACTAAACCACTGAGGTAAGAAAAGGTAAAAAGTCCAAAAAGGCAAACTTAAAAAAATGCGTATGTAGTTAATTGTTTGACTTCTGCTTGCTGGTTTTTATTTGCCTGTATCTATCAATGAAAACTTGACTACTGGTATAAATGTAACTACATTTAATTACAAAAAAATATCTTGGTAAGCCCTCCTGGCAGGAGTATATGTTTCTGAAAATCTTTACATTGCAAAAGCACCTCATTAAACTCCAGGATCCCAGCTGCTGCAGTAAACGTAGCTGGAGGCTTTGCTCCCCTCCTCAGCCAAGTGCTGACAAGAGAGTGCGTACATCATGGTTCTGCTGCATCTCACACACTAATCGGCATCTAAATTACTGCCTGGCCCTTTAGGGAATGCTAATAACAAGATTTGTATAGGAAATATTAATAAAAACATAGGGGAGAGAGGAATTTGCTGTATACACAAGCTTTTGCATGCTTATTCTATCAGGCGTTTGCAGTTAAGGTATGTAGCATGGGAAAGGTCCCACGGAGATCGTAGGGTAGCTTTTCCCAACTAGCTCCTGGCTGTAACCAGCCCTTTGTAGTTCACTAAAATGCCACAGGACAGATGAATCAGTTGTCTGGACATTTAAAATTTTCTTTCCAGGTAAATTATCCTGTTCTACATAGTTCTGTATTTCCCACCTTCAGTATTCAAGTAGCCATTAGTAGTACTGAGAGTAGGGGCAGCAATCTCCTTTGTTAGACCAAATCCTTCCTAATGGTACTCAAAGTTAACCTCTAAATGAAAAGAACGATCATCCTCCCAACACACACAGCAGCATCTGATCCCAAACAGCATCTGTGTCTCTGAACATCATACAGACGGTATCCAAGGACCCACTTTCAACTGCACAGCCACAAGAATATGAAACAGAATCATAGAGTCATAGAATGGTTTAGGTTGGAAAGGAAAGGTCATCTGGTTCCAAGCCCCGTGCAATGGGCAAGGACACCTCCCACTAGACATGCTTGCTCAAAGCCTCATCCAACCTGGCCTTGAACACTTCGCGGGATGGGGCCTCCACAACTTCCCTGGGCAACTTGTTCCAGTGCCTCATCACCCTCACAGTGAAAAATTTCTTCCAAACATCTAATCTAAATCTACCCTCTTCCAGCTTGAAGCCATTACCCCTCATCCTATCACTACATGCCCTTGTAAAAAGACCCTCTCCAGCTTTCTTGTAGGCCCCCTTCAGATACCGGAAAGCTACTATAAGGTCTCCCTGGAGCCCTCCAGGCTGAATAACCCCAACTCGCTCAGCCTGTCCTCATAGGAGAGCTGCTCTAACCCTCTGATCATCTTCATGGCCCTATATAATAAATAAAACCACCTCTCATAAATTACACAGATCAAAATTTCTTTAAAACATACATTCTGAGGTCGTAATCTGGTTGGAAGAAACTGGAGATGTTACAAACCTCAAATGTGAAGCTAAATGTATTTGTTTACACCACATGAATCTCAGAAGGGAATTATAGTGCCTGATTCACCACTTTGTTATTCCGGTTTCGTGCCAGACTCATGGAAATCAGTCTAGTTTCACTCACATTAAACTAGAATATAACGGAGATGAATCAGGTCTGCAGCCTTACCACAGAGCAGTCAAGAATTACTACAAGCACAAAAAATCATCCCTCTCTGAAGCATTTTGTTCTCAAATTTTCATTATCCCTCCCTATGATACCTGTTAAATACAAATATAAAACAGATTCTAAATAAGTCCCATAAATCAAATATAGCTTCTCCAAATATACACTGGAAGAGAATTCAAAGTTAATTCATTATTTTATCCCTTCTTATTAAGAAGGACTGAGTTGTTCTGTCTGCCTTCTTGGAGTTACACTTCTGCCCGACTCTGTGGCCTTCCAGTGGCTACCAACTCTGTAAGGCTCGTTCTGACACTGTCCTGGCTTTGAATGACAGAACACAAAAAGGTTTTGTGGAAAAACCTGTCATGAAAAAAATCCTTCCATGCAGAAGTTTCTTTTCCCTATAGCACAAGAGGCCACGTTCTGTAGCCCTGCTCCATGAGAGGGACAGGTGAGCGAGGAGCATGGGTCAGACGTTCCTGACATGAAGTCCCTCATCCATCATATAAGGACAATTACAGACTTGGCAGGTCTTCCCAGAGAAAGTAATCAACCCAGGGAGAAATACACTTGAGAAAAACAATCTGTTTGGATAACTAATGTAAAGATTGACTTTAAATCACAATATAAACAATGCTAGGCTTGAAGTTGCTTTCTTCTGGTTGCTTTCTAAGCAGCACAAACTCCTCTTTGCTGAAGGAAACAGATATGGCTTTCAAATAAGAGGAACCAGGAGGAGGTAAGTAAAAGTGGTTTTTTTCTTTTCATCTCTCAGATAAGACATTTTCTGGACCCAATATAAATCTTTTACTAGATTACCAGGAATGACTCCAAGACAAACTTCTCGTGCAATTTGCAGCTGACCCGTGTGGACTCGTGGCATCAGAGCTGGGAGAAACCCCCGGCAAGACCACAGGGTGTCACTGTGTGCAGAAGCTCCAGGTCAGGGTCTGCCTCTACGTTGCTTCAGAACTCCCTTAAATTAACTCATTCCAAAAGAACACCATTTAGTTAAGAGCAAAGTACTACTTTCCACAACAAAATTAAGCTTAATCACAAATCTGTGCTGCCTCTCACCCTCCGACCCTCCGCAAAGAAGAGTTCCATCAGTGCCTGGCTCAGTGTTGCTCCAGACAAAATGAGTCCAGCACAGGAGTTCAACACGTGTAGGCGGCAGCTCAGTGCAAATACTGTGGCAAATAATCTATGGTCTGCACCAGCAAAACAAATCAGGCAAAACAGAATTTTTGAGGGAAGTGAGAGACAGAAAATAATTTTACCACTGACTTTATTAGGCCATAAGCAACGGGAAGTTTTGCCATTGACTGAAAAGTCAAGATTTTATCCTAGATATATAGCATGAGTTTAGTAAAAAAAAAAAAAAAAAAAAAAAAAAAAAAAAAAAAAAAAAAAGATAAAAATAGAAAAAAGGCAAACTGCTTTCTCATTTAATGAACTAGTTCTAAAGTTAGTGCAACTGGGAAAGAACTTCAGCCATACGTAAACTGGCTTCTTAGCTAGAACTCTTGCTCATTATCTAAACTAAGTAATGTTAGTGACATTAATATTCACTGGATCTTTGAAAATGCAGGTTAATTCATTCAATAAGTAAAAATATATGAGACAAACTGAAGGAAACAGCTGTGATCGGTAATGTGAAATTTAAAATCTTTGGCCTATTGTGAAGGTTTGATGGTAAACTCAAGTCTCAAAATGTGCAAAGTAAGACTTAAAAGATACATGATGATATACATATGACTCTCTTTTATGCACATCTATTTAGGATGATTCAAATCTCTCTTTTGGATTGAAATATACATAAGAAAAAATCCCTTATTCTTGAAGCAAATAAATGTAAATCAGGGTGACGCTGATTTTTGGGCGTGAGCCAGAAGGGGAACCCAACAGCCAGCATTTCTGGGTGCCCCAGGCAATGCTGGAGAGCCAAACTGAACTACAAGAAGACCTTGGGAAAATAGACATTCACAGAGATATGGAACAAGACAAAGGACAAGGACTGGAAAATAGACCTAAAGCACAAGGTGGTGCCTCGGAGCTCGTCCAACTGTGCAGAAGGAGAACTCACCTCATTGTAAGGTTACATTGGCCCAGGGTCTATTCTGACACAAAAGCAGATGTCAATAAAGATTACATCTTTGTTGCATGGAGTAAGGGCAGTTTCCACACTCACCGCGTAACCTCACCTGGCCTGAAACCTGACAGTGAAAGAAAAGACTCGCACAAAGGAAATAGCAGGGCAGTGAAGATAAAAACAACTTTGGAGAGGTTAGAGGAGGGCCGGAGCTGTTGAGTGACTGCCAGCAAACACTCAGAGAAATAGGTTCAAAGAGCAGAAATCTCCCTCTGAAATTAATTTGCCCAAGCAAAACATACTGCCAGGCTACTAAATATTTGCAAATAATGGCTACTGTTTTACCAAATGTTATCAAAGCACTTACACAAAAACTTCCCAAACAGCTTGCAATCATTTTGTCCATTGACTCAGTCATAACAATGTATCAGTTTGTGAAAAGACTTAACATGTTCATTGAGTATTTTCTAATAAAGAAGGAAGGTAAGTACCTTGAGGAGACAGTTACCCAGAGCTATGAATTCATCAGCAATACAGAACAGTATTAGTAATGCGTTACTTTCTAGCTGCCTGCTTGCTTTGTGTTCAGTCTACGCTCAAACGACATATTGAAGAGGTCGAAGATCTAAATACAACTGAGGCAAACATCATGAAGAAAAATCCATGGTTACAGAAATATAATACTAGCTGATCCCCTGATACACGTTTAAACCATTTCCTAATAGCTCTATATGCAGGAATCAATTGTGATGGAAAACGGCTCAGAATTGACCCAATGATCGCAATCTTTGTATCGGAGTTACAGCTGCAATAGCTATCACTGCAAGCAGCTCCATTCTCAGTTGTGAGCTGTAGGAGTATTCTAAGCTCTAAAATAAAAATCAGCGGCAGCAGCCAAAACTAAAGAAGTCAAACATTTCCTAGCATGCTATAGCTCATAAAGCCATTAAAAAAAAAAAATCGTAGCTGAACAGTTGTGTATTGTACATTCTGGAAAGCGACATTTGCCAGGGGAGAAGAAAACAAATACAAAACAATAAAACTCTTCCTTAGCCAGTGATTATTATTGCTGCCTTTGCAGTTTCCTTCCTTTTGGAATAATACCGCAAGGATTTCAGTAAGAATGTGTTGTAAAGCTAGTCCTGGCCAACTGCTTGCGGCTTGCTTGTGGTTAGAATGAACATGCATAAAGCTCCTTGCCATACATGTATCATCCTATGCATGAATCAAGTGCGCTGCTAACAATAGCACTTCTTGGGGTTTACGACCCTTTTTACAAAAAGAAGATGCAAATACCAGCTTTGTAAATTAATTGTTTGGTTTTCTAAGCGTTCAAAGAGTCAGCAAAATGCAGTTCCATAATCTCATTCTTACCATCAGCACGACTAGGTGGGATGGAAAAGACAGGGCAATCGTTATTAACTCAGACTAAGTTAGCTGTAGTTTCCAAAGGCATTTTTCAGAATTTCTACTAACCTCACTACATACCAGAGACAGAGGGAACCCTGGGTTTTGTTTTATACATTTCCATGCGTACTGTCACAATCAGAAACACATCACTGAGATCCCCATGGAATGAGCTCTTCCACACCCTCCTATGAGATACGCTGTACACATTAAGGCCTAAGTCACACAGTAGCATCAGCATTTTCAGGTGTTTGAAAGCACATTTCTAAACAAACACAGCCCCGTTGTCTACTTACTGTATTTCAGAAACAGACGGTAAAAACCTAATGTTGATCTGGATCAAAAAATCTTCTGGATCACAAGTCTTTAAAGGGAAAATTCTTCCTCATCCCCCCCACTTTTGAATTCATCAGTACAGTTCCACTTCAAAGAGAAAAGATTATAAAATTGCACTTAATAATACGAACATGTTGCATTCAGACCAGCTGGGCCTGTAGGTTCAATTGTTCCCTGATTCTGTAGCTGTCCTGCAGATCCTAATATAACAGGGAGAAAGTTAAGCAAGTGCTGCAGCTACGCGGTGGCTGATCCCAGAGTTATTACTGATTGGTGGTGGTCAAAGAAAGAGCAGGAAAGGTTCGTCCAGATCTCCTTTGCTTTCTGCCACTCTCTGAAAGCAGCTATGGCAGGGAGCTTCAGAAAGACTTGAAGGGAATACTCTTACCACAAGCCTTTCTCTTTTCTGAGGGGTGGGGGGTCAGTGCTGAAATGTTTAGGCTATGGGATATCTAGGGACCAGGATAAATGGTACTGTAGGATGCACAGAACTCACTGCTTTATTGAACTTTCCATCTGCCTCACTCAAGCTCATGTTCAGCCCGGTGTGACTCTTCTCTGCTTGTCTCATCAGAATGAAGGACATGGACATGGCCTCAGGTGAAAAACATAACAGAAATGCACATTTGTCTACTTAGCACTGCTAACTCTGTAAGTGCTTTTCGATTCCACAAGATGAATAATGCCAAGACATTAATTCTCTGTGGTACTTCTGCATCCCATGGATGAATAAAGGGTGAGCGTGTAACTGTGCTTCATTCTGCTACTATGATAATATCTCAATCCCCTAGTAAAACCATTTGAGAAAAATGTTAGAAATGATGATTTTAAATACAGACACATGGATAGGGTTTTGAGGGGGAGAAGGGGAAAACACAGCTCCTTCCAATAGACATATAGTTTAATTCTACCCTAGAACTGCTTTGATTACTGTAAAAAGAGACTTGGCTGGTCCAGCTGATCTCATTTCCACCAGCCGGTGACATAGACAGCTCAGACTCAGAGGAAAGCAAAGCTAAGCTCCACACCTCCCCGCGCTTCTCTCTGAATTTCCACAGTTCAGCCTTGTCTAGTTGGCAAAAACTATAGCTGCATTTTGTTTAGAGTGTCTGGTAGCGTTTGGTCCAGAGTCATTAAATTCCCACTTTTGGTGTATTTTGAAGATTTAACTTCAGTTACTCCACATAAAGAGTTAAATTTTGTCTCTGAAAGCTCAATAAATGGGGCTATCTTGATTGATGCTTTAAGTGCAACCCCTCCCCAATATTCTGAACATAATGAGGTTAGTGCTAAAAGCTGGATTCTCTCTCATCTGTCTGCATTATCTATTTATTCCACACACGTCACCATGGTAAATGAGTGCTGCATTAAGTACTAAATAGTAGAGGTCAGACAAACCCTGTGTTGGCTTTTTTTTCCCCTCAGCAAGGCTGAAACATTTATTAATGGATTTTAGTTTATTACCTGATGTAAAAAAAAAAAATAAAAAAATCAGTATTATCACATTATTGAAGTATAATTTCAAAATTATATTCTCAAAACAAACTAGTTTAGTATTCTTATTCAAAACAGTTTTTCTTATGATGTTTAAATGGACTTCATTTCAAATAGTCTCTAGAATTTTTTACCATTCTAAAAAAAACACTTAAAATACATAGAGAATGTTTGCTCCAGGCTAAACTGGACCTATTTTGATCCAAACTTTTTTTTTTAATGCCACTAACCTCCCAAATTGTAAAGTCATGTAGCTATATTACACATAGTTTAAGTACTTTGACTACAAGAAGTAGTTAATTGCACCTAGGCATTTTTTTTAATAGAAAAACTCACCATCTACTCAGATTTCTCACCAAAACAAACATTAAGCTTTATGAATGCAATAAAGCTAGAAGCTTTGCAACTAATTTCCCCACCAGGTTAGGTAATTGTGCACACTGCTATTCTCTACCCAAGGCACACCTCTTTGTCACGTTAATACGCATGAAGGTGATAACAGAGGTAAACAGTCTGAAAGCTTATCAGTCCTGACGCTGAATAATCAAGCAGCTGGAGATCTGTAACATGAGGCCATATATATTAAAAATGATTTGCAAATAACCTCCTGGGGTGGAAGAAGGCTGTTTCTATGGTACTCTTGTATGAGGAACGAGGAAAACAGGTGAAGAGTACAAGGTTCAACTCTAAAAATACCTCCTTCACTTTCAGATAGTTTCACGGACGTTGACCCTTCCAGCACAAAACCAACGGGAGGCAGGGAGCAGGAGGAAAAAGTAACATCACGATACACATTAGGAGTTTAGCTGCACTGATAAATAAAAAAAGTACATCAATTCACATGTTGCAGATGTAAAGCTGGAATGAGAGAAATGGGTAAATGCAATTCCACCCAAATTGGGAGCAAGTAAACTGGGTTTTTATGGCTTTATGGCCTCTCAGCTGCACCACTTCTCTGATCTAATTCAGAAATCTGAGTCCTGGTTGCAACTATCCAATCTCTATTTCCAGTCTGGTGGGCTGGCCCAGGCCTTTCCGCAGACCAGAGCTTTCTCAGGAGCTCAGGAGGTGTTTGCATCCCGCACTCCCCCTTCTCGCGGAGGGAAGGCAGGCTTCGGTGAATGAGAGGGACTCATTCCTGTTTTGACTAAATGTACTCACTTCAGCCAACTAGACTGTAGTCAGTAGAAGGAACCAAGGTCATACAGACTATACGTCATGTGAAATGTACCTATGCAATTGGCATTAAACACCGAAAATGAAGGAAGCATGGATAAAAACAAACATGAAAAATGAGGTAAAATAAGTGAATTTTCACCAAAACATTCACAACACCTTTTTGTTTTGACTTTCTTTGGGTAGTTTTCAGACCCTTCTCCTTGTTAAAGCATCACTTACGGACTAAAGAGACAGTCCAGACCCTACTTGGGCACTCTAGGAAATAGTAGGTATTTCCTACTGTTTCATGCTATGTGTTTTACGCAATCGCTAAGATGTTCCCAGGGAATTTTTGTATTTGTGAACTAATATGCTCATGACCTCAAAGAATAGTGAAACTGCAGCTGGCTGCATTTGTGATAACCTTCGATGCAGCCCAACCAACTCAAGCCTAGTCCTCCGGCTTGCTGTCTTTACTGTTGTGCAGGGATTGTGACAGCTCTTTTGACTGGTGATGACAATGACATAAAATCCTCCCCCTCTCATGGAGGGTTTTCATGAAAGATGTTAAGTAAAGCTTTTTTTTTTTTTCTTTTTTAAATTCATTGCTTCTGTTTGAAACCTGTGAGCTGTCACTTCTTGGCTGCACAAAAAGCAGCTCAAGCAGAGTTTCCTGTCTTCTTTCTTTCTTTCTTTCTTTCTTTCTTTCTTTATTTCTTTCTTTCTTTCAAGTCCCTGAACTTTTCTTTTTATTTTCATGGATCAGCTCATGGAGTCTCTATTCACACTGTGTATGTGTGAGGAAGTTATGCTGTGGCTTGTCCCAGGGGCTTCTGTGAGATTGAACTGCAGAGTAAATTCAAAGTAACCCAAACGACAGAACAGCCGAGCGTAGCGTATATAGGTAAGAAAAAGGGATGCAGTTTGCCACTGAACATTTGCAGTCACACATCAGCCTGCAAACAGCAGGATATTTTCAAGCACAGACATTTTCTTCTCTGTTCTGGAATCCCTATCACCTGTCAGGTCTTATGCAATGTTTATTTCATATATTTCATTGTTTCACTGTGTCGGATAGTCCTTTCAAGCACAGGCCTAAAGAACACGAACGTCCTCACTGCCCTGACCAACAGTGCCTGATCTCTGAGCATCCTGGTGCCATTGGTAAGGTACACTGGGCTGTACCCGTCCTGTGGTGGGAGGGGACACAAATCTTTTTCATTGCTTATTGCCATACCTCCACAAACTCCTTGACTGAAATAAAAACAGACAGCACGCTTAAATGATACCCACATTTAGCATATAGAAAGGCCAACTAGTTTGACCAAAAAAAAAATACAGTTAATGACAGGTTTTATTAATGTACTTCTTTTCTGAATGCTTTATTACCACATTAGAAGCCTAAATTTGCAATTGAAAACAGCTGCTATTTGGCTTACTCACTTCTTTTTCCTGAACCAAAGTAAGCAGCATGTCCTACCAGAACCTCAAGCTTTTGAAAAACATATCGGTTTTCATGAACTGTGAGACCAAGAATTCTCTGCTGAGCGGAGTTTCAGTGAGACTTTTGCCTGAGAAAGTGTAGCAGGACTGCTTTACAATGCCCAGAAACAGCTGCCTCCTACCTAGTAGGGCTTTTTTTATCCCAGTTTATTTTGTCTTGGAAGAAAAAAAAAAAAAAAGTGAGCATTAGGCGTAAAACAAACACATTCATTTACCAAGAAGCATAATCTAACAAGTATTAGTTACAAACATTAATGCTGGGTAGAGCATATTGCATTTATCCCCTCAAAGGTGTGGTGCTGGTATAGTGTGCATCATCAGAAAAGCACATCTATACATGGTAATGAGATTTATTGTGCGGGGAAAGTCTGGGAGTGTCTAGAATCAATTTAGCATGAAAAACCTAATCTACTTTGGGTTGCTGTGGGATTGCCACAGGTGTAAGAACAGTTTTTCCTCCCACCACCCATCTGGCTGTGTTGTTTGCTACTGCACGAAATATCGAGGCTGCTCCTGAGGCATCTCAGCAGACCTCTGGGGAACTGGCAGCACGCTGGAAGGCGTGAATCTGGACAACAGAAAAGCAGCTGGGAACAAGACAGGAAAACTGCTAACGCCCAAAGACAAGCTGCAAGCAAGTTCCTTGTCTGGAGACAGGTACATCTTGCTTATCTTCAAGTTACGATTTCCAGCCTTCAGAAAACTCAGATGTACTGAGTTGTACTTGGAATATACGTTTTATATTGCTTTTGCAGTGATAATATACCCTTTCTGCCTTGAAAGGAGATTTGCACAATACAAAGAGGCAGCTCTGGAGAAGAATAATCAAAACACATTGCTATGTTTTTCTAATTTCCAAACACCGAGTAACATTTACATTACAAGCAAGGAAGCCAAAACATGCAACTGAGTAGAAAGGAGAGTTGGAAACAGCAAATACATAGAAAGTTCAGAGATGCAGAAGTTTATCCGAATGTTTACCCATATTCTAATGCTTCAAGAAGACCAAACACTTTGACACAAGTTGAACAGCCTTTGCCAGCCAGACCGTTTGATGTTGCGTTGGCTCTGTGACAAGGCCAGGCCGTGCAGGAACGCTGGCATTGTTTTCTGATCACAGCGAGACCTAATGGCATTAAACCTGAGTTGTGGCCTGACATGCTTTCCTCCCTCAACCGGCACTACTCTGCATTGCCACCAGCTGCTTCTTGAGCCATCGCAGTATGATTTCCTGCTAGTTTAAAGGTTAGACTTTTATTTCAGATAATAAGAACTGATTTTCATATATATTCTGCTGTGCTTGGTAAGGAGAGGGGTGGTTGTGAGTGTAGTATGGCAGTGCGGAGAAGGTTGCTTTCCAGGGTATGGTGATTTTCAGATTCTGGTGGCTCCAATGCTATTGTAAGAGAAAGAGGAAGCGGGAGAGCTTCAGCAATTTTTGGTTTAAGCTCTTGTGCAGCTTAATAGGTAAATGTATCTTTAAAACTAAACGTATGCTTTTGTTCCCTTTTTAAAGTACAGACGTGGAGCAGCTGTGGCTATAGCAGGATATGAGTGGGTTACTCCAGTAATCCATACAGGCATCCTGCACAGGATGAGATGCTGCACGTTTTTGTAGTTCTGTCCGCTAATATTTGTTTTTGCTTTCACAGATAGTAAAAGGGTCTTATAATTTCAAATAAAAGCAAAACTGACTAGATATCATGAAATCAAACATCAGATGCTCACAAAATATAATGCCATTGATGGTAACTGAAGCACAATAGGGTTAAGTAACGTCATAACTGGATTCTTAACTTTCTAGCGCTAGCTTCTCTGCTCAGATGTGGCATAACCCATCATAGAGCACTTTACAGAGCACTTACAGAGAGAGTTACGGGTTTATTCATTGCTACATTGCTTCACAAGCCCATATTGTCCACTGCAATCATTGTTGCTGCTGCAATTCAAATTTCTCTTTGGTTGACTTTGATTGCAATTATATATGATGCCAACCAGAGTGAACAGGAGAAAATGCACCAGTCAATGATACGAAAGGCTGGATATTAACTCCTGCAGTCACATCTACCACCTGTCTTTAAATCATTTAGTGTGGTCTAGCCCTTACTGTCTCCTTGGAAGCAAGGAAGCCAAGCAGACCCTTCTTACAGCTTTAGAGTAGCGGTCATCGGTATAAAATGACTTAGCCTTAGTAGATATTCCATCTTCATTTTATAGCACAATGGACTTGACCTAAATCAGTAAAGACAGATTCCTGTCAAAGCTGTAGTAGACGTCAGGGATGGATGAGAAGACTTAGAAGAAAACAACTATTTTAGATCTTCGTATGGCACAACTCAAACTGAATTTATTATAAACTTCTAAAATGTCCAAACACATTTTACTGCCTTCTGGTTTCCAGATGGGTCTGCATCCAGAACACCAGAATACCACAAAAATGCTGCTTTTTTCCTGCTGCAATCAGAAGCAGCTGCAACAGAAGGCTATAGAAAAGTCTGATTCTTAGAAAATGTTTGTCTCTCTTTTTCAAAATAAAAGGAGTTTAGATAATTTGAGTAAACTTTGCAGGGGCATCTAAACATTCAGAATTGCATTAAGACACTCATTTCAAACCCTTGGAAGCATATCCTTCACTAGCTGTTTGCTCCTAATGAGGGAATTGGAGTACTCCAGTGGATAAAATTCAAGAGACAGGATTCTGGTCTAGCCCACCCCTAATTTAATAGGTGGCCTTGCCAGTATCACTTAAATTCTCTGCTGCTCAGTTTCCCTGTTGACCTTGGGAATCATGCTTCTAAAGCAATTTCCTGGCGTTTCAAGTTTGCACACTTAATATTATTATTTTATTCACTGTAAACATGTACAGCGGTGAATTTAACATTTGTGGAAACGAATTGTTATTCAGCACTGCAGTGAATTTTATTCAAAATCCAATAAGATATCAACATTTGGAGTTTAATCAGCAAGGTGTCAAGAGCCCCTAGGACTAGCTGACTCCTCTGAAATTTGAAGGTTTACAATAATTTCAGAAACTACACAGTACCTTGCAAGATCAAGCTCATAAGGAATTTTTTTACTATTTATACTTCAATTGTAAAGCTATCGTCTGCCTTTCCAGTTTGGCTTTGCAGTCCCTGTACTCAGCGGGTTTATACAGCTACGTGTGCACACCCCATTCAAAGCACTTGCCCGTATCAAGCATACCATATGGAAATATGCACACACATGCTCAGGTATAAACCACAGGGTGACGTGCGGGAAAATGAAGGTGCTTTTAAAGTTTTTATTTTTAATCTGACTTTATGGAAAATTCAAAAACAAGACAAGATTATAGTTTAACCAAGAATACCTTCATTGATATTAGTTTCCATTATCTAGTAAGCCGGGATAATATCTAAATGAATACGTATAAATAAGTGAAGAAGGTGAATACACAAGCTCTTAGGCTTATATGGAAGTTGACTGATACTTGCAGCAATCCTGACTCATAATAAAAATGATTTATTTAAAGATTTATTATGAACATTGCAGGAAAGGAGATAACAGACATGCACCACTTTGTTTACAGTAAAATTTCCTGTAAATTAAAGAGTTCTTATTCTCTGTTTGGTTTTGATTTGGTACTGTATCAAGTATCTGTTTATAAAAGGAAATATGACGGTACAAAGTGTACAAAGTGAGTTGCAAAAGACATTAACAGTCAAGGTGAATTTGCTTTAAATTAAGTCCTAGCAACACAGACACTGTAGATCCCATTAAGGTAAAGAAAGTAAGTCTAAGGCAGATCTTTTATGCACCATTACTGAGAGCTGACTGCCTGAAACACAGACCAGAAAGCTACTCTCCAAACTGGGATTGGTGTTAGCCCCGCAGCAAACTCATGGGTCACTCTCAGGGTCAAAAGAGTGTAACCTTAGCCACATGTCAGGCTTGAACCTCCCTAATCTGTGTGCTGTGCTGCAATGATCTCAACCCCAAGAGCAGGGCTCTCTCAGTGTTTCTTTCTGCACTTTCTGAGGAACTTCAGCGACTGGTGCTGTTAATCAGAAGTGGAGACCCTCAGCACAGTGCAGTAGGTGGAGATCCTAATAGAGCTAAGACGGTTTTGTTTCACTGAGGTGCCAGTGCATACAGTAATGACCTAAGAGACACATCAGTGAGAAAAAGCCTGAACTACTTTTAAAAAAAGATTCAGGTGATGAAGAGATAAGGCAGGAAAAAAATTTTGCAGAGCACTATATAAAAGGAAATTTTGATATAAAGTAGGTAGTGTGTTTCAAAAGGATTATGTCTTGAGGAATTTTTCTTGCAATCCATTTTTGCTGAGCTTTTTCACTTACAATCCTCCCTAAACAGCTTACTAAAGAGTCTTTCTGAGGTCACATTTATGTGACAAAGTATGTTGCAACCTCAAATCATCCCATCCCACTCCACAGAAAATCTTCCGGGAGGAGGCTTGGATGACGATAATGTATTCACAGTTGAAAAGGAATAATGAAAACAGACATCACATGTTTCATCAGGAAACTAGAAAACAACCTGTTTTGCAGAAGCAATTCACTTTGTTGAATTAGCCCTGGCGCCACCGTGGTATCTCTAGAGATCAGAAAACCAAGACTAGGACTTCATGGATCTCCAAAGTACCCACCCAGGGAAAAAAAACGTTTGTGGATGGAAGTGCTGGACCAGGGTCATGTTCTCCTTGTACATACAACAAAAGATTTACATGGAGGATAAAATCCTGAAATTATTGACATTATCTGCAGGCCAAGAATTACACGTATTCATGGGCCTTACTCCAAGCTGTTCTAAGATCCATTATTTGATATGTAGTGCTATGAAATTAATGCTGGATTTTAAAACCGTGTAGTTAATAAAATCAATTTGCAGACAATCCTGTATATACAAGTTCAATGGTTTAGAAGGTATGCTGGCATTTACCTGGGGGCACGTGTTCATTCATGATGACGAGTGATGCTGGTGTAGGCCTTCTTTTCCTGATCTGTAACAGGCATAAACCAAGGAGAGTCATTAGGGTCCACCAACTGCCCCGCACCCAAAGCAAAGCACAAAATCCATCTGGCACACTGCACAGTATAGATCAGGCAAAGTTAAAAAAGAAAATATTTAAAGAACAGCAGCACGTCACTGTTTTACTGACTGCTTATCTGGTCTGCCAGTGATCAGGGTCATGCTGCTGCTTGTGCATGGAAAGCAAAGGCACAGGGGAAAGCTTTCCAAAATACCTTTAGGATTTGCTATCATCTTGAATAAGTTTTTGGACACGTATTGCTGACATGTATCAATCATATCTTAAAATAATGACATTTAGCCTTGCTTCAGGAAAATGATTGCAGCAGTTCGTGAGCTTATGTGTGCAAATACCTAGTACTGTCATAGCTCTCACAAGTAATCATTAATATTTTGTAAGTGTAATTGAGAGTTGATATTGGATGTGTGCCTTCCAATGATTTGATGATATTTCCAAACTGTGGCCAGAGGTGTTAGTACTGTTCATTAAGGACAGAAAAAATATACTTAAGACTTTTAAAAGAATATTTTCAAAGAGCGCTATACAGCAGATCTTTACATATCAATATATAATCCTGAATTGTATGCAATTCTTCTTATTCAGAGTTTATTTGTTTAAGTACTTTTGTTCCATTAACACTGGTTGAACTACATGATATTGGACTATTCTCCTATAATGCACACATTTGCATTGAAAGCTTTGTGTTGCTTCACTAAAGCCTCCAGGCTATTGATATTCTATTGAATTAAAGAGAGGGACCAAGAGTATTTAAGCTAGAAACCATGCTGACACAAACCTCAATGTCAGTGCATTTGTTCTTTTTTAGTTGCTGAGCCAACACCTGTATTTAGCTGGGTTCAAATTTTGCTTTCAGAGGTGTAAATGGAAAATTACATCACCAGGGTTAATGGGTTTATTCCAGATTAGCGTAACTGTAGCTGACAGCAGAATTTACTACTTTAATTTTATCACACACCCACAGTGAAACTGTATAGGACTTGGAATTAAACTCACAACACAAAAAAAGGACTGCCCATAAATACTGGGAAGAATTTGGGCCACAGCATTTCAAAAGCCATGGGAATTCTAGGAAATCCTGAGCCTACGGTTGTCACAGATTTCAGAAAAATATCAGAACGCGTCCTTCTTGAATTCATTGCTGGAGATGTCCATAAGGTATGGACATCTCGCAGCTCAGAAGTACCTATGGACAAAACGAAGACCTGCAGCAATTTTCCCCTGCACCCTTCTAGTATTTCTTCGTTCAATGGTCAGCCATAACTCATCTTTTTCTGGCAAAGGCAGCTGTCTTTTAAGAAACACGACATCAGAATATTCAGGAAACCAGATACCTGTCCTAAAGGTGCAAATAATTTTATAGCTAATGGCACGGGACTGTCAAGGTTATAATATTCCCCTGGTATCATCTAAAACTAGACTTACCAAAATAGAAGCAAATGTCAAGAAGGACTTGCACTCAGAGAAATATACTGGGTCACCTAATTATGTTTTATCCAGCTTTTCTCATAAGATTCCCTGTGACCTTCTTTATGTGCATCTATGCATAATAATAGATATCTTTTCCTCCTTGGACATCTGTATTGCTATATATATTACATGTATGCATGTGTTTCGGGAGTGAGTCAAAACCTAAAACAGCTCACACATAATTCCAATGCAGACATAAGTCAGGCATATTTCTACATATATATATTTTTCAAATATATAAAACACTGTAACAATGACATAAAGAAGACTATAAAAATACAGGAGGTAACTGAAATGATACCTATTGTGCAAAACATAACTCGTATTTTTTCATGTTAAAATGAAT
This sequence comes from Burhinus oedicnemus, assembly GCA_008921705.1. Classification (NCBI taxonomy): domain Eukaryota; kingdom Metazoa; phylum Chordata; class Aves; order Charadriiformes; family Burhinidae; genus Burhinus; species Burhinus oedicnemus. The sequence continues at coordinate 423,283 of VFFE01007818.1, forward strand.
GGTAAATAACATATCCTCTGTGTAAGATTTCCATTAGGTACCTATTATCAGCTTCATGTTTTGCTTTATGTACAAATAATATATTGGTTTATTTGTTGAGAGTGTGTATTGATGTGAAGTGTATGTATTAGGGTACAAGTCCAGTTACAGAAAAGGCACAACAAATATATACTGAATAAACCTACCCCAGGTAAAGAAGCCTTATTCTGGCTAGAGGACTTCTCCTCCTCCCTCTTTGGGTGTATCCAGACACCGCTATAACCTCCAGAGCATTTAATCTATAGTTACACTACCGTAAGTTAGAAAAGCTTTTAGGCCACAAGTATTACCTGTTCTCACCCCGCATCTTGCCCCCATTCCTACCCCATTCCCTCAAAACACCAAAAGAAAATCATCTTCCTTACCTGCTCAGCTGCCTCGGGATCTATTTGACTCTGAAACAGTGGCACAGCAAACTGTATTTTTTTAGGGCTGTTGGGCTCCATTGTGATGCTGAGGTGAGTCAGACGAGAGAAGAGCCTGAAGCTTGAGACTCGGTCTGCGCCTCTCCCCGGGCACCCTCCCCACAGCCAGGCTGGGTGCTCCTCAGTAACAGCTCTAACTCCCGACTTAGCACGGGAATCTGCGTGAGCCGAGCAACTCCCTTATTCCACATCCACGGAGATGCCGCCGGCTTGGCTATTTTCTTTTTTTTTCCCCCCCTCTCCCCTCTCTTCTGCAGTCCTTCAGATCCTCTCAGCACAAAGCTGAAAGGAACAATAAGCTAATTGTGTACCAGTTCACTTCTACATATGCCAAGCATTCACTCAGAAGCTAATTGAAAATGCAATACTAGCATTGCATGGCCTGGAGCCCTGGGATTTGAAAAAGAGGATCTCTCCACCGTACATTACTAACTGGCTGCTCAGAAGTGCAATGCAAGCTCCCTCAGAGTATTGCTGATGGGCTCTTAATTATTGATGAACACAAATCAGGAAGTTTTCAGATTTTGGGGGTGGAGGTAGCAGGAGAGGTGGATGCGATAATTCCATCTCTGTTACAGTCTGCCAGAACCGCTCTCCTCTTCTCACATATCAAACAATTGCCTTTCGTCTTTCAAATCCTTTTCTAAACATCTTCCAGGAAGATTTTTGATGATGCTGCTACACAGATGCCTACACTTTCATGAAGCTTATCTGGTGTGCCAAGTGGGTTTGCACCTTAGGTTGGGTTTGCAGATTTAGACTGCGATCTCTTCTGGTGGGCTCCACCTCACATGATTTCAGATACTGAGAACATCTGTATTTAAGCCAGTTATCTGGGCTCCCTCATGCTAGACACATCAAAGGGCACTTCACCCTGCCCTAGTTAAGAGGAATATAGTGTTTACTGGAGATGACAGCTGCTCTCCATTAACCCTAGAAAAAGTAAAGATGACTCCAACTAGTTACCTCACTTTTAGACGGCTAAAATTCAGAGGGCCAATTTCTACTTTAGGGTACAAAATCTGTGTCTTCTTCCAAGACCAGGAAAATAATTTGGTCAGTCATACCTCATACCAATAGTACCCTTTGGTGAATATAATTGATTTTCACTTTTCATTAATTCAAAAGTGTATGAAACGACACACAGCGACCACTGACTTAACCTACCTCTTTGCTTAGAGCACCTGACTACTGCCAAGCAGCAGAGCAGGGTTCCTGCGACAAAGGTGTGCGTGATGCCAAAACTGCATCCCCGGATGGAAAATGCCCTAGAGCCTGTTGAAAGGGCTATGTTGAAAGCTTAGCTCTAAGCCAAAGAGTGTCCGGCAAATCACCTGTTACACGCTACCGCCAATTGGGAATAAGGAGAAAATAAGGTACCACAGGAAAAGCCAGACTGGCCCAGCCCATCACAGAATCAGCTTTACCTATGTCCTGGTTTGAGGCAAAACAGAACCAATTTTGTTCAGTAACTTTACTTTTTAGCTAGGCCTCTTCTAACTGCTGAAATTAACAGCATGTTGTGCAGAAAACTGTTCTCTCTCAGAGCGGTAAGACCGATGTTTATAGTCGATGCCAAGGAGTGGTATGCAGAGAGGCTCTTGCTTATACTTACTGCTATAACAACCAAGGCCAGCCAAATTTGTTACTTGCCCCGTTGGAGGGTCAGAAGCGGAAAAGCGTAGAGGGGTCACACCTGCGGGGAGGAGTGGACAGGACAGGTGACCCAAAACTGACCAACAGGGCATTCCATCCCATCTGCCTCGTGGTCAGTATAAAAGCTGAGGGATCAAAGGGTCAGCCCTCTTGCTTCAATGGCTGGTGTCTGAGGAGGACTCTATTTGTTTGTCTGCCTTTGATCGCGATCCTGAATCCAGATCTGGAACCCAGTTCCCATCCGTTGATGAGTCCAGACTGGGACTTCCCCAGTGCCTGCTGGTGACATGATCATCATCCCAGGAGCTTGATATGGGTTTGTATATGTTTCATTATTTTGTTTTTATTATTTTATTATTAATATTTCATTAAAGTAGTTTAGTTCCTTCTAAACTCTTTTCTTTCTATCCTTCCTCTCTTTGAAAAGAGAGGTGGGGGAGAGCTTTTGTCGTTCCGCCTCATCAGGCCAATCCGTCCCAAACCACAACAACCTGGGATGGGGCTGTCTGCAGAGAGAATGTGCATTTTGGTCAGGTTTTCGGAAGGCCTGTGAACTCTCTCAGCAGGGAAGGGAAACACAACCAGCCAGAAACAAGAGCAAACAGACAAAATTCACGGAGAGGAGTAACAACTTGAGTCTGCCTCTGATAGACTGCAGTAAGGAAACAGAGAAGCAGCTGAATTCAGAGCCGAGCCTGAACACCACCAAAATTCAGAGAAACTTGAAAATGTGTTTCTTGTTCAGGCCACCTAAAACACTGAGGATTTTCACCGTTCATCACAGGTTTATTCAGAGTCACTGAGTATTTTCCCACCTGTGCCACTGGAGGAGGCAGGGAAGGAGTGGGGATCACGGTTAAGAGCAACGCACAGGCCGTACGCAGCAGAATAAACCAGCAAGCCAGGGATGGAGTATTTGTTTGGCTTTGATTTATAGAAATGAAAACTGTTAACACATTATTGGAATACCAGGGTATTTCTGAACAGAGGCAAGCACACTTGCGACTTGGTTTATGAAGAACCTGATAAAGCTCAGGAGGTGAGAATACTCTAAAAGTTAAAGACCCAGTTGACTCCATGATCAAAAATAACTCTCAGTGAGGGCTGAAATTTCCCTCCTCATCCAAATCAAAACTATTGTGTACCATAGTGTTTTCCAGCTGACAGCTAGTAGCTGGCAATTTTCCTGTCAGGTTTATTGTGATAGTTTAGGTGGCACCAACTTAGAATTGTAGACCCAGAGAAGAGTCCCGCTTGGAGGGGACTTCTGGAGATACCTGGTCCCACCGGCTGCTTGAAGCAGGGCCCAAGATCAGGTTATCCTGGGCTCTCTCAGGCCGAGTCCTGAATATTTTCAGTGCTAAGGAGAAATGCTCAGTTTCATTTACCACAGCACATGAAAGAGGCACACAGAATAGCGATGTTCAGTGTTTCATACAATCATTTTTAAGCCTTCACTATTCTTACAGAGACAAATCATAATTTGCTTTATAGACTTCCACAGACAATTAGAGCCAGAGCGCAATTGCAGCAGTTCTGCTGGTACAACTAAGAGTCTAAGACTAAAGTAAGAGAGGCACGTGCCACTTTCACTAAGGACAATTAGAGAGTTGTTTTCAGGACAGTCTAATTATCCAATTTCCAAAGTCCTTCATGAACAGACATGCCATTAACTTCAATGACAGCTTCAGACATAGCAAATATACACAGGGATACACCCGGGGGGAGGACATACACAGGGATTTGAAGTTGTGGCTTTTCTCTGATAAATTCTCATACTTGAAAGAAATAATTTTTGTTTTCTCAGTCCCTCATAATGTGAGAAAAATGTTTTCCAGCTGCTTTGCTATTGTACGTATCAATAAATAGTATACTTTAAATACCAGGTTTCTCTGTGAAAAAAACTGTTTGACATAAAATATCTATTATAGCTGTCTATGAAACTTCATGTATTAAATTATGCTGCACTTACAGTATATGTTACTGTATTACAGGAGCTATAATTCTCATTACAAAGGCTTAAAATTTCTTATGTTAATGATAAAATCAGTTAAAAAACCACGTTCAGATAGTGAAAAAATATTAAAATGTTAGATGTTCAAAGGATTACAGAGGTGCATTTCAGCTCTAGATTGCTGGACATTGCTGTCTAAAGGAATCAGGTCTCAAAGTCATCGCTAGCAATGGTATCTGAGAAAAAAGCTCAACAATCATATGAAGAAATAAACAGACAAAATCACTTTTTGGCAGGTTTAGAAGGGAGCCAGACAACAGGACAGGACAAGACACAAGGACAAATCCTTAATGGGGCTGCTATGCCTCGGAGAGAGGCCCACTGACGATGCGATGTGGAGATACTTGCCTCTGCAGCTCTCCTCTCTGTGCCTATTTGGAGCTGGCTGCCCAGCAATCTTCACAGGCACTATAATAATAAAAGTATTTTTAAAATAGTATAAGTGGTATATTTCAGAGGGCACTTGGATATAGCATTTAAGGATCAGCTCACTCTTACACCTAATTTGCAGCACTAGATGTCTCTGGGCAAAGTGTGCTTGCATTTTCTATAGACTGCATCATAGTCTGGGGAAGAGCTGAAATGCATTTAAGTACTGCCAAATCCTTTTAGCTCATCTTCTGTTTTTAGTGCACTCCCCATAGTGTTCCAAATTCCTTTATGATTCAGCTAAAACTATCATGGAAGAAAAAATAAGAATAACTGTCTATGATCTTTCCTTCCTATGTCATTCACTAGGTTCTGGTATGAAGCTGTAGTGACAAGCTATCAGAGCACTTGCGACAAAGTTCCTGCTTGAGATGTTTTCCCTGTTACATTAGGGTAGGTTTGTTTTTATTTTTTCCCCAGCCAAAGAGGGAGGCTGCCGGGAAGGGAACTCAAGGGTGTCTGTCCTGCACCCTCCTTACACAATTTCTGTTGTAGCTGTGATCGGCCTTAGCTTCTCTGCTGTGGTCAGGGACTACTGCAACGTCAGCCTGGCGAGGCGAGGAGAGGAGAGAGAGATGGAGCTGCTTGTGAAGCCAACCCACTTAAGGCTTTGGCTCCTAATTACACCAGTGCGGATGCAGAGAAGCACTCAGTTACAGTTCTCTGATCCACCAGGCTGTCTTCACAGAGCAAAGGAAGTGGCACTCCTTCCAGCATGTCTCTCGGGACATAACTTTAATCCCCATTATAGCCACTGATATGCAAGAACCTTTGCAAAGATGTATTGGTCCATGTTTTCCTTGGGCTCTCTGACTGGGACCTCTCCTCACCTCAGCATCCCCACAGCGCAGCCCCAGTGGCATCGGTGGAAGAAACGCTGCAGAGCACATTGCTTCTCAGCTGCTGCTCACCGGCTTTCTGCAGCAGCCAAAGGGGACTTTAGCGTGCCCCTTCCTCCTGCCCTTTTCTAACGAACTCACAAACATCTTTTTCACTGCCTTTGTCCATACAGAGCCATTAGTTTCACAGCTCTTGGTGTTGGTCATGAATGATGGACAGTCTTTGCTGTGCACACCATACCTGTTCGTGGACAGGTTTTCCTCTTGGAGTTCTACACCAGGCATTGCTCATAGGTTCTATAATCACATGCAAGCCTCCCAAGAATAAATAATGACATATTCAAAACGACCCTGAAAGTTTCCTTTCAGAATAGCTAAATACAGGCGTTGCAATCAGGGTGGCTCCCACTGAACCGCTGGAAACACAGTTTGCTATTTATATGCAGAAAATGTGAAGAATTTAAAATCTGCAAGGGTGGGAGAACACAGAGCAGATCGCGTCTGTCTCGTGACCAGTAAATGCTGCCACAGGCAGGTCAAGAAGAAGAACAGAAAGTCTTGTTGAGCACCAGCAGGGTTGGTGGGACATTCAGCGAGAGCTGTTGGCCTAGTCACAGCCTAACCCAAACTTCCATCGCCAGCTCTCGTCCATCAAGGAGCAGGCTTGGACACGCTCACCTACTAACTACATACATGGATTCGTACAGCCTAGATAAGTAAAAAATACAGCTATTTCTATTTATACAATCTCTTTAGTTGAGATAATCATTCCTTAGCAGTTTAATTTTAATTTTAATCATAATCAGTTTAAAGTTACCGTTATCTGAGGGCATAAGGACTGATACTATCTGTCCAAGTCTTCCTCTGGGACTCACAGCTCTCCAGACTATCAAGTAACATACAGACGTTTACTGGTAGGTGCTATCCACTACCATCCATAGAATACACACATCCAAAACATAGGAAATGAGCTGGATTAGTGGGAAATAACCTGATTAGACAGTCAAAAGATCCATGTCTAATATGGACTACAGTTCAATAGTGCAGAAACCAAAATTCTGGTACTGGTTTTAGGGAGGCATTTCAGCAGGAAGTCATGCTAGAATTTGCTTCCTTACCAAGAAGAGGGTAAATCTAATAAATTTTTCAATAAACAGAAGTACTGTTGGCAGTTTACATAGACTTCAGAATGAAATTATATTATTTCAATATTGAATCTTTAATGCAAAAATTGACTGACTATACCATGGAATTAAACAATTTAAATATAAAATTGAGATCCCACTGTAAATTTTTTTTAAAACAGAAGTTAAAATATAGAACGCAGAGAAGCTGAACAAGGAATGGACTTCTACAGTTTCAGAGTCTGAGTTATAAAACCCAGTGTACAAACACATGCTTCCAGGCTAAAAACGGAAAGTAATTAACTGGGCTATAAAAGCTCAGTATGCCAAATTCAGAATATGTTTTTAAAACTCTGATTGTTTTAGTTTGAGACTCTTTTGATTTCCCTTCTTCCTTGCTTCCTCCTCCAACTCAGAGGATAGGCTAGGTCTAGAGAAGTCACAGTGACCCCCAAGGTGGTGTCTGCAGCATCCACAGGGGAGCAATGCAGTCGGCTGGACCTCTGCAGCTGGCACACCTGGAGGGCGCTGCTCAGGGTTTGGTGACCTCGAGAAGGTGGCTGGGGCACATTTGTTTGCTACAAGTGTTGGAAGCAGCAGGAACGGTGCTGCTCCATGAGTAGGGTCAAGCCAGGAGCTGAGGGCACCCCCAATTCGGGCTGTGCCATCTCTCTGCAGCCCCGTGGGGCCTGAAGGCAACAGCACAGCTAGAAGGCATCATGCAAAATTATTCAGGAACTGGTGCAAACAAAAAAACCTTCTCCATGCAGGCTGTGCTTAAATTGCGGGACTCATCGCCACAGGATGCTGTGGACACCAAAACATGACACAAGCTAGAAAAGCAATTACATACATTCACGGAAAAGAAATCCATCAAGGATACCATCGCTGGCCAGGAAATCCCAGAGCGGCCACCTGCTGAGAGCTGGAGGGCAGAGATGCTCCCCGCAGGCTACGCTCTTCCCAAAGAGCAGCATTTGCTGTTGGCCACTGTGGGGGTGAAGCTACTGATGGGGCTGGACCTTTGGTTTCATCTGCTGTGGCTGCTCTGATGTTACTAACTGCAACAGAACTCCAAGTGTTTCATGAGCCTGCATTGCTACGCTCCTTGTACCTAAGAATAGTCAGTCCCTTTGCTAAGCTTTTGTTCTATCGCTTATGCCAGTGCAAAAATATGCCAAGATGTAAATTTTCCTGCACATCTCCCCCCCGCCCCCGTAACAATACCTAATTTATTAAGTACGTATTTAAAACCTGCATTGTTCAATCTTTAGTACAGAACATTGCCCTTCAAAATCACTTCCACTGTCTTTGTGATACATTTAAAACAAAATCTTAAACTAAGGCTGAGCACACAAAAATAAACAGAAATATTTTTGTGGATGTTTTATTAAAAAATTGACTCTAAAAATCCCTAATATTTTGCAGCACATAACCGATGGAAAACAGGACTACTTTAGAAAACAACAAAAAAAAAGAAACTCCATGTTATTATACAAAGACTCATAAATTTAGAAATACCTGTCTGTACCAAGGACTTCATGGTAAGCAGAACAGCTACTCACTCACTGAGGCAATTCTTGCTTTTCATCATGCTGTCTCCTCATTGCTACCATTTAATTACTTAACCATTGTCTATGCTTTCCCCTTTTTACCCTGTCAAAAAAAAAGAGAAATATATTTCTGTATAGAATATTCCCCATCACTTAGCAAGCATCTATGCAGAATTGCCTGATATAGAAGCTATTTGGAATTATCAAGCGATTTTGTTTGTTTGTTTAAAAAAGTCTTGTCTCTTATGATTACAACTTTTATTATAAAAAACTTGATCATTATTATTGTAGGGCATGAATAGGAAGGATTACCATCACATCTAAAATCACATATGAAATATCAAAGTAAATCTGCTTTATGCCACGTTAATAATATGTTTCTTTTTTTTCCTGAAAATCGAATCATGTATTAGACAACAGCATGTTAATTCAGAAGAAAGCGTTCCATTGGACTGAAGCCATCTAACCAGCAGTTATTCTATTTTATGATATCACCCAAGTTTCAGAGACTTGGGGTTATTCCCTATTGAAAAAAACCCTCCAAAAGACACTTTCCAGTAGTTTAGGCATGATTTTGTTTTACATTGCTGGTCATGGCTTGAATTACTATAGTTTCCAAATTGGGCTCTTCTTCTATCTCCCTAATCAGTGGCCAGTTTCATTGAAACAGATTCATCTGTGGTATAACTGAATTAAAATGTACTGACCTATGCTATATTTCAAGTGCAGGCCATTTGCTCAGCAGTACGCAAAATCCAAAGGCAGTACAAGCACTGCCCCTCGAGCCTCAGTAAAGTAATACCGGTGAGCATCAGTGGTTGGACTCTATCAGCAAGGCTTTGAATTCTCACCTTAGAAGAGACAGCAATCAGAGCAAACCAGTCCTCAGGAAATGCACCGCTTGGAGCATCTTGGGCATCACTTGCCTTCTAAAAACAGGCTGCCAAGGGCTCGCACACTTCTTAATTTGGGACAAAGCAGGAAAGATGCAGGGCAGCCTTCCCTCTGTGAAGGTCGCGGTCAGCAAAAGTGCCTGAAAGAGCTTCAAGAGCCCATCAGTTGTTTCAGTAGGGGCAGGGCCACTTTGAGTCCTCTCTCCAAACACTGCAGCAGAAACTACTAGCAGCAGGAGCCTCTTCTCCTGCGTACTCACCCCTGGCCACGTAGCTGAGTTTGTGGCCATCCTCGGTCCTCTCCTTTTCAGGGCTCAGACACACAGTCCTGTGGGCAAGCAGCACCTCACGGGCATCGCAGCACTAACCCAAGCGGTGCAGGGGGCTGCTCCTGCCTTTCCAGCTATTGCCTCCAGCTGCCGAATGCTGAGATGTCTCCACATCATCTCAGCAGAGATCATTTTTGAAGCTTTTTGCTGCAACAATGGGGGCTAGAAACATGCTTTTACTCACCTTAAAAAAAAAAAAAAAAAAAAAAATCTCCAAGTACTAGGCCCCCAAACCTCTGCCTGACTTGAGCTGTGCTGTAGACACATCTATAGACAAGTCTGTTTTGCTGCCAACAGAGATGTAGCTGTCCTGTACCCACAGAAAACAGCTAGCTCTTAGGGCTTCCAAAACACAGCCCTTGGCTTTATATTCCTGCTGATCGCTGTCACAGTGAAGTTTAGAAAAGCATCCAAAATATCTCTGGCATTACTGCTGGCTTTATTCACACCAAATTTGATTGACCAATATTTATCAGCCACTAATAAAGCTGTTTTAATCTGCATAGAATTCATACCAAATTGCAGGCTGGCAGAAAAAAAGACAACACTAATTTGTAAGGAAAGTAGCAGTTTCAATCATTAAACAAAAGAAAAACAGTTCCCGCTCAGAAGATCATTACAGCTGAATTGACACTACTAAAGGACAAGCCACTCAGGCCTGCGTCCAATAATAATGACAGCTATTCCTAAGGCACAAGCAGGATTGTCAATAGAGGTTGATACCAGCTCAGCTTAACTTATGTGACAGCCGTGCACTACAATTTTTCTTTTTTTTAAACAGGAGTTTATAGACGTTCTTATATCTAGATAAATGTTACTCAGAAAACATTAGCCAGAAGTGTCTTTAAGAATGGCAAAAATCTGTTATAACGATTATGGAAAAATAGGTGCTTGTATATTCATTAGTTTCAGTACAGTTTTTAGAAATGTCATTTTGTAATGTCTTTACTTTAAATTATCCCAGAACCCCAGAAATCTGCCTTCTATCAGCTGGATGAAAAATTGACACTATTTTTCATTTCTCAGGATATATTAAACATTAGACTCTGCATTGCTGAGATCAAATGTTCTTAGAAGCTACGAGTTGAAGCACCCCAGACACTCCAGGATGTTACCTCCAAGTGACTTTCCTCTCAGGAGCAGCGAGGAGCCAGGCTGCTGCACCCACCAAGGACGTTGCTGGCAGCCGCTGCTCAACAGCCACCACCTCCTGAACCGCTTTCCTCCATCACTCCGTGAGAGCCACAGTTGCCACCTTTCTTGGAACGCCACTTTGAGTAGTACATGGGCACAGGACCTACGTTAACTGTCAGGTGTGCTAATTAATCTGGATGGTGGCCAAAGGGGTGCATCTGTTGCTGCAATTTGAGTAGGTTTTGGTTTTGCGCATTTGCGAAGGTTGCAGGCATTCCGGCCTGGCCAGTTACTCTCCAGTGGCATTCTGGAATGGAACTGTGTACTCATGCAAGATGCAAAGAAAAGCAGAAACCTACTGCAGCTTACCACCTCATATGGCTTGCCACGCATAACTGCTGTCAGAGTTTATATTTCAACTTTTAAACATGCAGGATAAGGTTTTCAAGAACGCTCTGGCTCTACTCACAGGGACAAACTCTGAGGAGAGACCAAGATCAACCAAATTCTTGGAGCCGCAACAAGAGCCAACAATTTTAAGACCTTGGTTTTAAGTACCAACATTTCTCTCAAATTTCTCTCTCACATTTCCTAAGCATATAGGGTCCCTGAACATCTGAAAGCTTTTGGAAACCCAAGTCCTGAGCTTTCCTGCTGTCCTCCGTTCTGTGTACTATTTGATCAAATCTGTGTTACTTATTTTGCTTAAGAGTAAACCATGTGCAATGAAAAACGCTGACACAGACTATAGGCAAAATAAATATTTTATTGGTTTAATATACACTTTTTTTAAGAAATCAGCCCTTGTGTGTCTTCCTAACACAATTTAAAATCTTATAAACTTTTTCATGTAACATTGTTATATTTGAAACTATTTTTGATTAAAGACCTTGACATAGTGTAAAGAGTTTTAGTAGATGGAAATGGCAAAGGAGTCAAGAGATTCCAAGCACAGCAAAATGGGATATTACATATCCATCAAATGTTTATTTGACCACATAAAACCTCCCATGACTTCCAATTTGCTCCACTGGAACAAACGCATGTTCACCAGACTAACTGAAAATACACTCAGTGAGGGATGGGGAAGGAAAAGAGATTTTTCCATTTTCCCCATAATACAAGCAAGGTCATTCATCCATTCCAAGTTGCACATCCTAATTACTTTCAGAAGATCAGTACTTTTATTGCATTTTGGTTAATATGAAGCAGAAGAGAACTTCTCTTGGTATGACTGAGCAGTCAATACAAAGACAAAAAACACTGCTTAAAATAAGGCACTTTTCTATAGAGGGATGGGCAAACAGTAAGGAAGTAACAGAAATAAAATTAGTTAAAAGTTGTCTTCTACACAAAGATAAGGCTTTCAGTGTCAGAACTTTAAGTAGTTTTAAGTAACCTCACGTCATTCTACCACTCTGCTAATAGTAACCGCCCCAAGAATTAACAGCAATTTTTACATCAGGATTTTTTCCTTCTTTTGAAGTGGCACTAAGTAACAGCAGTGGAAACCATTATTGGTTGTTTCAAGCTCTTAAAGTGGATCAGTTATTGCACAATAAATACCTCATAGAGGTCAGTGTTTTGGGGTTTTTTTTTGTTGTGTGTTTTTTTGTTTTTTTGTTTTTTTTTTAAAAAGCTAGGCTGAATGCATGTGTGTTATTTATAAATTGGTTACATCTGAAAATCTTCAAGTTTCATGATGCATCATTAAACAAAGAAATTAGCTACATAAAAATCTACAACAGGGACATACAAATAAATACAAAACCTTTCAGACAGCCACAGTTTCGCTGATGCTTTTAGGAAAGTAATGAACTAGTTAAAGTGTCTAAGTCTTTATAGATGAACTCAAGGAAAGGTACACATCATAGAACCAAGCGTTGAATACAGTAGCCTATCTGAGCAGCTTTAACGTCTCCTGAAGCAAAATTAACTTGACACTTTCACCAGCGTACGCCGCTCAAAGCAGAATCCCACAGCATTTTGGACTACATCCAACCTTACAGAAAACAAAAAGCAAGAGGAATACCTGAATTAGATTTTTGGAAGTCTGCTTGTTATGCTTAAGTATATATTTCAATAATATTTATATCTAAGGCAGGCAAGCTACAGAAATCCTCTCCATGATGTATTCACGTGCAAAGTCATCACAGAGCACACCAAAACCAAAAATCAAGGACCACTGCATAAAAGCTGGCAACAGAATGGGCCAAGCTGATTTTCCAAAGCTATCCAGGACTATCAGTACCCTCTGTATTTAACTTCCATTTTGATCACTTATGTTTCAAGGGGAAAATGGAAACAAAGCAAGGTTTAAGTTAACAATGGTGTTTCATATGACACAAAAAATAAAATCTGGTTGTGGCAGTTTGCCAAAGATTACCTGTAGTACCTGTTTCAGGGCTGTGTATCTTGTTTTGCAGTTGCAGATCTGCTTTGGGGTGATACAGCTGCTAACAATCCACTTACTATTTCTCGTCTTATTTCACCAACAATAGATTCCTTGATCTGAAAGGGATTAGCCAAAGTTTTAAGGTCAGTAAGTTATATAACCAACGGATAAAACTAAATGATATTGCAGATATGTTTGACATTATTGACATATGAAAATGTACAATACCAAAAATTCGACTTCCAAAAAAACACAAATGGAAAAATATAAGAGGGTTTTCTCTTGGAAAAATAACTGTAAGTCATTTTAAAGTCCTCACAAATCGTATAAATGCAAACCAAAGTAGCTTTATTTTTCCAGATGGTAAATATATCTGTGTTTTACACTTAGGATTACTGCTTTCATGTTAAGAAAAAATACATTTCAACTATGCTGAAGTTCTGAAAATGGCATTTCAGGATATACACATCAGAAGCGCCCTAAATGCACCACTTTTTGACATTAGTTGTTTTCTCTTGAAAAGGAAGTCAGAACTGATATGCCTCACAAATGGATTATGCAGTAGAAAAGGTCCAAGTCTATGAACATGAGCTGCTGTCTTCATGCAAATCAAAACGAGACGAATCCTAATTACATACTTTCAGCAGCAAAGACAGAGAACTTCCAACTGTTGCTTATATCAGCAGCTGGCCCCTGGGATAGCGTATGCCAGCAATGGCTGTTTTTCCACAGGGTTGTGACAAAGCACTAAGTTTTACATAAAACCAGCCCAGGAGTTACTACTAGCAGGCACCTGAGCGTGGTTGAGGCTAGAACAAAGCAAGAACAGAGCACTGATGGCTAAAGTAAAGGAAAAGGAGAAAAGGAGGCAAACCCCAGTTCTACAACAGCATATTATGCTGGAAAGGAGGAGGGCATTACAAAGAAAAGTAATACAGTCTGCTTGCAAGTACGACAAATCTCTTTTTTTGGATTGTCTTCACTTGGGGAAGCGCTAACAAGACAGATGCAGTTTCAAGGACAGGAGAGGACGATGATGGTGAGAGAGTGCAGAGGGGTAAGAGCCAGAGCCTGGCTGCAGGGGTCACTCACAAAAGCACTCATCAGCCCAGTTAAGCAATACAGTTTTCTTTTTGTTATGAAAAGGACAAATAATTTCCTGGCATGAATAACTGATCTCAGACTAAAGAAAATACCGTTCATAGTGTCATTTCAAAGCAGCTTTGAAGTGCCTGAGTAGTGGTAATGAATGTGAGACTCAATGCCAGAAAAAAAGCCCAAATTTCTAGTCCTGGTTTTGCCAGTAACAAATCCCTTCATGTTCTGATGCCCCACCAATACCACGGGAATAATATTTACTCAAACCCAGCCTTCCCAACAGCCTTGCCATGTTTGCGTAGCCCTCTCATCGTCTCGATGATCACCTTGCAATTATTCTTGTAAGTCTCCCCTTTTCCTGGTGCGTCAAAAGGATTAAGCAACAACGTCAGAAAGGTGGCAGCAGCATTAGCAACAGGTGATTTATCCCTTGTTCTCACTGGCAAGCAATTCAATCCCTAACTATTAGTGGCAAAGTTCCTTGTTTCATTACTACTTTGCATCAAACAGAAATTCAGAGACTATAATGTTATTGGGAAACAGGTTTCCAGCCGGGTTGTTTGCTGATTAACTGACAAAAGAAAAGCCAGGGTGTAACAGGACCTGGCTTACTGACGGCCACAAGTCCTGAGGATGTCTATGCTGATGCACACACAGACATACAAAGCTTTAGGACCGCTGTCAATGCAGTAAGGGCTTTGGGATTTAGAAAGGCTGGCACGGGGAAACATCACCCTGGCTATCCTGCAGGCCACTGTCGTAAGAGAGCCCCGCGTTGCTCTCTCTGCTTTCCTTCTCCAGGATCACAAGGGGTGGGTCTATGAGTATGCTACAAAACAGTCATTCTGTGCCCTTCCCTCGCCGGATAGACAAAAATAAACCTCACTTTCCAAAGAAAACTGATAAAAGCTTCCCAAATTAGCAATTAAATGGTCTAGTATGACAGACAGACTTGTGGCGAGGCGGAGACTGGAAGGGAAGCAGCTCCTGTTCTATTCTCAGCTCTTCCAACAATTTCTGTCTTGACCTTGGTGGATCACTTGAGCCCTCTGCCTCTCACCTTCCCACCCAGACGACAACAAGGCCACCCTTCGCTGCTTCTTTTCACTGCCACTGCTTCCTCCCTCCCTTCCAGACTCATCAAGGCCATTCCTGCGTGGCGAGCACAGCATCGATTCCCGCAGTGACTCAGTCCCATGCGTGTGTCATGACAATTGCTAATGTTTGCCTTTTTCATTACCAATGATTTAGGGCAAGGTGCACCTTCCATTTACTCTGCAGAGGGCACAGCCTGCTGCCAAGGCTTTCTCCGTATAAAAGACAGATGCAGTCAATGAATGCTCCACTGGTATTTTTAGCAGCTGAATGAAAAATTGATCATTTGAAAGACGAGAGAACCCACTCATTTATGGTACATATACCATGCTGGTACAACACTAATATTCAATATTGCATTAATAACACAGTGCCATATTCATGGATAGTTTTACTACAGTAAACCAGTGATCTTTCTCCCCATGAAAGAATTACCATTACTGTAATATTATGTTTGTGCTAAATAATGAACTCGCTGAGAGTGAAATGTGCCACAGTGGCAATTCTGGAGATGAGTGTTCTTCATTTACTGATGGAAAATGGGCATGAGGCTTTCACAGTCCTCGTACTCCTGATCTGAGGTATGTTTTCTATAATTAAAAGAATTATTTTCTACTCTATTTTCTTCTCGCGCCACTTCTTCATGGCAGCAGCTGGTGCGTTTTTATGGTCAAGATAGTAAGACGAGAAACCCAACTCCTGCACCAGGGAAGTATGAACTGCCAATAGACATTTTTGATTGATGCTGAGCTAACATGGATTTGAATGGGAAATGGAAAAGGGAAGATTCACTATCCAACCATCTCTCTGTCCCATAAAGACCCATTACAGACTCTTAAAACAAATGTTGACAGGAAAATCATACATTTCTTTAGAGCATAACTTCATTAAATTTCATTTACAATAGAGAACTGATAGCAAAACCAAAACCCACATTGCTTTTAAGCAGAAAGTTTTTTAAACTATCACATCTTTTAAACTGTAGACGGGCAGAGCGAGAGGACCTGGTGGCACTCCTAGTGACACTGTGACCTACGAGTCAAGCACTAAGTGCTTCATGTGATATTCCAGTGAAGGTCAGGCAGTATTTTCATCAAAACAAGAGGGCCACTGTTGGCCATTTTAACATTTCCCATTGTTGAATGCTTTTCTGTGGGAGTTAGTCCATTAATGCTAAAAGTTAACACCATGGGTTTTTTTAATGCCAGCAAATAGTTACAGGTCAAAGCTCACATGCATTACAACCCACCAAGGCATATTCTGAAACACTGCCTGACTTTTCTTTTCCCAACACAAGGTCATGCAGCTACAGGGAATGGGAGGAATAAGCAAGGGTTTAACATTTGTGAGCGCATACATCAAGAATGCATCCTACCAGATTTCTCTTTTGACAACGAAATGGAATTCCTTTGCTAACAACAGGGGTACTTAAGGAAGACACATTTCAATTTATGCTCTGTTTTAGCTCCTATGAAATACAAAAGATTTTCCTGACCAGTACTTAATAGCATATTCTGGCTCTGCAAAAACTAGCAGGTGCTTCAAGCCAATGCATCTTCATTCTGACCTGCAAAACTTCTCATGCTGAAAATTCAGAGCTGATCTGAAACAGGCTGCCAATGAAGTTAAACTGAGGGACAATCTCTCTGTGTGCTCAAACATTTACAAAGTGAGTCAAGCTCAGTTATTTGCTGACTACTCATCTTTGAATAGTAGCCTCTCAGTTCAGTGAGGATTCTTTCAGCATTACAATGCCCTCAGTGCCACATAACCCAAAGAACAATCTCTGTGCAAAGAGTACACATCTTTATTTGCTATCAATTAATGAATTTAAAGAGGAACTTTCACACAGGCTAACCTCAGAGAAAATATTGACTGAAATAACTCTGTACTTTGACTCCAGCTCCCTTTATTGTCTCTGTTGCTTTTACAGTACATTTGAATTACAGCTCTCTCCTTCTACTCTCAGTTTCTCCTTTAGCAAACCCCACCATGACACCATTTCTCTGACACACAAGTTTTTACAGAAGGGCTGAATACAAATGCAATATCCTAGCTTCACTTCAGAATCGGCAGCAAAGTGCAAGGCATGATAAACATCTTATGTGCACCTTTTCCCTGAGCATTAGGCAAGGAACCCCTTTAAAAAGGCAGGAAAGGAAAAAAAAGGACCATAAGGAGAGAAAATTTGGGATGTCTGGGAGTATTTTAGAACATCTCCAAACAAGACTCCTTCCAACTTTACTCTAGCTACTTGTCGTGGCAGCAGGAGGGTGACGGGGGAAGACATTAATAAATTGAATACTTGCCCCCCTGCCTCATTGATTCCTTTGCTTTCAAAGTAGAGGTGTAAAGTTGTAGCATCACAAGCTCCACTGTAAAGATCAGTGATGGCCAGAAGGTGTTCAGCTCCTAATCCTGAGCACAGTAATGATGAGGTCGTTGGCCTGGTGGTATCTCACCACAAGGTGACTGCAGTACCCTTCCTTCCACAGGACAACGCCACTTTCTACAACTCATACCGCTGACTCTAATGGGGCTACTGATGGGGCGAAGCACTACTCAGCATCGTGAGGCTACTTATTGAAAGCTGGTCACTGTTTCACCTCACTGCCAAACTTCATCCTCTTTTAACACCAGCAGTTCACTGACAGTTAATACTTGTGGCTATGCATTATTGTTTGCACTCTCAGCTCTGGTTATTTATGGAGTTACCCAAAGGTAAACAAAGTAAATATCTTCGCATGCTTCCAGACATCATCTTCTACAAGAACACTCCTTAGTAACGCTCTACTGCTTCACAAATCTCACTGTGCAAGTGTAAAGTACCTATGCATAGCAAAGCCCACAGTGAGTCAGCCAAGAAAACATCTCCACTTTGCAGACAGACATGGCAGAGTCTTGTGGTCAGACGATGAGTAAAATGATACCTTATGGTCTAGTACACTCTGCCTCTTTCTGCATTGAGAGAAGAGGGGTGGAGGTGTGGCAAAAGATTCCTCTGGGATCATAGCTCCTGTTTTATCATGAGATGAGCGGCCTGCCTCTCATCTGTTTTAAAGACAAAGCTAAGGCAAAGCTGGTTCCAGTTATTCACAGCCTCAAGCAGACCCGGATGGAACTAGCGTTACAGCCCGTCACACTATATTCCTGAGCATGACACCCCTTCTAGCCTTTCGAGTGTTTATGGCAGAGCCATACAAAAGCTTCAAGGGATGAGCTAAAGGCTGAGGGTCCAATGACCCTCAGCTAAAGGCTAAATGGTCCCCCTCCATTGAAGGACAGGGAATAAACCCCCCAGGTTCTCAATCCCCATTTTTGTATTCACAGCAGCGAGCTCACTCCACTTTCTCATGGGCACTGCTTTCAAGAACAAGAAGTTTCTTTTGCTTCCTTTTCCCATTTATACTACTTGCCATGCCACTGACAAACAAAACATGCAGTTTTAGTCCTGTTTTTTAACCTGGCCCACAGGAAAAATAACCCTTCACTTCCATTGACTGCCAATAAAACTAGTCCAACAGCATTGGTCCAACGTCAGTCTTAAAGTCTGAAATAACTTCTCATCTGACTTCAGCTTGCTTCACTTACACTCCTACAGTCCTTAGTGGTTTGGGGTAGAGGGACTGGGAAAGTATTTTTAACATTTACTACGGAGTTGTTCCAGAAACAGTATTTCATCAATCAAATTAACTCCAACCTGGCATTTTAGCAAGCAAACATGACAGAGAAATTTTCACTTGGGAATCTGAAATACTGCTGCTTAGCAGAATAGTAGAGATGGCAAATTCTTTCTCACACAGACTTACAGCAGCTACTAGCTATTAATTTACGCGCTAACCACTATCACTGAAAAAACGTCTGCTGCTTTGCTCAAGAATACAACTGTGGCTCGAACACCTAGTGACAAGCTCTGAGCCTTCAGAAATAGTACAGTAACAGTATGGAGCCCTGGCTTGAGAGAGAAGAGAAAACCCCAGTGGCCAAGAGTTACAGATAGCCTGTCTTTAAGTTTCAGTAAACACTGTTCAAACATCCTAGATCTCAGCCCCTCCTCACCTCCCGTATGACTTGCTGCAGCTCCTCCTGCTCCACGCTTTTGTGGATTTCATCAACCGAAGGCACGAGAGGGACTTTTTCAAGTTTATGTTCCACCTCTGGCTTGGAGTCTGCAAGCTCCTCAGAGCTTTCCACCTGCTGTCCAGTGCCTGCTCTCACTGGGGGAGTTGGTATTAAGGCAACAGAGGCTCGGTATAACTTCTTACTTTGACTCTTAGATTTTCCTGTTAGTTCAGAGGATCCAACACCAACTTTTCTACCTGCATGACCAGAGCACACTGAAGAGGAATCAGAGTTTCCATGAGAGAATACAGACTCTGTACACTCTGCTGGGAGAGTTTCCAGTCCAAGATCTCCCACTCCTAAACCCAGTTCAGACTTCAGAAACGACTGCTCACGAATGAGTTCAGAGACCTAAGGATTCAGAAAAAAAACAGTCCTGAAAAAGTATATAAAAAAGTCACATACAGACACAACTATGCTTTCTTCTTATTTATTCAATCACTTACTCATTCCCTCCATGTAACAAATACAGCTATAAAATAAATATATGCTTTGCCTTTATGACTGCAACAAAGAGGATCATAAAAAGGAATGGGCTTTTTTGAAAGCCAATATAAATACGAATTGTGGCAGTTCCCCAAGCCACTGACTTTTGCAATACGGATGCATCCTGCCAGCGCCATTGACAGAGACACACGTAAAGGCTTGATTTTGTTTTTCTTTGCTAAAACAATTCAAGTTTGTTCTTTCCTTTCTGCCATCTTTGAACTATTTGTTTTCAGTAGCATAAAATGCACAGAAAAATAAGAAATAATTTTCCCTAGAAAACTCACCATGTTGTCATTGTATCAACTAAATGCAAACAACATCTCACTTCTACATATTCCTCTTAAAAACAAGCAAGACTTCACAGTTTCTTACACCTACGGTTAACTTGGCTTAAGGGAAAATGCAGCTGTTCTCAACAGAACTACTCAAGTGAGTAAAGCACTTCCAAGATTGTGTGTAAAATGAATCTCCTGTAACCTTTTTCAAGAAATCCCTTCCTGGTTCTTTTTCTTAGTAAAACACATAGCACACAACAATTACTTACTGGTTCAATGACATTCAACGGAGAAGGGCATGATAGATTATCAGCACTTCTGCTTCCATACATACCCTGAAAAATTAAGTCAAGTTAATGCATTGAGTATTTTTTTTAGAGCTGTCAGAAGCTAATATATAAACATGCTGTGTCTCAGACAACTTTCTGTAAAATCAAAAACTTGGAAACAGGAAGCAAAGCTGGTTGGAGAAAGTTTATTTCAGTCATTTTTAAAGCTGGCCCTCTTCTATAAAAGGATTTACAAATAAAAAGATATTTATATGGTTCAAAGAATGCAAGCTTGGCTTGGGATCACAGTAATAACATATTTTCCTGTTCTTGGGTTTCAATTTTTTTCCCATGACAAAACACTGAAGAGGAAGATGTGGCCTGTGCCTGTGCTGCTTCTACAGAAGAGGATTGGCTAAGAAAGAGGAATGAAATCCAGGAAGGACATATGATACTTTTCATCTGTGCTGCTTTTGTTTGGCTGATGACAGAACTGCAGCAGAGAAAAAAGGAACAGTCTTCTGCTGGCTGAAAAAGAAGAGAAAGTATATCGCCATGCCACCAATAAACATATGCAAGTGTCTTTTTTATCCCCCTTCTCGTGCTTCTGGGGAGTGTCTGTGGGAGCGTCTGTGGGAGCAGAGTTTCTCCCCCTGTTTGGCAGGGAGCCACACAGTTCATCTGAAGGAGATACAAAAGGCAATGGAGGAAAAAATGGAAGATGACAACTGGATTTTCCTGTTTTTTGTTCCATGGACTGGCAGAGCTAAAGGGGAAGCACACCTCATTTCTTGGGAGAGAAACACTGTGCATTTCTCATCTCTCTGTCCTCATTTCACATGAAAATCAGTGTAGGGAAACTCCAGAACGACCATCACCATCCCCCAAGGATTTTAGACATGAGCACTACCTACCAAAACTGCGAGAATTCAGGGTCATGACAAGGAAAAAGAAAGCACTGACAGAAGAGGTCTGAAATCTCAGACGTCAAACCGCAGAAGATACGTACTGATAAGTATTAACACCAAGAAAGTCCCTCTATTCACACACTTTCCCCTCCAAGACGAAACACTGACTGGAAATAATAAAATATGACCCCTGATAATACACATAGCATCATTAGATTTCCCAGATATCATCCCACTTAAGAGTTTTAACAGTTATGAGTTACTAACATTCACTGACAAAACATAATGTCGTTGCAAAAGTAATACTTACTACGTGTGTCTGAGGTCTGTAAGGTGAAGACATGTGCAGACTTCTCAGCTGGTCTTCTAAAGCAAGCAGACGTTCTTCTAACTGCATCTCTAACTCCTGTAGCTCCATGCGGACAGACTTTCTCAAGCTCTGTAGCTGATCAGCTTCGTATCTATACCGAGTCCATCACAAAAAGAACAAGGGCATTCACTGCACTCAGCTGCACACCACAAAGAGGTTAACTGAGCGGGACAGCCCCATGAGTAAAGGGCTTCATACAAGGGAATTCAAAGTGGAACAAAGAAAATTCCTTTTTTCTGGAAAAATTAGCTGAACACTTAGATGCAACAGAAGTCTTTTACTCCATTTATAGAAAATCTATATCACTTCATAGAGAAAACTAAACAACACAGTGTATCATAGAACACGTTCCGAAAATTTTAGCTTTAAACGCTTAAATATATGCAAGCGGAAGAAATCAGTATTTACACATATATCTAATCAAATCCAATTTAAAACCAGTAACAACAAAAATCACAGAGCAAGCAGTACTCGCATATTACTTCTCCTGCGTGATTCTAGATTCCCAAGCAGTCGCAGCTACATTTTGGCCAGGATGCCATTGTCTAAGAAGGCCAACTGATTTCAAACATGTTTACTTTTGAAGTGATTAGTCAAGAGCTGATTCAACAGTAGTAAATATGTAAGTAGTTTTGAAAATTGTTCCAGATCAGCTGCTGCTGCAACTCACAGTGAGCACAAAGCCAGAATATGAATGCTATCTGTAGCCTGCCAAGTGGCCACTGTAAGTTGGAAAAGCATCTGAATGCTACAATGCTCATTCTTTATTTACATCTACAAAGATGGGGGGGATGGATCTAAGCTGAAAATCTTTAAGGCTTTTTCCCCCCAATATCCTACGTTCAAATATCCATCCTATGATAAAAGTCCTTAAAATCCACAGCTGTAAAATCACTTTGGAGAAAGGATGAAGAAAAAAAAAGATCAATTAATAAGAAATAAGGATTAGAAGAAACAAAGAGGAAAAAACTCTAGAATGAAGAAGTGTAAAGAAGAGAGTTTTTGGCGAAAACCTCAGCTCCAATCCTATTCAAATTGAAACTAATAGATTTTTTGCTCTGATTTCAGGGGCAGCGACACATTTCCTGAAGTGCCAGAGTATTTTCTCTCTTTTTTTCAAAAGATCATTTTACCTTTCCTCTTCTGTCATGTGCTGATAAACTGTTGTCTGTTGACGTAACATAGTCAATTCCAAATCCATCATTTGGGTTCTGAATAAGTTTAGATTTCGCCTTACCACTTGTAGCTCCTGGAAAGTATTCTGGGGGGGGGAGAAGAGATAAGAAAGTGTTACTTGGAAGAACTGAATTAAAATAAGTCTGAATCCTATAGTCACATTGGCCCGGATGTGCCCTTTAAGTCAAGTAGAACCTCAGCAACTTCAGTATACTAGAGAGGCTGCAGGTTGTGCAGATAACAATTCAAGAAAATAACGCTTTTATATGTACCATACAAGCAAACACATGAAAGGATCTCCATGTATTTAGATTAAATCCCTTTTAACATTGTTTGCAGGATGGAGTCATCTGTTATCTCTTGAGAGCAAAGACAGGGAACTGCCCAAAGTTAGCACAATCTGTGGCACATTTAGGATGTTTCTTTGACTAAGTACCACTTTATCACTTACTTCATAGAGAGGTAGAATGGATGATCTCTGAGTAGTGTAACCGGTGGCTGCTGAAAGATCCTGACCCCTCATCACCGGGTACTAGGGAAGAAACAAGCAATTTGAAATGGGAATGTCAGAAATCCCGTTTATGAACTCATCTTGCCAAATGCGCTGCTGTTAAAACACAACCTTGCTGGCATTGCAATTTCTGCTGTCTATGGAACTATTGTATCAGGAAAAGGAAACCTTACAAAATGGCAGTGCCAGCTCTTAACTGAAGCATGGGCACCAAAGCTTTGTAATGCAAATGTGCCACAGGTGAAAAACCAAATTAATCCTGTCTGACACAGTAAGCAGGAATAAAAGCTAAGTTTTTCTGCAGCAAGCATGTTACACCTGAAAACTCAGTAGTCTCAATTGTGCTAGCTAACGATAAGAAGAACAACTTGGAAAACAGAACTGAGCAAATTAAAGTGTGCCATTTTCAAATCATTATTAGAGTCACATTTGTTGTGGGGTTTTGATCAGTTCTTAGTTTGGAGTTTTTTGTTGATTTTGGTTTTTCATCTCATTACATTGCCTACATCCAAAGACCCCTGCATGCTAATGATCTCTCACGAAAACAAGAGTGTTAAAGAATTTCTATTTGCATGTTGCATCAACACATGGAGCAACCAGATAAAATTCAGGAGCTGTTACATGTAGAGACATGGCACAACAAAGAACAGTGGAAAAGCAAAAACATTCACCTTTTTCAAATGTGAAAAAACCAGCTTGTCCAATGTAATTTTGAAAGAATTCAAAGGACTACTGACATGCCACGGAAAATTGGAAGCATCTCCATTCATCCAGAGGAGTTTTGCTCAAACATGATCACATCAAGGGGATGGTTTTTTTTCCTCTCTCAGTTTTCTCTGTTCCCTGTTCTATCAGGAATTTATCTACTCCTCTTTATTCCTTCCTAAAATCAGAATCATATATTTGAAACATCTCAACTTTTTTCTTTAGCAGCTTAGTATGCTGCATACCAAACTTGACCTTGGCTGTAGGAAAAAGCAGCACCAGGAAACTGTGTGTTGTAAGCAAGGCATTTTCGTACAAACCTCTGTAATGAGAAGGACCAAGCCCCCAAAATGGAACCAGTCTAGACAAATTACACTGGAAATAGAACAAGTGAGCTAGGAGATATTATTATCTCCTCCAATACTAATTTTTTAATTGAACCAGCTTGAGCATGAGTTCCAGGTGTAATACAGAGACTTCTTCTTCAGCAGGTTTAGCATAGTGTAAGCGATCAAAGTGCTGTAGCACACTGTAACCTTACCCATACCAAGGCTGCAATTGGTTCCCAAGAGGAGATTTTACAAAGAAGGTTAAATTCTGCAAACACTTACTCCCGGGCACACCATCCACTACCTTGAGCAATGACTGACTTAAAACACAGTTGATCGCAGCTTTCCACTGCAGAGCTGTGTCCCAGTACCCAAGATTGCTCCGGGAAGCAAGGCCAGATGATATAACCCAAGTCAGGAGGGACCAGCCTCTAACTTTTGACAAGTGACAAAATAAAACAAAAGAACAGGGGTCTAAAAAAACCCACTACAGCTTACCGACTGCAATACGGTGCAGGCAGGCGCATGTTTGTTTTTGGGTAAAACTCAAAGAAATTGTTGGAGGTCTGTAACTGAATAGTGTTCATGTATTCATACATAAACAAGCAGAGTCTCCTCTGCCCACACAGGCGCCTGCAGCAGCTTGGAGGCTCCTAAGCTGGATCACCAGAGAAGAGAACAGGAGCACAGGGATGGCAGAGGAGGGACAGCTGGCAATCAGCAGAGAAAGAGCAGAAGGTGTGGCAGAAACTAGTAAAAAACAATGCGCTTGCATTTTAAAGCATTTCTTCTCTGAGTGACAAGATGGACAAAATTTCACGCTGTGACAAAACTGGTCCTTAATAAAAGACGGATGACTTCAGGATCATGTTGACTAGCTCCAAAGCTGAACATGCAAAAAGTTGGCATGAAACAGCATGGAAATGTATATGGAACAGACATCACTGACATCATTAGTGAAGCCACGGGACTTGCAATGAAAAAAATAAATTTCTATCAGTTAGATTGGAAGTATGTCAAAGAAAAGAGAAAGGTTAAAGGACTGTCAATATGAATTTTCAATTCTAAAGCTAATGACTATCACCTTAAAATAACAGCTGATCAAGAGTACACTGTTCCTCCTTCCCAGCCAAGAATATCCATAAAAGTAAAGAAAAAAAATTATCCCCTCCCCCCCAAAAAAAAAAAATCAATCTGGGTCAACTACAACAAGAAAAATTTAAATGCAAAAATAGTGGAGCACTGGAGAAATGATCATTTTCCACTTTAAACAGAAGCTCCTAAAACAGCAGCAAATCAGACTTGCACAAAAGGTTGTATGTTCCTCATCTCATTCAGATTAACTTTTTTTTAATTATTTTTTTTATTTAAGGATAAAATAAAAAGCGTCTTTTGACCAAGGTAAAAATTTGGCTTCCTCTTACCTGCGAGAGGTTCTGCAGGGAGCTTCTGATGTCATGTAGGACCCTGCGCAGCTGCATCTCCACAGTGGAGGGTGGGTTGATGGCATGAGGTCGATGAGGAAATCCAACATGCCTTGGAGAGAAGGGACAGCTGAAGGGGGAAAGCAAGGTGCCAAAGGAAGACCCAGAGATGCTTGGGACACTGTGGGTGCTCAGCGTCCTCATGTGCTCACAGAGCGGTCTGTCCTGCCACTCAGTGGGGAGGGAATGGAGCGAGCACGTCGACTGGGACATGTGTGCTGGTGTGTGCAGCGAGCAGCTCTGTACCCTGGTGGGACTGGAGTCCTCGGACAGTCTGTTGGGCCCAGTCTGGGGCACTTCTTTTTTGGAGGATGAAGGCGCAATGAACAGTGTGGATTTGCACACGGGCTGGCTGGTGGCTGCCTCACCCTCACTTTTGTCATTCTCAGACGTTGGTTTCTCATCTTCCTCCACACGTGTGTACTTGTAGGTGAAAGAAGGAGGACTGCACAGAGTCTCTTTTCCTGGAGTTAACTGGACATTCACAGAGGACACCACTTTCACTGGATTCAGCAATGGAGTTGGGAGAGACTGAGACCGCCTTAGAGGATAGCCTGATTCAGCAAACCAAAGTCTCTGCTTCCTCAGGAGATCTTTTGACTTAAGCAGAGTGCGTCCAGCCCTGGAATCAGATGTGCTGATGATCCTCATCTCGGCTCTTTGCAAGGCAACGTGAACCCTATCCACAGACGATGGGGAGGAGCTGCCACCTTCCACAGACTCCATTGACTTGAGGATATGGTGTGTGTGGTACTGAGGGAACTCAAACACACTGCCTTCCTCCAGCAGGTCCAATTGTTTTCGCACACTGGAAGTGTCTTCCTCCTTAGAGCTGACCTCTCCTTGGACTGTCTCTGATACATGAGATGACTTGCTTTCTCCTCCTTGGTTTTGTTCAGTTTCATAGTCAATAATTTTTCTGTCTTCCCTCCTTCCATTCTCAGAAAGTGCTCCTACCTTTCGTCTCTCTACTTGAGAGATAACATCCTCTTCTTCTTCTTCCTCATCATCATCATCATCTTCTTCCTCCTCCTCCTCCTCAAACTTATTGAAACAGGGCAATTCCATGGCTATTGGTGTCTTCTGTTCCTCACTATGCGACGTCACGGTTGTCTCACTGTCGCAGCTGTCAGCACTGCTTCCCATGCCCTGCAAAGACTCCTGAACCTAGGGGAAAAACAGTGAAGGAGAACAAAGAATCAGAGAGGTTAGAAGCACATTGAAGTATGGCACCAAAAGGAGATGGTTTACAAAAATAAGAGGAAAGTACATATTTCTTTGATCTTACAAT
The DNA here is from genome assembly GCA_008921705.1 of Burhinus oedicnemus. Classification (NCBI taxonomy): domain Eukaryota; kingdom Metazoa; phylum Chordata; class Aves; order Charadriiformes; family Burhinidae; genus Burhinus; species Burhinus oedicnemus. The sequence goes on from VFFE01007818.1 coordinate 450,235, forward strand.
AAACTCTTTACTGCCAGAAGAATAGAAGTTGCAGCAGAGTAAAACAGTAAAAAGAGTAAAATGCTAGTATTTTAGGTAGCGATGACAAGGAATAGAAGGGTGGAAGTACATGTCATCTCTCATTTATAAAGGTTCACAGTCAATGCTGAGAGGAAGGGTGGTATCAGGGAATGCATACACAGTAGTGAGGAGACCTGCAGACCGTAGTGAAACTTGTGTCACATGACAACACTAAGAATGGGGAAACCAGTCTGCCTGTACACTCAGCCTGTTTTAATCACAGAATTGTCTGAGACTGGGAAACTCACATTAGGCTGCTAATCTCTGTTGAAGACTGCATCCAGTACCATTACCCTCATCCTCCCTTTCTTCTCCTAATACCTCTTCCCCTTTTCATTCTAAATCACAGTTTAAAACAGAGCACATGTATCAGGGAGATGCTAATTTAATAGGTAACAAATGGCAAGAAAAGCACCTATGAGAAGGGGAGGGGGGAAGAGATCTATGGATTACAAAGCATATTCCTTCGGCTCGCCTGACTGACTGGTATATTTATGAGCAGACAAGACATTTTCATAAGACTACGTGTTACGAGGTACAGTGCTGGAAGTTTACCATAGTTGACGCATGAACTACAAATTTAGAGAAGCTTTTCTCATGTCTAATTTCTGCAGTTCTCACTGCCATTAGGATGCTAACTACGCGTTTCTTCTAGAGAGATTACTTAGGGTGCACGTCAGGCAATAGTTCATAGAATCGCAGAATACCAGGTTGGAAGGCACCTCAAGGATCATCTGGTCCAACCTTTCTTGGCAAAAGCATGGTCTAGACAAGATGGTCCAGCACCCCATCCAGCTGAATCTTAAAAGTGTCCAAGGTCAGGGAATCCACCACTTCCCTGGGGAGATTATTCCAATGGCTGATTTTTCTCATTGTGAAAAATTTCCCTCTTGTGTCCAATCAGAATCTCCCCAGCAGTAACTTATACCCATTACCCCTTGTCTTTTCCACGTGACTCCTTGTAAAAAGGGAGTCTCCATCTGCTTTGTAGCCACCCTTTAAATACTCAAACACGGTGATAAGGTCTCCCCTAAGCCTTCTTTTCTCAAGGCTGAACAAAACCAATTCTCTTAGCCTTTCCTCATATGGCAGGCTTCCCAGTCCTTTGATCATCTTTGTGGCCCTTCTCTGGACCCCTCCAGCCTGCCCACATCTTTTTGTATTGCGGCGACCAAAACTGAACACAGTACACCAGGTGCGGCCTGACAAGTGCTGAGTAGAGTGGGATAATGACTTCTTTATCTCTGCTGGTGATGCCCTTGTTGATGCAACCCAGCATCCTGTTGGCTTTCTTTGCTGCTGCAGCACACTGTTCACCCATATTGAGCTTGCTGTCCAGCAGGACCCCCAGGTCCCTTTCCACAGAGCTGCTCCCCAGCCAGGTAGATCCCAGCCTGGGCTGCACTCCTGCAGGAGAAAACTCCTGTTTTCCCAGGTGTGAGACCTTACACTTGTCCTTGTTGAACTTCATAAGGTTCTTGTTAGCCCATTCTTCCAGCCTGTCCAGGTCTTCTTGCAGGGTGTCTCTCCCTTCTGAAGTGTCCACCTCCCCACTCAGTTTGGTCTCATCAGCAAACTTCATCAGGGTACACTTGATCCCATCACTCATATCACTTATGAAGATATTAAACAGCGTTGGGCCCAGTATTGATCTCTGAGGGACCCCACTTGTGACAGGTTGCCAATTTGAAAAGGAGCTACTAACCACCACCCTCGGGGTGCGGCCTGTCAGCCAGTTCCACACCCAATGCACAGATAATTTGTTCCTTCTCCAACCATCTAGAAGATTTCAGTCATGAAGGTCAACTTCATAAGTATGTGCTTAACACTGCACTCACTGGCACAGTCACAAATTAGTATGAAAGACTGTACAGGTTCAGATACTGTTCAAGTCAAAGGTATTAAAAGAACAAAAGATTGTAATGTCTAGGTGAAATTAGGTGTGCTACACGTGTACGTATCTCTGTCTCTCATCCTCCATCACATTGTTCACTCGCAAGTCAGGCAAGCAAAAGTTCAAGAACTTGGATGGAGAATCCTTCTCACTTCTTTGGTAACATCAAACTCCCCTGCACAATATCCCATCTTAATACCAAAATCTCCCTTAGAAATCTTGATTTTGGATGTCGGGGATGAAAGGCAATACGTTTCCAGTTTTTGAGTTTTCTCCTGAGTTTCAGAGGTATGCTATAGCTGCTAGAGTCAATTATTTAACAGTAGATGGCACTAACTTACCATACTTTAAGAAACAATATACACCCCTCTGTATACCCTTCATCTTTTCACAGGTTCTCTTCACAAACTGCCAAGTTCTCATTTTCCCTAGTCTCATCATGCACCTGTATTTTCTGAATTCAGCTCACTACTTGATCGGAATAAAGCAGTGAAGGTGCCAGAAGAGAGCCTAGCGACTCCATGGCACAGATCTCGTGCAGTCTCAATACCTCTTTTCAAAACAGCACAATAGAAAGCAGAAAAATCTCATCCCTTTACAGCCAACAAAAATAAAGTTCACCAGTCTTCCAATGAAGGGGCACTTAGTTGCAACATGCTTTTAATGGACTCTTAATTAGGTTGCAACCAATATAAAGATCAGGAGTGAGCAACTCTAATCTGAGACACCTTGTAACATGCCTGTCAACTTCAGTGTAGTCCCAGTTTAGCAGAGAGCAGAACCAGTATGTTGGACTATTATGCTCATTACAGAGGCTCAGGCTCATGATCTCCTTTATTCACTTTCTTGCCCTTCGGAACTGTAAGCTGATGTTTAAGGGAGACACAAAGACTAGCACTTTGTATTTCCCATCTTTGTATTTCTACGGACTGTGGTTCAGGTCCCAGACAGCTAACCGATGGCCTTGAGGCCAGAATCCAACTCAAGACTTTTCTCTGGCTGATTGACAGCCCAACCAAATCATGGCTATTACTGTACAAATGTTTTAGGAGAGGCAAGAGAACACTGCTCCTAAATATCAGGTATAGCGCTGTGCAAATGTGTGTATTGGGCAGCAGCTAAATACCATGCTGGAACAAAAGCCTCCCCTAAGACATGCGTTCTCTGGTCAGTATCACAGCAAGTTCTGGGACCGAGATCAAAGGAACTGGAACAAGAAACAGCGTGGGAGCTCAAGATCGACTAAACATTAGTATACCTTCATAGTAAAGTTAGTATGAAATTGTTTTCACTTTCTGTCAGCTGCTAACTAAAAATATAGAAAAGTATGCAAAAAAAAAAAAAAAGAGTGGGAAGGCAAAAAAAATTATACAAGAAATGAAATGATCAGCAGAAAAGCTATAATCTTTCATAACCTTAACCTCTACCACTGCAGTCATGAGAGGAATGGACTATAATTCTGGAGCCTCAGTCGGTGAGAAAAGATACACTAGAAACAACAAACAGGACATACTGAACTTAAGAGATTACTCCAGGCCCAAGTACACCCAGATTATTCTACCAGAAAGGCTTTCAAATTTTAACACAGTTCTGTAAGGGACTCAGCAGGTCTGAAAATGAGCAGTTTTATAGGATCTAGATTGATGGTCACGATAGCAGTCAAACATCAACATCCCTCCTGCGCTCTCCAGGTCCCTGCTGTCCCACAACAATCGGTAACATTTCAACCCCAGTATAAGAACCTTACCTGAAGCTGATTAAATGGAGAACAATCTGTAGAGGAGTCCTCAGCGAAGCCACTGCTGTCAGAGTGCTGACTTGCAGTTCGTAACAGCTGATCTGTTTAAAATAACCAAAACCCAGCCGTAATTACTTTACAAATCACAACCTTTGAAGCCGAATCACATTCAATACACACTTTCCTTTTACATCAAAGTAGCATTAAGTGGATAACGCAATTCCCTTTCAAGTTCCAGTTTGAACAATACAGAGAAACAACTTGTTTGTTTCAACCAAAACCTCTTCTCATGCAAAGCCCTACTTGTGAAACTTCAAGCAGCGGTGGAAGAGGAACCATCTTTTACATTTTTCTTTCCTGTGCTGTGGAAAAAACCCACCCTGCAGATCTTGCCACTGCTGGAGTTCTCCTTCCATAAAACCGAATCACTGGTTAATTCACATGCAGGCAGTGGAAGAGTTGCTTTTGTATTGACACGTACAGATTCGCCAGATTCGCCACCCCTCCTGATCATGGAGATAAAGGAGATCACTCGTCTCCTGCCAGCCTACACCACCCCATACACCCAGAGGAACAGCATCATATGAGCAGAGAGGGCAATGCGTAGGACTCTGCAAACTGCTAGAGATGGTCCTCCACTGGTTTAGCAGACAAATACAAAACATCTCTGACACATCAATGGGCAACCTGCCAAAGCACATTCCCAGTGCTCATTTTATACATGCAAGATAAGATCCTCCTGCTTGTTCCTTTCTACTTACATTAGGTAAGTGTTAAAATAGCCTAAAGAGGCTCTAAAATCCTCAGTGCTACCCAGGAGTGGTTTTCTCTGGTGCAAGGGCTATACCCACAAGGGTACGCTTTTCAAGGAGATCTCAGTCAGCTCTGCAGTACAATCCTGCATGTATATTGTTCCCGACTAGACACAGGAGGCACCCACCAAGTGTGGGGTTTACCTTAAAGCACCATAAACATTTTGCTTAGCCAGATGGCAGCACGGGCAACAACTGTATCTCACCTCCAGTTCCCAGCAGAAGTGTAAAAGCTTGGAGGTGGGATGAGACCACAGCTGCCTCTAGTCCCCAGACCCCTGCCTCCTCCTCCTCACCCTGGGGCGAGAGCTCGCTGCTGTCTTCTCGGAGGCTCAACACAGAATTTTGCCCCACATTCCTTCAACCACTTAACTGTCATCATATAATTAATCCCAGTTCACAGCTCAAGGCATTGGAATGCATTATGAAAACTGTTTTGAAACTGCTGGATATTCAGAACTAATTTTTATTCAGTATTAATTTTGATGAACATTTCACCAACATAGAAATAAAAGCCTGCACAGGTCCAGAAGCTTGTGAGCACCAGGAGAGGCAAAGTGCCCATTAAACTTCTGTATCAGTGATTTCACACAGCTTTTAGGGAGTGCCTTTCAGATTGTGCTGCTGTTCTGTTATCATGGTAGCCACAATATCCTGCGATGATAAACAACTTTTCTACCTCAAGACAGACATCCCCACCCAGCTCCCAGTAAGACAATGGAAATTACTTCCCTGAGAACTGGACTAGCTCTTATTAACTGCCTGATATAATTAATACGGTTGAAAGAGCATGCCATGAAGAGGTTGCCACTACAGCTGAGGTTGATGAGAACCTGCCACCTCCTCCAAGGTGAACAGTCACATACTTTGGCCTCCTCTCTTTCTCTTTTCCTATTTGGTGAATTTTAATTTAAAAGGAAAAAGCACTACTGGTGAAAGCCTTTGCCACAGGGCAGAGATTCCAAATAGTTCAGATAAAGTGATTCACCAGTGCGTGTGCTGGCATCTGGTTTTATGTGCATGAGGTTTATTACTGCTCAAGAAAAATATTGACCTGCCCTTCTATTTCCTTCTCAGTCAATATTTCCTTTTCAGCTATAAAAAACCAAAAAACCAAAAAACAACCATATATATATATGTATATAACTACATATGTCTCCTGAAATCAATTCTTGGCCTCCTCGGAGATACAGTACTAAAGTAAAAATCAGTGTCTTAAATCATTTTTGATAGCATTTGTTATTTACGCGGATGCTTTGACAGCCTTACATGACAGATACTGCCAGTCAACTGGTCAGTCTAGAGCAGAGGCACTCATACCTGCCTCATCGTCTTTATCCATGGCAAGAGACTAGCACAGCATGAACAGATTCAAACTGCCCTGTTTCCACCTAAGGAGAGATCCCCTTAATAGAGCCATCCCTTGCTTTCTGTGTTGCAGAGCTGCTAGGATTTTTTTTTAATGTTTTAAAGTAAATCAGAGAAGACATTTTTTGTCAGTATGTAAGTCTTCTTCTACCACACCTTACGCTTGTCTCTTTCAAGTTCTCAGAGTTCTCCACTATACCACTACCACGTAAATGCAGTAAAAACTTTTAAAGAACGGGAATCGCTACTACTTCAGTAGTGAAATGACAAGGTTTGGCTCTGTAAAGACCAGAAATACCAACCAGGACATTGGGATATACTGATACATAACAGTATCCACCCTCCTTGTCAACTACTAACCCAGATGTAGAACCTCCTCTATGGCACCTGGATGTCTCTCAGATTCAAGCAGACAAGGGGAAAGCATAAAAACATTTTTTTAAAAGAGCTAGAGTTACATTCAGATCTTGACTAAAATGCCTCCTGGCAATGGAGAGTCTTAAGAGAAGGAGGTTGTGATGAGATATGGCTCCCCTCTCTTCACCCTGAATGCAGAAAACTCAGCTGTGTTGTATGGGCTAACCTGGGATCATCCCCTGCCCTGCGTATCCCCACCAAGGCAACTGTACCTTCTGCAAAAAGGTCACCACACAATGCTGACCTTGCAGCCCAAATCCATTAGCAACACTATGTAGAGGAAATCTTCTGAACTAGTGGGAGAAGGCCAGAGGCAGCATAATAAGGAAAGTGTGGGAAAAGGAACGAGCCAAGATGAACAAAACCAGAAGGAACAATCAAACTCGCATCCCAGTTAAACAGAGCACAAACGAAATGGCCTTGGATTATTGTTTTAAGTTGTATTAAAAAAATCAAAATATTTTTAGGCACTGAACACATGCCAGAGAAATGCGGGTATTCAGAAATATATCAAATAAGCTGACAAAGTACTAAACAAGAACAGATGATGAAGAAACAAGTCCGTGGTTTACAAAACATGAGAGCACAGATTTATCAGAGAAACACTATCAAATAATGGAATAATTCATCTGTTGTAAAATAATATTCAGCTATCAATGGACTGTCAGTCTTACCAATCCAAACAGTCCCATCAGGTACTTGTCTTACATTTTCTGCATAACTCGACTGCTCACACAGAAGAGGGGGAGAAATATGTGGAAACTGGCCGTGACGTTTTAGTAACATCTATGTTTCTTGTACCTGCAGTATTGGCAAAGCTCTAATGCACTTTGTATTTCACAAGAGTATTCATAAATTGACATTCCCAACTTAGCTATAAAATATTCCATTACGGGAATAAATATCTGCTGCCCCTTTTCCCCGTATTGATTGTACCCTGCACCCCACCACTGCCAAAACCAGCCCAGTAGGGAGCCCTGCTGCAGAAACTCTTCAGAGTCCCTGGGGATTTCCTAGCTTCTGGACAGATTAGCACAGACTCCCACAAACACTAAATCTGTTCCAAATGTTTTCTTCTCACTCCCCCATCTCCAATCTCCTGTGGAGTTGCACCCACAGAGAGTTATAAATACAATAATATATTAAGGACAGGAAGTGCTGATGAAGTGCTTTCTTCACTTGCAAGAACTAAATTTTCAAAATTAATCACTGCTTTTGACTATCAATGTCAGATGCCTTAAAAGAAACAGGTTTGTGGCTATTCAAAATTTCACAGAGCCACTGATGTCAGCAACCAGACACTCACAAATTACAATGCCTCGAGAATACTTGGTTCTCTGTGCATTGTACCTATATTTGTCTTGTTTGTTGGGCATTTTTGGAATGGAAGGTGCTGCTGTATAAATATGTCAGGAAGAATTTTGTTTTCCAACTAACAAACCTTCCTTCCAGATAACTTTGCAATAAGTTTTTTTTACAGTGGACATTTAGCAGTGCTGTATGTTTACAGTGCAAAGCAACTGAACCTTTTCATACTTCTCTGCTGCATTCCTAAAAAAAAAAACCCATGCACAAAAATACATCTACATTTGAGGTTTGCAACAACAAAGAACAGAATGCCAGTTTTGGGCATAATGGATAAACTAGTTCAGTCCAGTACCATTTGGAAGACATAACCTAAAAAGTACATCAAGCTAGTCAATACGACACAGAATTCTTTGTATCCCCTATAAAGCATTTAACAAAGACAGTACTATAGCAAAGCAATCATTTGCAAGCCACTTTGAAAATCTACGCTTACCACTTATACACAAAGCTAATGTGAAATGAGAAACATGCTTTAATGGGGAGTCTAAGCAAAAGCAGACTTAGTGTTTTTCAAGCATATCTTAAGTCTCCAGACTGTTTCAGTAGGAAAGACAGTATCTTTTTTTTTTAAATTCAAATCTCCACATCTTATTATAGGCCCTTTTAAAATGCCTTACAAACTGCTGTAAATGTCAGAAAAAGCATCCACAGCCCTCTGTGTAGATGTAAAATGATACTGCAAGGTTTGTAAGTTTGCACTGAACAACACTAACCCTGCTAATTGACACAGAAGTACCCCTACATGAAAAAAAAAATGTACAAATGTATTCCTTCAGGGGAAGCATTCATCTGGAACAATTTTTTTTTGTTTATGGGTGCTTATGGACAGTAGAGCCAAAGCCACTGAAAGAGATCGGTCTGTATGAGGATCATCAACTGAAATCACATTGCTACAGAAGACTGGTGCTTGAATTTCAATGCTGATCCCACCTCAGGAGATTGCTAGTGAGAGTGGCATTGCACACTCAGACACAAGGGCCAGCATTTTTAATAAGTGACCATTAACCGTGGATGCCTTCAAACTTCGTGAGCACCAGCTCTCTGAGAAAACAGGCCTCTGTTGTCTCATGTTGGACAACTTGCAAAAAAAAATTGCCTGCTGTTTTTTAATGTTTTGGATAAGTTCTCCAACAAATGCTCTCCCTCTTGGTAATTTTATTGAAACCCTTATAGAAGACCTAAGCTTTCCACATCTTCCAGGTGAAATAAAATGTTGGTCTCAGACTGACTTTTAGCAAGCATGCAGGCTTACCATCAACATTGACATCCTTGTTAGATAAGTCATAGAAAACTCTAGGCAATACTTGCATGATAACAAAGTGTCATCGCTAATTTATGCCAAGCGTATTCAGAAATGGGTGGGATATACTAGCTGGGAAACATGAGCCAGCATGCCCCACTTCTGCCATACTGCAGACACATTGCTAGAACAGCAGGTACACACAGGAGCACCTGACCGTTTTTTTTTCCCTTGAATGGAGGAAGAAGAGGGTAAGATAGGTACTGGGACCAGAAAACACAAAATTAGCATTTCAGAACATGAAAAAAATGTATTTTTCTCCTCCCTGACTGCCATTCCTGATTCCTTAAGTTGCCTTTCTCTGAAAAGCTCTTTCTGAAACTGCTGAGGCCAGGCAAACAAGAGACCTGACCTGTAAAGAGTACATCTCTTTACATGTAATCACGTAATGCATGTAATCGTGAACTTTAAAATACAGCCAAGGGAGAAATGCTGGGAACAGTTAGAGATGCAGTTTCTGGCAGTCCTTCTTGGTGGCCTATGTTTGTAACAGAGGAAGACCAGCGAGTGCAATGCTGTGTTGTACAAAACATTGCTGAACTAGTAGCACATGCTATCCCTAATAACCAGGCATTAACCTTCAGCACTTAGTCCAGAGCATTCTCAACCATGTTAATGCAATTCAGCTGACAGTTCACAAGACTGTCAGTTCATTTGTGAAAAGGCAAATAAGATGATTTCTGTTTCTTAAGACCGTTTTTTCTGCCTCTCTTTAGTATCTAGAGACACTAGTCATGTTTCACCAAGAAACTGCATTGCAGCTAAGCACCTCACTAAATGCAACAAGCTCTATTTCTTCTTTAATTACATGTAACAGCTAGAAAACGGACTTCATTTGCCAGCATTGGGCAAAGTAACAATCACAAAATGAACTTAGAAGATCAGCTTTGTCCCTCTCCCAAGCCATACAATACATAAATAAGAATCTGAGATGAAAGCACAAACTAAGTGAGCAACAAGAGCCAGTGCACAGTTTGCCATGTGAAGGACTACAATTCCCATGTGGGTGCAGAAACACCAGTCTTCTGTGCAGCCAACTTGCAGATGGAGCAGCAGCGCACAGGAAAAAGTTGGATGTATCATGTAATTTACATTTAAAACAATATAATTTTAGTTCAAATGGGTATATTAAATTACAGGATCTGCCAGGGAAAAAAAAAAATCCCATACAATCTGAATTAACATTTCAGTTCCTCCAAGTTATCATCAACTGTACAAAAGTGAAAACAGCCAGTGAGGTTATAGGGCTGTTGTCTTGCCTGTAATTTGGTTGCCACTTCACAGTAATGTTCTGTGATTTAGCTGAAAAAGAAATCCAGATCTTTTTTATTTCTGAAGAGAAAAGAAACTTTAGAAGTTTTAAATATTTGAATCAGCATTTCAGAGAGGGAAGGATACTCAGCAGACTGCTGTCTCCTGGGAGTTGAAATTTACTCACCTTTCCTTGACTTGGTCACTGCCAGCTGGTGAGAAGCTGGAATGTGCGGTAGATCCCCCTCTGTACTCTGGATCTATTAGGAAGAGGAGATGAATATTTTGTTAGGACAACTATGCTCAAGCTATATATACTGCATGTGGGGGGTGGGGGTGGGGGTGTGTTGGTTTTGTGGTTTTTTTTCTCCAGTCCAACAGCCAATAATGATTGAGGGAGTAAATCGTATCTCCTCCAACCAAAGCAGTATTTCTTCAGGTACCCGGCAATGCCCCTGTAGGACAACAGTGATCTTTAGGACAGCACCTCTCACTCACAGCGCGGGGCTCCCCTCTGGTTACGTTCATCATACAAAACCACCAGAAAATCACATCCTGTGACACTACTGAGAGTTCTCAGTTTCCCTTTGACAAAAGACCGAAATAATTGTGTAAAAATACCTTTGACCACCTTCACACTACTACTGTCTTTTCCTTTCGGCATTCGTGGCCCCTTATTTGAATATAAAGAAGTAGTAAAATACATTTAGAAAAATATATCAAGAGATCAGCACACCAGGATTGTCATCTGCTACCCTATCAAGTATTTCCCACAAGCCACCAATCCACCAGAAGGACCCAGACCCTACCAGGATCTACTCCAGATTTCACCACACCACTTCTTGTGGAAATACTTCTTGTGTCTTCCAGTACAAAAAAGGAAGATAACATATTCAGAGCTATGCAGATTTCAACTGGGAAGCTTAAAACTACATGAAAATTAATTCTCTTACTTAATCACTTTGTGAAACACAGCCTTATTAAGAAAGCAGTTCTCAGACAACCATTCAAACAATGAAAAGAGCATGCCTAAACTCTCAACAGGGAGGCCTTTGTTTAGTGTAAAAGCTAGAATATGTTTTCTCTTTGTGCGCTACAGAAAAAATCCTAATGGTTCACATGCAAGTCTACATGCACAAACACCCCAATCCAACTACCCTCCAACCCTTCCCTCTAACAGGCAATGAAATTTTCATCTCCATTTTTGATCAACTTAAAAATGCAAAACCAGGATGCTGATGGTTTTAAGCCCAAGTTAGTATTTGGCTAAAGAAGAAGGTATATTTGCATTGATACCGTGTGTATAGCAGCCACAAGGGTGCATTTTCATATTTACAAGAGCTTTGAGAAGTACTCGGCCTGAACTTTTCAGCATTAATAAGTGAACAGCATTACTCTTGCACATTAAATCAAGAGGCTTCTGTTCCCTCAGCAGATGAAGGCTGTACCAAAGGGGTAAATGCTTATTTTGTCCAAATGGAGTGGAGCACAGAAGGGGCTCACCATTTAAATTTAGGAAAAGTCCCTTTTAAAACAATTACTTAAAAATAAAAAACTAAAAAAAAAAAGAGAACAACAAGTAATCTTACAGGCCCTTTGATTGGACTGGCCTTCCAGGAAAGGTGTCTTGATTCTCTCAAACCTCCCAGTTTCCAGTGGCTACATTTGCAGCCTCCCAACAGCTAAGCCTCCTCTCATCTAAATACCCTCCACCCCCTCCACCTCCTATCCTTGGCTGGGAGACAGCGTCCTGGCCACGTCCACAGCATGGCGCAGCTCAACGAGCGTGCAGCAGCACTCCCCTCTCCTTCCCCATCCCTTCAGCCAATATTGATGCTGGTACATGACCTTTGGGACTGTAATTGGCCACCTCAGGAGCGGGTGTTTGAGGGAAATCCTGCCCTGACTCACTCTCACACTAGCTATCTTCACAGCCCCAGACTTCCGAAGGGCGCTCAAACCTCCAAGGCATTCGTCAGCATGGAAAGAGCTTCCTTGATATATCTGTCATCTTTCCTACACATAGAAATGTACTCCAAGCCAAGCTGGGAAAACGGAGGGAGGAGTTATTGTCACTGTTTCTAATACAGTTTATTGTTCATTATACCCTGCTTAGAGACACATGAAAATAAAATCACACTGCCAGGTATTGTTCTGAAGTTTCTTCAACACAACCAAATCCCTCCCTCCCAGGGACCTGAAGGCAGTTGATATGTATATGTTATATTGTGTAAACAAAAATTCACCACAATCCCATCCCACATCACATGTCCTCTTGCCAAAACAGCTGTGTTTACGCACTGGCATCACTGCAAAGTGTGTCAACCAAAACTTCACAAACACATCACATTTGGCTTCTGCAGAATTCTGCAAGTCTTCTTCATGTCATAACCCTTTATAGTCCAACTTACTCTGAAGGAAAATTCCATTCCTTTTTTTTAAATTTTTTAATTAGTTGTTTCAACTATGCCCAAGAGCACCAAAAAATGGATTTCTCTTCTGGGACACGTGAAACCAGTCCAACTATCAAGAATATAGCAAAATGCATTGCCACTCAGACCCCTCCCATTGTGCCAACACAAACATCTGTGCAGCTACACAACAAACTTGATCAAGAAAATTATCCAGCTGAAAGCTAAGCCAGGAAAAATAAATAAATCAAAATACACCGGGTTTCTTTTTCCCCTCTGAGCTGGACCAGTCCTTTGTTCTGGTTCAGTAGATGGCCACACAACAAGTGGGTTATGACACACAAGCAGTGGCAGGAACTCCAAGAGGCTGGATTACCTTCTACTTAATGAGTGCCTTCAGCTAAAACATTAGTTGATCTAGAAGAGCCTGTAATGATAATACAACACTAGACACAGTATCTACTAAATCATCACTTCATCATTCACTATAAAACTCTGCAGGTTTTCTATTCACTTGCTTTCTTCACCCATTTCACCAATGAAATCACAATCCTTCATTTTATGTATCTATTTCACATACACAAAAAAGTTAATGAAGACCCACTTCGAAATGTGTCCACAAAAAAAATCTACTAATTTAAGACAGATATTAACAATTCAAGGTGTGAGTCTATCCAATAAATTGCATTCTTAATTTTGTAAGCTGCACGTTTACTAGCCTAATAAACAAAGCACTTACAGGAAATCTGAGAATTAAAAACCCTTTGGGACAATTATCTATCAAAAAATGGATACATGCATTTATGAAGATATTAAAAGGCAGCTAGCACAGAATTTGTAACTAAGCCACCATCAAAGGCACGTCAAACAGCAACTTTCAGTGTGCTAATTTCCAGAGAACAAACAAATCAACATAGAGTAGATTGTCATCAAAACCAAAAATCACAGAAGATGAGCACCTTACCCTACATGATAGCCCCTTTCCTTTTCATGCAGCAACACTCTTGCTCCATCCACAAAACTATCCTTAATCAATTGATAAACTGAATTTACTTTTAGGCAACAAAGACTTCCAGTCAGTAATTTAAGTGAAGTCAAAATTTAAAACCAAAGGCTTTTATATATACAAAGCCTAACCTAGATCTATTTCCACAGGAAAAGTTCCTGGTAGTTTTGCCAGTGACTGCAATTACCTGAGCTCGATGAAAAAAAGAATGAGAACTTTCCTGCCGACTCTCAGGAACAATAGCAGCAGCAGCAGCACCAAGTCAGTTCATTAAGAGGATCAATTAGAGCAGCCTACCGAGAGCGACCGACAACTGTCCTATCGGAGAATTTGAAGTATTCCTGGAGAAAACACTGTCAACTACACAGGAGGGAACATTCCTCTGCTGGCAGCCAGTGAGTTATGTAAACTGTATGCAAAAACAAAGTCATCTATCTCCACCTACCTCTTCCATCTCAAAGGAGTCCTTCTGCTGCAGCATTAGATTCATTATGGACGGGTTTGCAAGAGGAGCGCAGGGGTCTCTACCTGGCGATGCCGCAGGCAGCCTTTGCATCGAGGAGCTGCTGTTGGATGTATTGGAACTGCTGCTGAGGCTTGGTGAGTCCAAAAGACCAGATTCTTCACACAGTCTATCCTGGGCGCTTGCCAACCTGCTGTTTTGCATGTCTGCTGGAGGCACAGTACCCTCTCGCTTATCATCAGTCCCAGCAGGAAGGTTTGCAGGTTTATGTGCAGCATTTGTCTGACTACTGGGTATCTCCTCCTTTACAGTAGCCAAAAAAGAGGGAGAGTCTTTCTTTTTAGAGTATTTTGGTAATGTAGATTCATTTTTAATATCATTTTCCTCGTTCCCCAGTTCAGCTGGACTTTTCCCTTTTTCAACAGGTGAAGGAGTTGAGGAGCCGCTACCATCGGCTTGCTGTGTGCCGCACAGATTGAGCTTTGACAAGGTCTTCATTAACCGACTGGCTGTATTGCTGCGATTTAAAGGGGGAGGGCTGGATGCCTCTTTGCTGGAAGACGCTGAATTCATACTACCAATTTTCTGCAAAGGAGTCCCAGAGACTTGAGAATACAAAGAAGAAAAAGCATTGGCCACAGTAGTAAGCACTTCAATCTGACGAAAACGACCTGCACAAGAACAAAAAACATAAGGCAAGAGTTTATGAGGACATGTCCTGTTATCACATCCCAGACCTGTTGATCCATCTCTACACAATGGTTTGAATTCTCAAAGACAGCTCTTTCTTCATATCTGAAGATGGAATTTTCATCATAACCTCTGCCCATCCCCCTGCCCAAATTCTTCTCCTACTTATATCAAGGGCCCCAAAGGTGGATTGAACACTGCCTCATCCTGTAACATGAAAGTGATACCACACAATATGAAAAAATGGAAAAACCTTTGCAAGAGTCTTTACTAAATGCACAAGAACAGCATGGAAAGCTTTCACAAAGTAAAAAAAGGGACTCAGGTATGCGAGTGCAAGTTCATTTACAAAGTGCTAGGAAAAAAAGGGTTACTCGCATTGCTCTCTCCATCTACAACTACAAGAGGACATTTCAGCTATGCCCTCATTTCAGCAAGGCTCGTTACTGACCTAACAAAGCTACTGCCCAAGTCAATAGAAATACTGGCACAGATTTCAACAACGACAGAAGTAGGTCGCTGCTGACAGCTTTCAAAAATCCCACCCAAATACTGAAGAACACAAGAAACAGATGGATATTGCTATTTGTTTCAGTGCTCTAAAGCTACAACAGAAGACAAGCTTTGGAGCAAGAGACAGGAATGATACAAACCAGAAGGCAGTATATCTTACAGGATGCCTTTCATTTCCCTCCCCCACTACAAACCCCTTCCCCTCACTCAAAGGTGTACAACACTGACAGTCACCTCTTGCCATATTTAAGACCAAACAAGAGTTTCATTATGGATTCTGAATGGAATTTGGCCTTTAGGATGTAAAGGTGGTTTGCCAGAATATTAGATATACACATTCTTTCGGGGTTGTTTACATAGTTCAAAAACTTAAAATTTCTTCAATAACATACTTACTTGTTAAAGCAAAATTTGGATTTTCTACTTCCATGCGCTGTATTTGAGCATTCAAAAACACTTTGATATCTATCCCTCTGGCAAATGATGATGAATTAAAAAATCTCGCTGGAATTTTTGAAGCAATATCTGGTTCATCTCTTCCAAACCCAAGGTTATAGAGCACTTCTTCAGGATCCTCTTCATAAAGCTCCAGTAATTCAGAAACACTAGACAAATGAAAAGACATTTACTATCTACTTGTCTCCTTTTAAGACCCAGTCCCTTCTGTGCAACTGCTAATTCCGCCCAGTAGCCAGCTTGGTCTCTTGAACTTTTGACTCCTACAGCTCAGCCTGCTTTAGGAAATAATTGTGGAGATCTCTGCATCTGAAGTTTTGATTCCTATCACCAGAGCCATCGGCCCAGACACATCTCAGATCCAATCCTGTGATTTATAAAGTCAGCCCGTATTCTGCCGAGCTCTTATTTTAAAATGTCATTAAAATTTCAGATGTCTCTAACGTTTAGGCCCATAGGCAGTATTTACTGCAAACCACAACTGAAAACAAACAGCAGTTTTTCAAGCAAGCAAATGAAAATTCCCTTCTCGGCTACTAAATGCAACAATGCACATAAATCAAGCCAACTCCATTTAACTGAGGAACAGAAGTAAGTTTTGCCAGCAAAATGCAGCCAAATTCCACTGAACTGTGCCATGACCTTCAAAGCATAGTACTCTTTTACCTTGAAACAGTCGCGCTGCTTTTTCCAGACCCGGTGGAGTTCATACTTCTCCCCTTCTGGTGGAACTGCAGCCTCTTCTCCTTCGCCAGCACACCATTGCTGTCAACACAAACGGAGAAGACCCCTGCGATAAAACCCTTTCATCCCGGGACTTGATTCTCCATCTCGGAGGAAAGCTAAGCCGCCAGCACTGCTGAATTTCTCTTTTCCCCTTCAGTGTTATCTGGTTTATATTAGCCATGTCATTTATTGAAATACAATAACAAAGCGAACCCTGGGACGCCTCAGTAAAAATGTACGTAGACAGTAAGAATTTGAAGGCAAATGCAAGCTGAGAAAACAAATCCCTGATCTCCCCTTGCTGCCCCACCCTCCCCGATTCCACCCTCCTTCCAGTGAGGAAGCCCGGCCTCGGGTGAGCCACCCTGCTCTGCCTTTCCCTGCCTTCCCCGTGCCGCTGCCTCCTCCAGCAGGGCCACCTCTCCATGGCCGGGCCACCTCTCCATGGCTCAGGTACCCACCTCCCCCTCACCCCCAGCTGCCAGCCGCCAGCAGCACAAGGCTGTGAGCCCCCCCGGCAGCGGCCGGGGAAGCTGAAGAGGCTCCAGGTTGGAGGAAAGGGAGCAAGACGAGTTCCAACCCAGACTGCCGGCCAGTTTCTTTCCCAATCCCAAACTATTTCCTCCCTCCATCTGGAGAAGCCGCTTGAGCATTAGGTGGTACATTATGCTCAAACATACTGTTACTGCCAATCTCTCTGGGGGGCAAAACTTCCCAGGGTGAATTTTACTGTACAAATCCTAACACACACACACACACCCCCCAGAACAACCACCGAGAAACCAAAGAAGAGAGAAGATTCACCTAAAAGCGCGTTTACGGAGCCCGGCTCAGGAGGAGCAGTGAGGATGCTGCCCACACAGGCTGTGCTGGTATTTGCTGAAGTCTCAGTGGGTTTTTAGTTTCAGCACATTTTATTTATAAGCTCTCCCTGTAAAGCACAAGCCTCTCCTCCCTCAAAGTCTTTTTCTCCTCCACTTCCAAAGGATATCTGCTCTGAAAGGTAAAACTAATTTTCCCCTGAAATTTCTGAAACGATGAGGGATCAGTGAGGCAGAGAAGGTAAATCACACTAAGTCACGTAGATTTGTCATTTCTCTGTTTTCATACTGCTACCCCAAAATCTACATCAGGCCTGCTGAAAGAATAAAAATCTGCAATTTTTTTTCTGTATTTCCTAATGACTGTTTCTGCGTTATCTGGATCTTCTTCTTCCCTCTCACGTAAACAGACATGAGCAGAAGAGGTTTAGCTCTGAGGTAGCCTCCATGACTTCACTGCCTCCTCTCCCTCCCACCCGTCCAGCATAAATATTTCTCTGAAGTAAACAAACAAACAAAAAGATGTTTACCATGTTTCCATTTGGGTATCACTCCGTAGATGATTAGCTGTAGAGAAACAAGAAGATGTTACACACAGACCTCTTCAGAATTACACTTCCCACAACTGGTATGAAGCAGCAGGCAGTGAGCATGTTTACCAATACCCCCGCATAAGCCAGATTTTTCTCTTCCCATATAAATGTGATTGTCAAAGTTTTCTAGTATATGGCTGATATAAAGATGATCTGGTTTAGTCAGGCTCTGTTTAAAATAGAATCTCACATGGACACACGTTTACATACTGTCATTAATCATATTAACTTGAAATTTAACGTGCGGTAAGCTAGTAATTGTTACATAAACCATTTATTGCTTTGCAATTGAAGACACGATTACCAGCTGCAGGGCTGTTCCTGGGCGGGAAGGGGAGGAGGAGAAGCAGGCATGCGAGGATTCCTCTGGTAGGGAAAGTAAAGAACATAAGAAAGGCAGCTGGCCCCACGGCCAGGCACTGAGACTATATTCGTTAGTCGTTTCATCAGCACAGACCGCTCTCAAAGTGGGGCTGGGCCCCAGCTGCCTGAGCTGTGCAATCCATGGACAACAGTTAGGTGAAGCCTGCGGTGCTGATGGGACCGGTGGCCGCACTCAGAGTCGAGAGGGCTCTGGAGGGAGCCCGGCCTCCAGGTACCAAGCATCTGGTCACCAGCCTCCCACAGGGAAGTCAGCGCTTTCTGCAGCTGGATTGGCCCAGCTCCACACGGGAGCATCCCAAGCAGCATTATTCCTTCAGACAATCAACACCCTGTCAAGCCAGAGAGTTGTGCCCCAGCCTTAAATTATGGGATCCCCAAGAGGCAACTCAACATTAATAAAACTTGCCCCAGAAGACAGGCAAGAAGCATGCGTATGTTATAGCAGTCCTCAGAATTGGCTACGAAAAAAGCAAAGTAACGTCAAACGCGTTGCCAGGAAAACCCTGCATCTTGACTCACTGTGCCAGAGGGGTGCAGCCAGCAACTGAGAGCAAAACATGGAAACCTCACCACCTCTCTCTTTTCAGAGGCATCACGAAGAAACTTAAATGTATACAAAACGCAGACAGCACATCTCTTCTTTCTTAATATTCTTGCCTATAATATGAAGGTAAGCCTACCTAAATGGATTAGCTGGTGACTAGTTTGAACAGCTAAACCATGGGTTTTAACAGCTCAGCAGGGGGCTGGGGTTACAGGACCCTGCCCAATGCCCGCTGTACCATTCACAGAGGGCTCTGGCTTGTATCTGGACTCAGGCAGTCATGGATGCACAAGGGCAGGCCATTCATACCAGCCTCAAAGGGGCTGTCTGTCCAGCAGGGCACACAGCGCTGCTCCAAGCAGTTCTGTTGTCCCCTTGTTCTCGGATGGGAAGCAGAGCCCAGCAGAAACACTCGCATCCTTACCCAGGAAAATCACCCAGCGATTCTAGTATTGGGACCTTTGTCATCTGAAAAGAGGGGAAATGACTTTCTGCCTAAATCATGCTAAAGGTTCACAAAAAACCAGAAATCTTTGGGAATGATAAGGGGAAAAAAGTGAAAAGAAAAAAGCGACATGATGTTTTGAAATGTACTGACTCTCGTATTCTTGGGCATATGCTCAGAGCTTGGATTATTGTTATAAAGAAACCTTTCCTATGAAATCTTTGTACTGCAGGCAATCTAACAAGCAGAAAAGACTGTCAGAAAGAAAATTTAATCCTATTTAATCTATTGCAGTAAGAGACTCATTTACTGCTTCTCCATCATTATCAGATCAAGGTCATTATCAGATCAACTGTTTTCCTTAGAAGTCTTGAATCTTTAGAAATTAAAGATATTTCCTTCCTCCAGGCCCTGTCCCACGACTTTGACACCACTAGCAAGACGGCTGCGGAAAAAAGGGTTACAAGTTCTGACACTTTGCAAAAGCTGTAGTTCAAAAAACATTAAAAGCTAAAGGGGGTGAGTGGTTTTGCCTTTTTTTTTTTCCCCCACTGAAAACATACTGTTTAATATCACCTGTCCTGCAGATAACCCCAGAACCCAGTTTGTGAGACCATTTTTTGCTATTTTATTTCAGGATGCTGCTGTTTGAACAGGATCCACAGGGCTTTTGTTTGTTTATTTGTTTATGGACACCTCTAACCCATGATCAACAGAGAGGCTAGAAGTCTTTTTCTAGCAAAGTCCACCACGAACAGGCACATCTCCTTCCCCTTAAAAAGGGGAAGAGGAAAAAATGGCAAGCAGCTAGCGACAGCAAAGTGTACATCCTGGCTGATCCAAAATACTTACTCAGCTTTAGTGCTTTTCGTTTTTAAAAGCACTTAGCCCTTAATGGGTTTGCCTCTCGGCTGACAGAATTTCATTCCTCCTTTCAAAAGCCCGCACATGCCACTCCCAAGGGATTCGGTGGAAGTGGGGCATGCACGGCTGCCAAGAGTAACCCATGGACAAGAAGAGCAAGTAGGAGAAACCACTTTCTCAGAGTCTCAGCGAGTGCTCCAGGCTGTGCTGCCGCTGCGGGCACTAAAATGAGAAGGCAGAAGCAAATTCAGAACTGCTTCTGACCTTCGGGTTAGACCAGAATGTTTAACACCAGTGACAGTCTAATAAACTCAAAAAGCAAATCTTCCTGCATTTTGCTATATGCTTCATGCTGGTTTTCTAGCAAACTTTATCAACTGCCTTTGACCAGAAGGGAAATGCTGTCTTTCAAAATAAAAATCAGATGACTGAACATTTTTTATTTTTTTTCCTAGAAAAAGAGTCATAATCCTGCCACACCCACCTTCAGCTCCCAGGGATAAGTCATCTTCAAAACTTCCTCCATTTCTCACCAGCATGCCTGAAAACGTACAGTTAGCAGTTCAACAGCTAGAATGCTGCAGTGTTTTCTTTCCAACAGCTTAACTAAAGATATTAGCAAGACACTTCAGTTGATACAACAGGTTATAACCAGACTATATTTACAATCCGTGCATTACTCATACACTAAAAATGCACTAAGAAGAGAGAAGTTGCATTTGAGAACATAGAAAAATTATTTTGAAAGAGAACAACTACAACTCTGCTTTAGTTTTGTGCTCAGAAACATCCCTGAGTCAACCTGCAAGCAAATTAATTGCAAGTGGGAACCTGGCAGTACCACCCAACACATCTCTACCTTCTGCTGCTACGTTATCTATCCTATCTTACCAGGGAGATCCAGAGTCTGAGTCCAGCTTAGGCATTCCCCTCTCTCTCCCTGTACCGGATTAAGAGTTGAAGTGAAGACTCCCGGCACAGCAAGTAATTCCTCTGCACCCTGTCACTATCTGCACATTCTCACTGTACTTTGAACTTTAGTATTCAGACCTGCTCAGATAGTAAAATTTTCAGGTGTGGCAACTGGAGTTATTAGAAGCAGAGACTGCCTAATGCTCGCCAGCTCGGACAAGAAATTACAATCTCCCTGTTTTGCACATTTTGAGGGTTTTTTTAGGGCTTACTAAACTGTCCAGAAAGACTTATTCAGGATCTTTTCCCCCTTCTCCAGTTTCTCGGGCACAACTGCTTCAGAGTGAGAATAATTCAGCAACGCTGACAAGGCTGTGGTTTGTGCTAAAGAGCCAAGATCTCAGGTGAACAGCCATGAAAGCACAGTTCCCAACAAAAGAGATTTCAGTAGGTAAAGCCTTTTCTTACCCTTCAACAGAGGATTGCTTTGCTCATCCAGGGAGGCTCCCAGAGGCGTTCTGAAACCACAGAAGAGATTAATACTACTTTAAAAACTTGCTGCTTCATGTCCTTCCTTACAGTGTGTAACAAGCTTGTGATAGCAGTTGTCCCTCCCTCCGCCCCCAGAAAGCACAAACATCTGAGGACTGGCAATAGCTTCCTAAACAATCCCCAGCCCTCTGAACAAATACGCCTTGTAGGGAAAAACAACAAAACAGGTTAATAATAACTGCAAAGCCCAAACACCAGTCAGTGACAAAGCTTTGGGGTCAGCAGCCCTCTGTCGAGGAAAATCAGGGGCTTCTCGGCAAAACACCCAGAAAAAATGAGCGTGGGTTTTTCAATTGACTAATTCGATCTCATTTATATGACAAAAACTGCTACCATTTTTCTACACATTTAAAAATTCTTGGAGAGAGGGGTGAAAAGCTGTATTTGGTGATCAGGAACAAGATAAAAATCTTGACAGCTATGTTAGCTGTCACTTGCCAGTTCTGATACTTCATAGACTCTTCACGTTGGCTCTTACTTGGATGATCCCTCGTGTTGCTGCTCCCTGACGGGCAGGGCATTTGCTGAACCGGCACTTGCTGCTCCCGAAAGGAGCAGCAGAAACCACACAAATGACAGGTCCAGTCCCTCTCTGCGTTCACGCTATCCTTGTTGACGCTAGCTGGATGTTCCCACATCTTGCCTCTGAGACATGTTTAACCAAAGGCCTGTCACTATTAAGTAGTGCACCATTAACTCTCAAAGCCCAAAACAAATTCAGAAATAGAGTACTCATAAAGAAGGGGAAAGCAAATGATTTATGTGCCTATATTACGTATGTTTCATTTGCGTTTTTAATTAGACAAACACATAAACCTGCCCAAAGACCTGAAAGTAAACAGTGCTCTGATACAGTATTCGTTTTGGTGCCATGGCCAAATGAAGCAAGGAAAGTTTGCATCTGCTTTCTAACAGACCTTACACTTCACAACTTTTTTTTTCTTTCCTTTCTGAAAAGAGTTCACTCTTTCCACGTGTGGCCTGCTGATAAGGAGGAAGCTCACTCCGGTGTATCTTTTGCGAAGCAAAGCAAAACCCTGCTGCAGTGAGAGGCCAAGGGAAACAGCCAGAGCATCCAGGTGCACGAGGGTGTTTTGGGTGACAGGACAGACTCTGCCGGGGCTCAGATCTTCAGAGTTTCTGCGTGTCTGTCCTGTCAGGGTTTGAAAAAACTTAGGGCCCATTGTCTAAACCTGTCACGCTACAACAAGCCTTATGTTCTGAGGTAATAACTATGCCGGTTGTTTACTCTCTGGCTTTGATGGGTGCGCTCTCATCCTTCTCCCTTTCATTCCCTGGCAGTTACTTCCACGTCTCTACCTTTTCAATGCAGAAACTTGCTGGCAGTGACTTTGACAGCCAAGGTCAGTGCTGCGTGCACCGGCTGGCAGAAAACGGGGAAAGCAACCACCGAAGCTGGCATTTTCTTTCAGAAATGAAGTCCGTCACCTCTACAGCATGTTAGTAGCTACCAGAAAAGCAGCCCCGTCAAAGCAGCCCTGTCAACCACCCATCCGCTGCCATGTTTGCACTGCTGCACACAGGCACACCTGCCTTTACACCCCCTGCCTCCGAGGAACTGGCATTTAAGAACTAGACACAACAGGAGTTTAAACAAGGGACGAGTATCCACACAAAAATCCTCTCGGACAACAGCACAGACAGCTCTGCCTTTCTGTGCCAGGCTGTTTTTCACCAGCAAGGCCCACAAGCCAGCTTGGCTGGCTCTGTCTCAGAGCAGCTCTGTGCCCTCGGGAAGGTTAGGGCTGGGGGACTCTTCCACTGGCTGGGCCTTCGGGACGAGGTCTCCCCACTGGAGGTGCATCACGGCCAGTCCCCAGCACGTCCCAGCAGCCTTCGCACAGCGGCCGGGGAGGAGTGGCGCAGCGAGGCCAAGAGCAACCGGAGGGCAGCCAGAGCAAAGAGCTAGCAAGCGTGCATGTGCCTGGATCAAGGGATCCTATGGTTCTCCGTTTGTGTTCACTCATTTATTATTGTATTTTAACATGTATGGCAATAACTTATCTCCATATCGGTCTACAAAAGCATTGAAAGAACTCTTGATGCCCGCATTGCCATGGGACATGGGTACTGAGCAGGTAAGAGGACCACAGGCAGCCTCAAGGCTTCCTCTCATCCCAGAGGCTGGTGACCTCGGCTACCAGTTGTGGTAGGGTAGTCTTCAGGAATGGGACAAGGGTTTTGCACTGTGCTGTAAAAGCATTTAAACCTCAGCTTTTAAAGCCTTAATTGGCTAGGAGCCATGTTTATTTCAAACTTGAAGCAAAAAGACTCTTCTTTCTGAGGCATTTCAAGAACTCGCTTCCTGCATATCTACTGGAGATGGCTCCTAAATACCTCTCGCATTCTCTGTATTACTGGCAGAGTTTAAATACACTGAATCAAAATAATACACACATGTCAAAAATTTCTTCTTTTCTATCAGTATAATACAAATACTTGTGTTTCCTGACTTAGCTTTACAAGAGTTAGAACTAAAAACCTTTGTAAGCTTCCTTATTACTTCAAAATGCCTTTTCAAAATACCAGGGAGAGAGCAAAGATTGCCTTTCTCAAAGGCATGCAATTCCCAAAACATGAATGAACCAGAAACTCTGGGTAACATCTGACATCTGGGTAACATTTCTTAAGCCTCCATAATTTTTATCACAGTGTAATACATACTTGCTTCTTTTGTTTGTTTGTTTGTTTTGCTGTTGGTTGGGGTTTTTTTTTTTCTAAAAAAAAAAGTGTCTACCAAGTTAGATAGCATGGGATATTAGGAACCCCCGTCTCTTCTCCAAAGCAGATGTGAAACACAGATGCCAAGTAATAAGAGCCCCAAACCACTAACATGAATATCAAAGGACAGCTAGTAATTCTATTTATCCATATTATAACACTGTTGATGCTTTTGGAAACAAACAAAGGAATAAATCTTATAAGCAGATCTATTTATGCAGTGGGGTTGATACTAAGCTTTTCTGTCCTGCTGCCAACTCAAAACAGAAAACTAGATCTTAAAAGTGCCAATTTTCTTCTAATGTACATTTCACAAAAGCTTACAGAAACTCAGACAAAATGGAAAGGACTGCTTCTATAAAATATGTAACAGAGAAAATACTTTATTTTAGTAACTGAATGTTCAGTTGTAGTAATGGCTATATTTTTGCAACAGAGCTAACTTGTAAGAATGAGGGTGTGTGATGGACCAGAAACAGAAGCTCAGTCTGCATATGTTGCCCACACTTTGTAGCAATCAAAGCTCTGCAGCAAAAACAGTGTTATTAAACAAATAAGGATTATCAGGGAGGACAATTGTAAATTTCACAACTGTTGTTTTTAAAGTATTCTTTTTAAACAACACACTATAGTATTTGTCACTTGTTACGCTGTCCTCTTTTCCTATATACATTGTTATCAAAAGACAATCAGTTCAGGGTTTCTATACACACAGTCACTTTATAACAGCGCAAGTTGAATAATCGCTTTACTGCACATACTAGCTACTGCTCACATGTATACTAGATAAATAAAAATGAAACCATTCTCCAGTTTTAAAACACAAGGGACTGTGCAGTACTTCAGGCAGCTGGGATTGCACCTCTCAGATACGAACCATATATGCACGCACTCTGCACGTTACAGAGTCAGAGGCTAACTCCAGTCTGAATAGTTTGGTTTAAGAGATTTTTAAAAACAATACAAATTTTATCTTTCTGAGGAGAACACAAGGTTCTTCTGAAAAGATTTACAACAGTAAATAGCCATACTTTAAAAGACTTCTGTGGAAGGGCCACAATGGGTTTCACAGACATGCACGAACTAAATTTGCATCTATGTATTAGCAGAAGGGTAAGCTCATACTTTATTTCTTTATGTATAAAATATGGAAATAGTGTAAAAGAAGAATCCCGTATTTTGGGAATCAACTGTCACAGATGCAAACACATTCCACAGAAGCGTTTGGTGCCAGTTTTAACAACAGATAGTTACTGGAGCACATGAATAAAACTGCAAGCTTTGTGTTATTATTCAAGATTTATGGCCATCTACTAGATGTTCACATTGTCAGTTTGCAGTTTTGTGCTATTCCTTAAATTCCATATGGAAATGGCATGGGTGACAGGGCCAGGGAAGGTTCTAGACAGAAATCCTGCAGATACAGACAGAAGTGGCACTGCAGCATTAGGAAGAATTTCTCTCTCAGGGGCCTCTTCCCCCTCCACTCCTCCATTTTTTCCTCTCCCTGCTCAAAAAATACTTCTAATAAAGCACAAAATTTATAACACTTATTTTTAAGTATATACTTGGCTACACCAACAGGACACCAGATTTCAGGTAGAGTCAGAAAAATCCTCTCCCACTTTGGCATTCTGGAAGAACGGCCTGTCAGGTCTGAACACGGTATTTTAGGGATAGAGTATGATTTCAAGCTTCTGGCTGCCAACACCCCCTCCAAGGCACAGCCTGCACGTATCCGAAGAAAACTACCAAGGACCCTGTAGCTATAAAGCAATCCACTCTTCAGTTACAGGAGTAAGCTCAGCTCAGCCCAGCCACTTACTGGATCAATAGATCACAAAAGCACAGCTAATCTCAGAGGTAAATTTTCGTCTTAACACAGCTGCTCTCAAAAGGAGAAGGAAACCAGAAATATCAAGTAGGGGAGGTCTTGAAATGTCATTGTTAACTACTGGAAAGCTAATTGTTAGCTTCCCCCCATCAACTCTGGCTCCACGGGCTGCTAGGATTGAATGGAGAAAAAGACGGGACAAAAGCAGTGGCAACTGGATGTAGCATTTATGCTTTTATGTGACTGAAGATGAAGAAAAAGTAATGCCGTCAGCCAGTTCCAAACACCAAGGAAGTATTTTGTAACAGTAACATGGACTATATATACCACATCTCAAGTTAAGGACGGCAGGACATTGAAAGAAACCTGGATAAATCAAGTTAGCCTAAATTGTGCCATCACTCCTGAAGACCCCTAAGCACAGTGGCCGCTGCTGTGTAAGCTCTGTGTCTTTAAATCTGCAGCAAAAGCCAGGCAAGGCAACAAGGGCGGCTGTAAACTGGAGCCCCTTGGTGAGAAAGACAGCAGCTTCCAAAAAAACGCTGTCTTCCCTCAACTGAGTTCCTCCCTCAGTGGTTGAAAGTCTTCAACCTCATTAATAAGGCACCAAGGGGGGAAAGGCGCCAGAAGCCGGCTCTTCTCTAGCCATACATACATACGCTACTGCTCCCCTTGTAACGCCCGCTGAAGGTATAGCCCGTACGATACCGAAGGGTACCCCTGGAAGGCTCGTGGCAGCGCCGATGACAAACACCGCTCCAGAGCGCAGCGATGCCCACGCTAACCCACGGGAGAGGACACCGCCGAGATTTCCTCCCCTCCGCTGGGCGGGAGCTGCGCGGCCGGCCACCCCGCGTGGGGGACCGTGGGGCCGCGGGCTCCGGCCCCGCATCCGCGGCCACCCGCCGCCGGCGGCCGGAGCCGGAGCGGGGCGGCGGGGTCAGGGGCAGGCTCGGAGGGAGCACCCACCTGCAGTCCTTCAGCCATATCGCGATCTTCTCGTTGGGAACGCTGTGGCCTTAAGGGCGGAGCAGGAGAGAAAAGCCGACAGTCAGTAACAGCCTGTCCGTCGGGGGCGGCCCCCCGAGGCCGCCCCCGGGGCCGACCCGCGGGGCTTCCGGGGGTCCCAGGGGCCCGCGGGCTGCGGCCCCGGCCCCGCCGCCCCCCCGGCACTGACCTGCTTCTGCGGCCAGCGGCAGCTCTCCGCCGGCGAGATCCTCCTCCTCCTCCTCTTCCTCCTCTTCTTCTTCCTCCTCTTCCTCCTCCTCGCCGCGGGCCAGCGCCGCCGCCGCTGCCGAGAAATCCTCCGCTTCCGACGCCTGCCAGGAGTCCCGGCTCTTGGCCCAGGCCTTCCTCTTCTGGGTCGCCCCTTGCCACTCCTCCGCCGCCGGGGGCTCCTCCATCGGGACGGCGGCGCCGACGTGCGCTTCACGCCGGGAGGCGAGTGCCGGAGAGAGGCAGCCTGCCGGGGGAAGGGAGGGAAGGGAAGGGGAGCCGTCCGTCGGTCCGTCCGGGGGCCGCGACCAGGGACGGGCCGCCGGGGGGCGCGGGGCTGCGCCGTCCGCGCGGCCCCGCGGGAGCGCCGCCGCCCCGCCCCGCGCTCACACACCCACCCGCGCTCACACCCCGGCCCGCCCCCAGACCCACTCACCGCAGCCCCCCCGAACGGCCGCTCCCGGCCCCCGCAGGTGCCGGCCCCGGCCCCGCCGCCGGCAGCCGCCGGGGGCCCACCCGGCTGTCGCCGCCGGCCGGCAGGCAGGGGGCTGGGCTGGGCTGGGGGCCGGCCGGGCCGGTGCCCTGCCCGCGGGTACTCACTCACATATCGCGCCGCGGGGAGGCGGCGGAGGCTGCGCCCGCCCGGGCTCCGGACGGCGGCGGCGGCGGCTCTGACTTCCTCATACCGCTGCGGGGAGAAAACTTGTCGGCCACGTGATGGCAGCGGGGCCGGCGGCAGCTCTCGCCTCCCGCCGCGGCCGCCCGCGCAACCCGCGCCGCCCGGGCGGGGCCGCCTCGGGGCAGGGATGCGGGGGGTCGGGGTTTCGGGCTGGCCGGGGAAGGGGCGGGAGGGCTGCGGTCCCCAAGGAGGGTTGCGGTCCCCAGGGAGGGCACCCTGCGCCACCCGCGCTGGGGGAAAGGCCGGGCCTGGCTGGGCTGAGCGGCGCTCCTTGGCCTGGGCCCGGCTGGCCAGCCGTGGGCTTGCAAAGGATGTTTGCAAACCAAAACGCATGCAGAGCGGGCAGAAGAGTATTTGTGACGTTTTTTTCCTCGGGGAACTGGAGTGCTGGGAAGAGGGAAGGCACAAGAAGACAAGTAGCTTGGCTGGGCACACGCAGCTAAAAGAAAGTAGATGTAGATTAGATCTTCGGACAAAATTCTTTACTGCAAGGGTGGTGAGACAGTGGAACGGGTTGCCCAGAGAAGTTGTGGATGTCCCATCCCTGAAGATGTTCAAGGCCAGGTTGGATGGGGTTTTGAGCAACCTGCTGTAGTGGAAGGTGTCCCTGCCCATAGCAGGGGGATTGGAACTAGATGATCTTCAAGGTCCCTTCCAACTCTAACAATTCCATGATTCTATGAACTTTTTGTCTCGTTTTCAGGGATGTGAAATCAGATAAGCCTCTGCTCAGGCACAGGCAGACATCTGCGGGGACACCAGCAGTACCAAACAAGGCCTGTTAAAATCTTGGATGCACTTGAAGCCTTTATCATCTGCCTCAGGGTGTACTCAAGCAACCAGAATCAACTGAAAACCCAGCAAAAGACGAGTCCCCGTGTCTGGGAAAGAGGTGTCACACAAAAGGCCACTTTCACTGTCAGGGACGGAGAGCTGTTTCTCAACCACTGTCTCCTGCTTGCTCATTGAGATGCTGGCCAAGGTCTCTGCAGTGGGAGCCCTGTGCCAGGCACCCTGTGTTGGCTCTACCCGGGCTCTGGAGCCCCCAACATAAGAAGGACATGGACCTTTTGGAGCGAGTCCAGAGGAGGGCCATGAAGACTATCAGGGGGCTGGAGCACCTCTCCTGTGAAGACAGGCTGAGAGAGTTGGGGTTGTTCAGCCTGGAGAACAGAAGGCTCCAGGGAGACCTTATGGCAGCCTTCCAGTACCTAAAGGGAGCCTACAGGAAAGATGGGGAGGGACTCTTTATCAGGGAGGGTAGCGATAGGACAAGGGGTAAAGGTTCTAAACTGAAATAGGGTAGATTCACATTAGATATTAGGAAGAAATTCTTTACTGTGAGGGTGATGAGACACTGGAACAGGTTGCCCAGGGAAGTTGTGGAGGCCTCATCCCTGGAGGTGTTCAGGCCAGGTTGGATGGGGCTTTGAGCAACCTGGTCTAGTGGAAGGTGTCCCTGCCCATGGCAGGGAAGTTGAAACCAGATGACTTTTAAGGTCCTTTCCAACCCAAACCATTCTGATTCTACCTCACCTGGCACTGGCCGTGGCTGGGCCAGCCCCTGCAGGGGTAACGGGCCAGTCCGTGCCCGCCTGGGGAAGCAGGGCCCCACCGCTTCCCCGTGCAGGGTCAGGCTGCTGCCTCCACTGAACCCCGCACACCTGGTGAGCTCACCTCCAGCCATGGCGCCTGGAAGAAATAGGTTTTCTAAAAAGGTCTTTTACAGCATCTTCAGGAAAAGATGCCAGCTTACTAAGCACAAACAGCAAAAAGGACCAAAGTCCTCTGGTGGTTTAGCTGGCGTACCTTTTGCGGTACCTTTTGTTTAAAGGCAAATCTGCCTGTGGAAGTACCAGGTTAATGGTGCTGAAAAAATACCCTTTCATTTTCCAGCTTTATAGTTAAAACCTATGAAGGAATTTCTGTGACGTTTTTTCCCTACAAAAAAAATTTGACTTAATGAGAGCAACACACTTCTTCTTTTTCCTAACCTCTCCAACCCATCCACTACTTTACATATATATAGCCTTCCTAAGGTTAATTTCTCCTCATCACATGAGCCATTTTCCTAAACACATTTTCCGAATGCATTGTATAGAGATTAAAACAGAAGAACAGTAGCACAAAGAAAGTGTGTTTGTATTTAATTTGTCCCTGAAACTGTTCATTGCCATACGTGTTTTGGGATTGTCTTTTTAAATACTGGTATTTTGGTAAAAAAAAAAAGCAAACTACACTTGAATCTTTCTTGTTCATCCTCAAAACGATGAACATTATCTCAGCATGGCACATTTCACGCGGTGCATGTTTTTGCATAAGCTAATATGGAACGTGTCCTGAGCCGTGGGTGTCCCAAGGGGTGAGTCAGAGGGTCAGCACGAATCCTGCACCTTCTGCCACAGCGTGCTGGGGCTTGGCCTTCAGCTGAAGTTCCTCACAGGTATATTTACAGTACTGGAATCTTCAAATCTGATTTTTCTGGGTTTGTTGGCAAGACCCTAGCACAGAATTACTTTGACACCATGGCCAATATTTCTATTTTGCGCATAGGCATGATTAGATGTATTTATTAAAAATGACTCTTTGAGGTTAGTCTGTCTGTCTGAGGGCCGTTGGAGAGGCCTGGGAGCGGGAGGGAGGACCGGGAGAAGTTTAACCCCTGCCATTGTTTTGCTGCCTGGGAGGGAACACAATAGCTTCTGGGAAGTAACAGTTTCGCTGGCACAGCGAAGGGTGAACACTTGCAAGCTAAAAGAGGCTACTGTCTGCCGTGCCAATACATCCTTAAGGAGTTCTTAATCCACAAATTACTGACATTATTGTCTATAATTGCTTGTCTGTTGTGACAACACTTAGTCAGAGAATGTTTGAAATGTAAACAGCAGCCAGTAGCTTTTTGCAATGAAGTCCTGCCGCGTACAGCACTGGACTCTCACTTGCACCTTCCTACCATCCTGGCAAGTTCCCTTTGACTCTGTATGAATAAAGATTGCACGCTCAGTTCCTATATTAAGCAGAACTTTTTTCTAAGGAAAATATCTGGCATGTTATTTCTTTTAATACTTGTAACCAAAAAGTGAGTTTGTTCTGTAGCAAAAGCTTCTCTTGCTTCAGAATATAATTTGTTAGTCATAGTTGAAAGAAATAAATCCTGTCAAGTCATCTTGTCATTTAAATAAGACCAACTTCTTTTCTCCCAAATTATTTTTGAAACTATTCAAATAAAAAATGCATAGGCAGTAATTAGGAAAGGGAGAAACTGAGATTTATACTACACTATAAATTCCTAAAGAAGATTTATAACCACAACACCATTAACAGTACTACCAAGCATCGCAGTAAAAAACACACACACATTTTAAGAATAATAATAAAATAACTCTCACATTTGTCATCTGGGTGTTGGCCTTGAATACATAAATGTGCATATAAATACACACACAGAGATACAATTTAGCCCAAGGAATGCCACTAAGTCACTGTCTTTTGTTCTTAAAAGAGCAAAAACCTTTGAAGAGGACTTAATTCAATTTTTGCCTGCAGAGGGTTCTTTCAGGTACAGGATTGTCTAAAAAAACCCCATTCCTACAGAATTCAAAAAGATAAATGAAGTGTTTCCACCAATTCCCTTGGGGACTTGTTCCCATGCCTGAGTGCATCGTGAGTAGCACTTTCCTGCTATACTAGGGCTAGGCTTCCCCATGCTTTTGAGCAGACAGTTTCCCTGCTAGACCTGTACATCAAGAGATCCTTCACTGTCCAGGAAGGATTGCACAGCTTATCTATATCCCTCCATATAGTATGGAGGGATAGGGATAAGCCTCTGGAAACCGAAGAAATATTTACAGGCTATGTAGCTGGGCCCTTGGTAGCAAGGTCAGGGCCTGCGCTTCTTCCTCTGCTGCCTCTCCAGGGACTACAGACATCCAGTGCTGGAGGAGGATGGGAGCAAACAGGATCAAGAGGTGCTGGTGAGTCCTGGACTGGCCAGATTTGGAAGGTGTTTCCTCTGTTTTCCGGCTCAGCAGAGGGCTAAGCCCACCCCACCAGGACAACCATCTGCTGTCAACTAGTCCTCAAAGCCCCATTGGGCAGATCTCATCATGGAGAGGACACTGTGACCACATGAGCGGATAACACATACAGAAGCTTCTAGACAGGGTAATTAGGAATAGCTTTATACTTCAAAATTTAAAAAAAAAGAAAAAAAAAAAAGAGGAAAACTCTCTATGTGCCTAGTACCTTCTTTTGGCAGAAGAAATGGGAGTAATTTGAAAGGACATAACATTTAGAGAAGTGATGCAATAAGACAAAAGCCTTCTGTTGGACTTTCACATGGCAGTGAGAACTGGTTCTTAATAAGAGGAGAAACTGCACGCTGCAGCCTAATGTACGTCTGCTCCTCGGACAGGCAGCAACATTTCATGACTACAACTGGATTTCCATGTTGTTGGCTTTTTCCAGACAGAAGAGAGGAGGAGCTAACAAATAGCTCACCTTAGCAAGCATTTAACAAAAAATAGTCCTGCATAGTTACAAAGCTATGATAAATACTGTGCAGTTATTTGCTTTGGCAGGGTCTGTGTTTAAGAGCAGGAGAATGCATGAGGAATCACACAACCCAGTGTCATGTACATCTTTAAAGTTTCCACAGCCCCATTTTAGTAAATGCACTTTGTTAAATTAAGAGATTTCTTTCTGAGCCAAGATTACTTAAAAACCAGAAAGTCTACTGAGGCCTCTGTTATACTATAAATGAAAAAGACAGCCTGGCCAGACATGGATAGTACCTATTGCATGTCAAAGGGAAAGGGCCGGCCATTACCTTTTGTGACATTTTAGTTTGGCTTGCCCGCTGCAGGGATGGGCGGTTTGGTGTCCTGACTTCTCCATAACACATCCTGCATCTGCAAACGGAAGCAAAAGGCTGGAGGTTAGTCTTTGCAGAGCTCCTCCAAGGTGATGGTGGTTGGGAAGGTGCTGCTGGCTTTTCTTCAGGTTGCATTGGCAGCTTGCTGGCTTCTCCAAGTACATCTGACCTCCCTGGTCCCTCTGTTCTGGTGATGGCAGGAGACGAACCAGCACCTCTTTCTCCCACAGAGCATCGGTAGGCATTTTCTCTCTGCCAGTGGAAATGCCTCATTTTATATTCTTTTTTCTTTTTTTTTGTTTTTGTTTGTCCCATAGGCCATTATCTATTGCTTTAGGCCTTTTGAGAGCCTTGTCTCTCTCACAAGGCATGCCAAGAATATCTGACATTTTAGACATTTGAGGATTTTCTTAACATATTTAAAAATGGAAACCTCACTTGTTTCATATCACCACAGCTTGCAGCAACCAAATTGAGTAACTGGAATGCTATAGTGCTAAGGCAGAACAGAGTGTCTCTTTTGTATCCTATGAAATACATATGCCATAAGATAATAAATAATAAAAGTGATGCCATGAAACAATAATATTATGCATTGCATATTTTTTCTAAATTTTCATTTTTAAAATGACATATTTGAAGTGAAATGTTGCAAGTCAAAGGTAATCACATCTGGACTGTCATTCAAGTATCTTTCTCCATAAAGAAGAAAAACATATACTTGATTCAGAACCATCACTGTTGCCAGGCAGATGTTCTCTCTCAAATATATGGAGTAGAAAGGATGGAAAATAACCTGGCAGTTTTACTCTAATAAATTAAAATGTTAGGACAGCCTCTATGGCTTTGCCAGTCATTTTGTTTATACATAAGCGATATGCATGACACTTCTATAAGGTAAGAAAAAAATGCATTAAAGTTAAAGCAAAACTACATCTCTTTAGGCTCTTTTCAAACCAAATGTTGTCTGTTTTATAAAGTGACTTGTATTTCTGGGACCTCTTGCAGCAGGAGGAAGGAGGAAAAAACCCACTTCCGTCAGGGCGTTTACAAGAGCTATAGCATAGCAAGGGGAAGTTTCTAAAGGAAGAGCCGGATATCTGTACTGAAGTGGATTACAGCTGCACCACCAAATCAGATGGAAGGAACTGAGGCCAAGTATACATAAATGTACAAAAACAAACACCATGGAGAAGAGGAGAGAGTAAAAGTGGCCTTAAATCTTCCAAGATGTAAATGCACTTCATGTCAGTGAATTATGTCAGTGGGTAGTTGTAATTTTTGAAGACATTAGTATCTTTGCCAAGACAGCAGGCTAAGGAAATAAATCCACAGATGCAGGAAATTAAGGTTGTGGTTCATTTTAATTTTGAAGCTGATTCTGTGAATTTTCTCATTCAATGCTGTCTACCTTTAATTTTAGCAACTGTGTTTATTCCCTTTCTGAACACCGCCCTTACGAGACCATGGCGTTGGGACTGTGTCCGTTTATGCACCTGTATCCTGTACTAGCCTATACTACA
The DNA here is from genome assembly GCA_008921705.1 of Burhinus oedicnemus. NCBI lineage: Eukaryota > Metazoa > Chordata > Aves > Charadriiformes > Burhinidae > Burhinus > Burhinus oedicnemus. The sequence continues at coordinate 484,689 of VFFE01007818.1, forward strand.
GGATTCTGTGCTCTGCTTTTACAGTTGAGGAATTTTAAGACAGTAATTTCATTTATAAATACTGTTCCTCCTCATAAGTTTTAAATGATGTGTGTTCCAAGTGGCTGATAAAGGAACTACCCGTGAAAAATAGAGATATTTACCTGCACTTAAAAGATCTTTCTTTATTTTACTCTTCACATTCAAAAGCGCTCTGCTAATATTTTGAGTCCTGTTTCTGCTGTCACTGGGATTGCTGATAAAACTGTGCATATTTAGAATAATTAAGCTTTTTAACATGTATTGAGGTATGGAGTAGCTGTTAGATTGTCCACTGTCAAACAGTGATTCGCAGGAAGGCAAAACAAGGGAACCCAGCACATCCAGGTCTGACCACTGTACCATACATTTCCTTCCAGATCCATTTAGAAAACTCACTGGGTGGATTTTTTTCAATGCATCAGTGAAGTAAAGTTTTATCAGCTCCATAATGAAGGCAGTCAAGTTTTCTATGGATTTAGGTTGTGTGGTTGAGTACTTTTGCTTCTACTAACTGTTCCATCATTGGAACATTTGTAATGTGTCTCTCTTCTGTATATTGCCTATTGTCCTATAATGAGCAATTTTATGGTGCAGCCTTTGCCACTCAGCTGTCCAGCTATCTATTTCATGGAACACACTGAAAATGTAGCGTCATCGAGTCCTTTTCGCTCCCTAGGCTCAGGCTGAAATTGGCCAGTGAGTTCAGAAATTATGACAAGAAGAGGAGAGGAAAAAAATCTATATAATCTCTGTTTTCTTAGGAAATTAAGATTTAAAAAAAAAAACAACAACATGAAATATGAATGTGAGAATCATTCCTCATCACAAAGTCCACACAAAGGCTGTGTATGTGCAAGCCCAGAGGACACGTCCCTTGCTTGTCATCTGGAACTGAACAGCTCAGTGTGCGTGACCAGCTAGTTACAAAAATGTGCTGTCAGATGTTTACCCAATGTGCCAACTCATTTGTGGGCTTGACTCAGCTCTAAAATTAATGCATTTCCTTTCTTTGGGAAGTATAAGAAATTCCAAAGTGATAATACTGTTGACTTTAAGGCGTTGACCAGTTTATCCTATAGCTGTGACCAGCGGTAGGACAAAAAACATCAGGAGAAAATTCTAAACGGAAAACAGAAAGAGTTCCCAAGCAAAACCACAGTTAAGATGGGCTAGGCAGTCTTGATGTATTCACGTTATTTGCTATAAATCTCATTCACTCAGTGCTGAGACATCACTTGAAGCAATGCAGCTCAGAACGGCATTGTCATCAACCCGATCCTTGGCAGCAGGAGCATGGGAGGTGGAGAGGTGGGTGGGAGAGCCTGCATAGAGGGAGGGCATCCAGGCATTACAGCTCCTTCAGGCTAACACTTGGCCAACAACAGGCTGTCAATTAAATAATATTGCAGGAGAAAACAGAAGAAAATTTTATCTGTGTTTAAAAAGTCAGTTTATAATCCCATTAAAATGAAGCTCGAATAAATGGAAAAAAATCATAGAGTTTTCTTTGAGTATACATGAAGTAGCTACTTCTGAACTTAGGGGCAGTCAAAGAATTGTGTAAAGGCCAGATTTCCTGTGTGAAGCTGCTTAAAGACAAAAAAGCATATTTTACTTCATGAGCTCTTCCACACTGATCAATAAATTCTAAAGAAAGATTTATTTACACAGTTCAATAACTCCTTGATGAGTCACTCTGCTATTTCAGCCCTTTTCCGTAGACGTTTAATGGTCAGATGGTATCATGCTAAAGAGGATTTCCCAGTCTAACAACTCCATCTTGTCATATGTATTTTTAAATGTTTATAAATGGATACTCCAGTGTTTGGAGTACAGGATATTTCTCCAGCTGACAGGTCAGAAGCTGGTCTGATCCAGTAGCAACCAACAGCCATTTCTGGCCTGCAATTCTTTGGTGACTTATGTGAATTCATTTGATGTGGTCAACAGAATTAGCTCCCACCGGGCAGAAGGCCAAGTCACAAAAGCGTCATATTTTGTACTAATCGGGTACCTTATTGCTGTCTGCAGTCCAGGCTGGCAAACCCTTTGTTCACAGAATTCTCATTAACTTTAAACTTAGCTCCTCAAAGAGCATAGCAAGGACTGGTAGTGGTAAATGTGACACCAAAAATAAATGGGAACAGAACCTGCGCTGCCCAGATAAATTATTCCGTTACGTGGAAGTTCAAGCCTTTTAGTGCTAAATTATCAGAGGGCTTTATCTGGTCAGCCCCCTTTAGATGCTAAATTAATACTGCCTCTGGGAGCATTAATTAATTCAAACTCACATGGTTACAAGCCCTGAACTCTGCCAGCAATTTTTCCCATCCATTTAGTAGATTAAAACATTAACTGGAAGTCCAAGTGCAATGTCCAAAAAAATAAACTCATCTCTTTAAAATTAGCTGTCAACCAGAGGAAAACTTTCCTTCTTTGCTGTACACCGGGAAAAGTCAATGTCTGCATGTTCCCTACGAGGCTGGTTAAACCCCCAGAGCTTGCTCTTTTCACAGTTCCTATTTCCCACTTCCCTGCAATTAGCCCACGCCCTCATACCTACCTTAGTACCTGTGCCTCTCTCCAAGTACACAATCATTTACTACAGCAAAGGTTTGATTATCACAGGTAGAAAATTGAGAGCAGTAGATATGGAAGGGTGAGAAAAAACTGCCCTGCTAAAGATAAGGGCTCTGCCTTTTGTGTAAATAAGTTAGGAGTTAGTTTGATTAGGGGAGATACTACAGAACACAACACCTAAAGGATAAGAACATGACATAATTTTACCAAGCCTCCTATCATTGCTGTTAGAGCAGGATGCACTGCACTGTGACGGTGTATTTGGTGCATGTCCCTCTTTTCAACCAGCTTCTGGCCTCACCATGGGAAGGGATGGCCTTGAGTTATGGCTTCCTGCCAACAGCAAGAGTTCAGCTTTCAAACACTGCTCATGTATCCGTTAGGTTTTACTAGCATTGGAAAACCTGAATTATGTTTAAAAATGTATTATTAATGCTTAAAACTATTTTGACCCTTGACTAGAATAGAATAGAATAGAATAGAATAGAATAGAATAGAATAGAATAGAATAGAATAGAATAGAATAGAATAGAATAGAATATTTCAGTTGGAAGGACCTACAACGGTCATCTAGTCCAACTGCCTGACCAAAAGTTAAAGCATGTTGTTAAGGGCATTGTCCCAATACCTCTTAAACACTGACAGGCTTGGGGCATTGACCACCTCTCTAGGAAACCTGTTCCAGAGTTTGACCACCCTCTCGGTAAAGAAATGCTTCCTCATGTCCAGTCTAAACCTCCCCTGGCGCAGCTTTGAACCATTCCCATGCATCCAGTCACCAAGGAGAAGAGATCAGTACCTCCCTCTCTGCTTCCCCTCCTTGGGAAGCTGTGGAGACCAATAAGGTTGCCCCTCAGCCTCCTTATCTCCGAACTGGACACACCCAAAGTCCTCAGCCAGTCCTCACAGGACATTCCTTCCAGCCCTTTCACCAGCTTTTTTGCCCTCCTCTGGACACGTTCAAGGACCTTAACATTCTTCTTAAATTGTGGGGCCCAGACTGCACACAGTATTCAAGGTGAGGCTGCACCAACACTGAATACAGTGGGATAATCACCTCTTTTGATGAGCTGGTTGTGCTGGGTTTGATGCACCTCAGGATGCAGTTTGTCCTCTTGGCTGCCAGAGCACACTGCTGGCCCATATTGAGCCTGCTGTCGACCAGCACCCCCAGATCCCTTTCTGCGGGGCTGCTCTCTAGCCACTCCTCTCCCAATTTATACTTGTACCCAGCTTTACTCTGTCCTGGGTGCAGAATCTGGCATTTCAACTTGTTAAATTTCATCCCAGTAATCATAGCCCAATGCTCCAGTCTATCTAGATCCCTCTGCAAGGCCTCTTGTCCCTAAAGAGAGTCAACAGCACCTCCCAGTTTGGTATCATCAGCAAACTGCAAACTTGCTAATGGTGCATTCAACTCCTGCATCTAGATCGTTGATAAATATTTTGAACAGAACTGGCCCTAGAATTGAGCCCTGAGGAACACCGCTGGTGGCTGGTCACCAGCTAGATGTAGCCCCATTCACTACAACCCTTGGAGCCCTGCCGTTCAGCATGAATGGAGGCAGTTGGTTTGTACTTAGAAACATGCCATTTGTGGTCCTCCCTTCCTCTGTCCCATACTCTGGCGGCCGTAGGGACCAGAGGTGTTGTGCATTAATCTCTAACATGTCTTGACTGTCACTGCTGTCATGCTGTGCATCCTCTCACCTAGGCAGGTGGTCGTCTCCCCTCAAAACACACCGGGGCACAGCAAAGTGTGCAACAAGTGTAGGGCTGGGTGTCCCCTGAAGGAAGTGCAGGAGTGAGGCGGGGTCTTCCCTAGAAGTGGAAGGAGGCTCTGGAGCCCATCACAGCACTCTGCACTGCAGCCTCCACGAAGGGCTGAAGTTTCCAAAGGATAGGAACTGCCCCCGGAGTTGTCAGAGGAAGGTAAGAAAAGCTGATAAGGGATGAGGGAGAACCCCTTCCTTTACCTACCATCCTCTGAAGCCCCCTGTGACACCATCCAGATGTTTTGGCAATAACATGGTACTAGGTAACATTGTGATAACTTTTGGTGGCAATATAGAGAAACATTAGAATGGTCTTGCCTGTCCATGAAATATACCTAACAGAATGAAAGATGCAGAGAAATACCAGAGTGGCCTGGCATTTGAAGCCACATCAGTATCCTTTTAGAGAACAGCGTGTAAAGATCTGGACATTTTTCCCCTCAGTCATTAAAGAAAGTGTGTTAACAGTGCACTGCCACAGCCAACATCACATGTTAAAGTTTAGTTCTCCAGAACAATAGCTTGGGATCTCTTGGATCCAGAAGATTTAGTTTCACAAGGTGGATTTAATCAGAATGCCAGGCTTACCATGCAGGAAAACTGATCACTTCAATAACCATTACTGGGCATCTCAAAATCTACCCTTCACAGAAAGCAATGACATCTCTAATGAGAGAGAGCACCAGCACCTCAATCTCACTGCTAGCTTTATCGCCCATCCTTTCTGATATATTTTTTTCAGTGGATGTGTGCACTCACACACACAGGAGAAGATCACACAGAAAGTCTTGTCTGTGAAATGTGGAGGTGATTAACCTCAGGAAGCAAGCAGAGCACCACAGAAAACATGCCTCCTTGCTGAAAGGTGGTCTTGCTTTTATGCAGATGAATCATGAAGGAAGAAAAACTGTCCCAGTATTTTCAGTTATGGCATTCTTTGTTTTAATGATTACATGTGAAGGAATAATTATGCTGGCACTATGTGCACACCATAGGCTAGAAGCTTTTTATTTGCCAGTTATTGTTTGTATTATAAACGCTAAAGTGAAATGACGCAAGTGCCCTTTTTGTTGTCATATTGTTTGCTTTAGCTTTTGTTGGATCCAATCCAATGGTACCTTTACGTAGGCTCCTGTATAATTAAGATAGCGTGCACAGCCTCTGAAAGGAAATCATTAAGAGCCTCTTGTGGAGAATGCACTGATTTCCATGTCTGTGCCTTTTAAGTGGATATAGCTCACACTCCATCGATTAACTTCTTGATAGGTCCAGGCATACTTCAAATATTAATCCCATGTTAAGCTTCCAAAGCAGCTTTCAGCTGAAAAAGTTCAAGCCACTTTGTAGGCTATAATTCTTTTGTTACAAACATGAATTTCTTGGTATTCTTAACTATAAAACATTCCTTTCTCAGAAAAAACAAAACAAAACAAAAAAAACCCATGCCCCCCCCATTATTTTTTCATCCAGAAACACCTTGGAGTTGTTTAACAATTTATAAGAAGTATAACGAAACAAATAAGCAGCTCTCCAAACTCTTTTGGAGTAACTGGCAGATGCCTTGGTTAGAGACGTTAAATCAAGAAATCAAAATAAACAGGTATGCTTCAGGGGAAGAAACCTGGTGGTTTAACAACTGAATGAAGAAGATAAGGAATATACAATTTTGCAGTTTATTTGCTCACCTACAGTTGCAAACACAAAGCATAAACTTTCCCATTGCTTATAAATAACAACATTTAATTGCTACAGACTCTCTATAGCTTCTGTATGAATTCCCAGGTAGGTGTGGTGCATCCCGATAGCAGGTTATCACTGCTGTGAAGTTTCCAGGCTGTTGCACAGTGTAATATCTGGTCCTCCCTACCCCAGAGGGCTCACCCACGAGCGCTCCTTAGGTGCTTCTGCATCAAAACAGCCCTATCTCCTAGGCTACACCTCACTGTGAAGGATATTCCCGTATTCTAGATCTAATGGGCCAGTCAAGGAAACACTGTAAAACTAAACCACACCCATGATACAAGAGAGGGAAAAGTTCTGTTACTGTTGTGCTTACCTGCCTTTATTATGAGTTAAAGTTGAGGATTGATTTCTCTCATCTTTAAAACCTATCAAAAAATTTAGTAGACTCCAGGGGACATTTGACATCTAAAGCTGCTTACTTAAGTAAAAATTTAAAAAAAAAAAAAAGATTAAAAAAATACAACATTTACTACTGTGTCCAGCTCTGGAGCCCCCAACATAAGAAGGACATGGACCTGTTGGAGCGGGTCCAGAGGAGGGCCATGAAGATGATCAGAGGGTTAGAGCACCTCCCCTGTGAGGACAGGCTGAGAAAGTTGGGGTTGTTCAGCCTGGAGAACAGAAGGCTCCAGGGCAGCTTTCCAGTATCTGAAGGGGACCTATAAGAAAGCTGGAGAGGGACTTTTTACAAGGGCATGTAGTGATAGGATGAGGGGTAATGGCTTCAAGCTGGAAGAGGGTAGATTTAGAATAGGTATTTGGAAGAAATTTTTCACTGTGAGGGTGGTGAGACACTGGAACAGGTTGCTCAGGGAAGTTGTGGAGGCCCCATCCCTGGAGGTGTTCAAGGCCAGGTTGGATGGGGCTTTGAGCAAGCAGGTCTAGTGGGAGGTGTCCTTGCCCACGGCCAGGGGGTTGGAACTAGAAACTTTAAGGTCCCTTCCAACCTAAACCATTCTATATGCATATTTGTAGGTGATCAATATGCAAGAGTAAAAAATGGTTATTGAATAGGTATTTGGTAAATTCTTAAATCTTCGACTTAAAACTAAACAGTAAGTGTATTAAACCAGGAACTGCTTGACCCAACATGCTTTAGCTAAAATTGTATCAAAGTAATAATAAAACCTGATTAAACAAGGCTTCATTCCCACATGCAGCTCCACCTTACTGCCTTGGCAAAGCTGTAAGCTGGTAACACCCTTTAGCTGGTTTTCACAAAGCACATTAGCAAGTAATAAAAGCAGAGTGGAGGAGTTCATGTTTATTTCCAACATGCTGATGGTGTTTAGGGAATCGGCGCTCTCTGACAAAGCGGGGTGGTTCCAAAAAAAAGGCTTTGAATCAGCTCCTGTTTTCTGTCTGACTTCAAAGGCAGTCAGTCCAGTCCAGTGCTGAGGACCTGTGCCAGTCACGGCTGCAGCACCAGAGCCCAAACCACCCTCCTCATCCTCTCCTGCCAGGTGAGAGCTGATTTGCTTCACAAAAGGTCCTAGTGCTCTCAGTAGCAAATTGCTGATAAAGTATTCCCACTTCAGAAGTCAATTAGAAAAGGAAATAAATTGCTCTAAATACAGATGACTATTTTTCACAACGTCCAAACTGCAGCCACTTACAAGTCTTTTGTGCATTAATGTATATCCTAATATATCAGTTCTTGAAAACCAATACTTTGATAGCAGTTACACTGGGAACACATCCATCAACTGGGCTTACTGCTTGCTGGAAAATTAAATACTGAGCTTTTGACAGCGTGGGCTTCCAGCTGAGCTCCTGTTCACCCCTAAGCAGACTGTATGAGGTATCAAAAACTATGAATAAGACAACGGAAATAAAGTAGTTAAAAACTCCATCCAAACAGGCTTCATCTGTACCATCAAGGACCATCTGAACAATCTAATTTCAATTGTATTCCAACCTCTTACCCACTTTTGGAAAACAGCAAACATTTCTTCCACCCACATCCTTTGCAAACTTTCCACGCTTCTTCTATTTAAATAGAGAAAGAAAAATGCACAACATTTTTTCAGACCAGTCACAGTATCCCAGCCTCAGGAATTTGTCTTCATATAAAGCCACCATGGGTGTAGTGCAGTGCCCAAGTATTTTGTACCCTTTGCTAACACATGGATTGGAGAAGGGAGATGAATGACAGCATGACCCTCTGCTAAACATCACAAAAATAAAATACTATCAGATCATTTTTGCAAGAATATATTAAATACAGCTAGATTCTTGACTCTCCTACTTTTCCCTGACTGCATGAGTTTGCTATATGTATGGGACTTTTAAGTAATTCAGCATTTCTAAACAGTTAGCTCTGGAGAGAGCATTCTGCACTGCTCCAGGGGCTGCAGGGACTGTCCCTACCAGTTCCCAAGGGACATTATGCATGCTGGTGCTCCAGAAGGATTTTGGCAAGGAGTGCTTGTCCTTGGGTAGAGGTGAGCTTTGCTGTTACACTGAGTGGGGGCAAAAAGACATCTCAGAGCTCTGGGCACACTCCTCACAGCACGATAAGGCAACTTCAGAGAATAACCACTCAAGTCATTCAGATTAGCTCATGACCTGGAGCTTACAAAAAAACATAGGAAACCTGGTGGAGTTGTGGTGTCTTTAGGGAATGGATATATTTGTACTGTCTCCCAGCAACAGATAACAAAACTTTATTAGCAGTCCAAACATCATGAAAATGGTGAACTGCTACTGGAGCGGCAGCGCTGTTCCTGACAAGAAGTGGCAAGCTGCCATACCTGAGAGGGTACGGCTCGCCATTAGGGGTAGTTTTAGCAGATGTAAAATGTACCAGACAAGCTGATTTCTGCTATTGCTTTTCTCTAAGAAATATGAAAATTAAAGCAATTAAAAATCGAACGTAAGTCCTTTCTTCCAGCTCCACTAAATAAATGCAATGGGCCAGATTCCTGCGGACACGTGTGTTCCCCAGAGAGAATGGCACGTGTGCTTGCTTCTGCTGAATTCTAAGCTATTCGAGGAGGACTATCAAACCTGTCAGCTATATGGATTCACAGTCTATTTTCCAATAAAGCTTTTATTCAAGAGGAAGAAGGAAATTCAGCAACCTAAGTCCCTTTAATAATGGTGCAGCATTCACTCCCTCAAAGAGACACTGGGCAGCAATCTAGCAAATCTCCCAGGCTCTACATAAATCTCACAAATCTTGATTTGTACCTGTGGCGCTGTGGCTTGGGGCCGGTACTGGCACTGGCTGCCCCCCGTCGACACCAAGCGGTAGCTCTGGTCCCAGCTGTCAGCAAACCTGGGTTTCTAGCCAGAAACACTCAGGGCGTTGAAGGGAGAAAGCAATTGTTTTTAAATACCTGAAAAATTGTGCCAAAAGAGGAGAAGGCTGTTCAGAATTCAGCACTTGATTCCTTTTATCACAAGCTGAAATACTGTCATCAACCAGTATCATTTGAGAAAAATGTTAACTTTCAGTTTTCCCTAATTAGCTATTTTCATGATTAAGTTGTGTCATTGGTAAAGCTTCAGTAATAAATTGCTGAAGCTGTGAAGTCAGGTACACGCTCATTAGGAAAGACATTTAACTTAGCTCCTTATTCTCATGTTAGTACAGAAGTGAAAATACAGAAATATAAGCCATTAATCAAAAGTATTGCCCATTTAAAAAGTATTACGAGGTAGTTCCAGTCACACAGTTTCCAGCAGTAAGTAGAAATGAACTGATCAGCATCTTCCTAGTAACTCTGGAGAATTAAGGTACGTAATCTATTGGCATAAGTTTTCTTCCCAGGTGGAAGATGCCTTCTGACTCATGGACTGGCAGCACAGCTGCTTTTTGTCCTGTGCTGTGACCTGCCTGGGATATGAAGTAGCTGTTGGAGCAGCAGGCACAGCTGCACTAGGTCTGCATGCTCCCACCATGAACTCTAAAGCTATCCGACAGTCACGCGCTAGAAAAAGCACAGAACACGAAAGTCTTTGGCAGAGGGCAAGTCAGTCAGCCCACATGCCAGAGAGCAGGTTGGACGCCGCTCCTGACAGTGCGTGAAAGCATCTGCAAACAGAGATGTTCCTCAATCTCCAGCCGCTCCTGCAACAGCTCTTTGGAAATTAGTAGAAAAAAAAGTTAGTTTGTCATTTGGAGGCCAAAGGTAGTTGAGACTGTGGGGTCCCTGTGTACCTCACAGGTTGCATCCAGGAGTCGTTAAATTGCCACAAACTTCCACAGCTCTGTCTCACCCCAGGAGGAGAGGCTGAAGAGCTGCCCTGCCAAGTGGGAGAGAGTTGTGCACATTTTCTTTCACGTTTTATGTAACTCCCAGCCCAAACCTTTTCCCTTGGTTTGGTGATAAGGCACTGAAGTCCTACCCCCCTATACTGAGGCAATATTCTGGAATATTCTCTATTTTATGCATGGACTTCTTTTTCGAGCAAAACAGTTGGAGGGGTGAGGGGAATCCGAACAACAAACCTGAAGTACGTTAATTTTTAAAGTTCAGATTTCTGAGTATTTACATCTAGTTCTTGTATTTGTAATGGTGCTGGTTGCTTTATGGGCTTCTTAATATAGAGGATGCACCGTCCAGTGATCATGAGATCACAGCATCCTGCCAGGCAGGCATATAAAAACCTCCTGTTTTATAACTGAAGAGGTGAAATTTCCCCAAGAACTTATGAGCATCAAACCGGGGCTTTGAGCTTAATCTCCCTATCACGCTACACTCGTACCTTCAACCTCTGAAAGTCCCTCTGACATGGACAAATCCCAAAATAGCTCCTGCTGTGTGCAGTGGCTGCTGATGCTGCTGAGCACAAGGACAGCACACTCTGTGGCTGCCCAAACTAAGATCATAACACATTAAAACGTGCAGCTAGGAGGAAGGGAGCAGAGGACGTTTTCCGATACTATTCTGGAAAAGCAGTCTTAAAGCTGTCAGTGCTGTTAGTATTCTGTCGAGCACTAACATCACCATGGGCTATTTTATACAAAAAATATCTTGAAGAGCAAACCAACCCTCCTCCCGTTTGATTGTTTACTCAGATGAAATGTTACACAATAAAAAAATGAAGTATGCTGTGGTAATGGCAGCAGTGTCACATACTCAGAAAAAGATGTCATGGTATTAAAAGGAAAGCTCCAGCCCTTTTTTGCATCCAGAAGGAAAGAGTGATAGAAGTGGATTTTAATCATTAACTTGGATTAGCTAGCACAGTACCTGAGAAACTGCCATAAGGAACGTATTCCAATATAGTTCCTAGTCTTAACGGCCTTGAGCCTTCCAAGAAACAAATTTTGTGTTACATAAACTGATATCAAAGTGGCCTTGCTTTCCCTTCCCCTAGAGCTACAAATACATCAGCTATGCAAGAGCCATTAATGTACAGTTAATGTGTCCAATAAAATTTTGAGTGAAACATACTGTGGTTACTTGAAGTAAGCATTTGGATGGAATGAGATTTAAAGTAGTGGGAGACTTGAAGGAGAAATTCCAGCTATGTTATCCTCCCACTTTAATTTCTTCTCAACAAAGTCCTGCTGTGATCGTGGCTGTGCTTCAGACCAGAGTGTGAAGGATGCAAGGCATGAACAACTGTGTTATTCAGTCCTTAATTATCCAGCTCAGCTATCCTTAAAAAGATGATTGTAGTAATAGCCATGAAAAGATGGCATAGATATATCCATTATATTTTGCACATATGGAAGAAGAAATAAAACCCAGCACCAATGGAAGGCATGTGAACACGAGTGGCACTACCTTACAGTCTCTATGAGCCGGTACAAGTTTCCATCACTTTTTCAGATTATTATATTCTGGAGACAATTTTTGGTGCTTGTAGACACATTTTGTTTCCTTCCCCAGAGATGTTATAAATAATGGTACATATTTGTATGAAAGCACCAGAATTAAAATACCAGGAACTGATTTCCTGTTTCTGCAAAAAGCAGTGTGTATGGGCAAGCCAAGGCAGAGTTTCCAGAAATGCTTGTGAAAGCTGGAAGATCAGTGCCCTCTGATTTTGAGAGAGATGGGTTAGAGGAGAAAAGTAGTGAAAGCCCAAGTAAAAGGATTCTTCGGGCTGCAGTCTGGCTTCAGGAGATCTGGTTTCAATTCTTCCTCCCATATTACTTCAGTAAAACAAGTGAGGAGGTATCACAGGCACAGAAAGTGCAGGTAATGCAGTGACACATGCAGTTTTGGTTAATAGAAGTACACGGTGGATGCAAGTGGATCCAAATTCCAGCTACTCTGCTCTGAGCGAGTGAATGTGCAAAGAGCAACAGAAAGTAGCGTGGCTCTGTGCCAGCTGATTATAGTGCTAACAAATGCAAGGCCTCATTGCTTCTTCGACCTCTTTTTGCTCATGAAAAGACAGTATCCCACACTATTTTTCTCTGCAAAGCAAGTAAGGGCATTTCCAAAAAGGGCAGCTAAAATGGATGTCACAGAATATTCATCATGGTGAGACTGACTAAGAAAGGCACGTTGTATACCAAACATATCCTGTGTGAGGCCAATGTTAGCCTTAGAACGGTGGAATAAAGTGAATTCATTGACAGGCTCAGTGTCCCACTCTTGTTTCTGAATAATCACCATCTGAGAAAAAGCTAATATGCAAAATAGCAACAATCCTCAAAGGTTTATGCACACACACACACACACACACACACACGAGGACACAATTGCAAACAAATCTTGAACAGAATAGCACCAGCCTGGCTTTTCTTTTTTCCAGAAAGCTCTTACTTCTTCATAAACCAGGCTGTTCTCAGGACTCTCCGCCCCCTCCAAGAAAGCACCTGAATCAGTTCAACCTAGGGTGGAAGAAAGGGAATAAGGGAAAAAAAAAAATCCCTTGCCATTTGAAGTTTGAGTAAGTATGAACATAGTTTCTGCTGTTGTAATTGTATCAGATTTGGCTTTCTGTTGGTTGGGTGGCTTTAACAGCTGCCTATTTGCACACAGTTGTGCAACCTTTTTTTACAGCTTGTTAGTTCAGACTTGAGATTGCAGCATGTGGTTCCCTTCAGACATAACTATCTGAAAATAACAAAACCCCAAAATTCCTTCTTAAGAAGCTCAAGGTCATTTGTTTAAAGCTTGAAAAGGATCAGGATCCTGTAATTCCAGGCATTGTTATGAAAAGTGTGAAAAGTTTCCTTCCTGGGTGCGCTCTGCGGCTGGATCCCACTGCAGAACCACCACCAAAATCAGCTCGCTGTGTGCGCGCTGATTGCGGAGAAAACTCTTGTCACAAACATATTATAGCTGCATGTAGCACACTTTGGAGGAGGGGTGACTGCATGAAAAATAGTGACTGAAACATGATGGCCTTAAAAAAAAACAAAAAAACCAACAACCAACAAGCCACCAAACAAGTGAACAGCAGGATATCTTTCATAGTTTCGTAGCCTGGTACTCTTACAGTTTATGGATGTGTTAAAACTTGAAGAAAATGCAATTTTACTTATCTTAAGCACAGTAAAGGAAGAAATGCCAGGGAGATGACAGTAATAAAAAAAAAGTTTTCTCAGAAGATCAAAATGCAAAAGCTCTTGCCCTGAAGGGCTTTGCTGTAGCTGCAGGATGAGAACAACTGTATACATGATGCACTGGAGCCAGCAACGAACTGTTAGAGCCAAGTGCCAGCCAGAGAGAGAAAGCAACCGGGACAGAAGGGACACGTGCAGGAATGGTAGGATCGATGCAAGTTTTTTGTTGGACAAAGTGCAGCTTCATACTACGTAGCTGATAGAAACAAGATAGGTCTTCAAGATACTTTGAATTGATAAACAGTTCTTTGCTAAGCGAGCTACATTTTTGGGTACTCATGGCAAGTGTGGGCAGACTCTAAGAGAAAGAAGGACAGGGATACACTAAGTACAGCCCCCTTGCCTGGGAGAATAATCTCAGCTTCAACATAGTGAGTGATTGAGTAAGAACAAGCTCTTCTGAGAAGTCTCATAAGCAAAGCATCAAAAAGGCATTCACTTCGACTTACTGTTTCCCTTTAATGGCTGTAGGATGAATGTATTATTTCCAATCAGTCTCTCACGCTATTTTTACCCCCATGTATGGACATTACATGTCTTTTCTTCAACCCAGGCCTTTGGAGTTGTTCCCAGTGTTGTGAAGGAGCAGAGAATATTACACTTTTTATATTTAGCTACTCTAGATTCAAGTCAAATATTTCTGATTCTCAAGAATGGGTACTTTGAACCCAGACCCACAGCAGGTTGCTTAAAAATTACTTTGGTTAGATGGAAAACTAGCAAGCACTATTACTAACATAAAGGGCATATTCTCTCTTCACCTCTTCCGACTACCAGATTGTCTGAGGGACAGAAAACACGAGAATTTAACCCTGTAGTTTACCCAGAATATGAAAAATATTTGCTTTTTGAAGAGTGAACTTGTGGTCTGATGATACAGAGAAGGGAATTGTTGCTGAGTTGTCCAGTAGCTTCTAATTGAACAAAGAGATACAGCTTACAGACAGCTCCAAACGGTGATGAAGTATTGATAAAAGGGAGATGTAATGACATTTGCAGGCACAAATTCATTGCTCACAGAGAAATGCCAAGTTGCAATGTTTATCTCTACAAAATGCCAAGAAGCTCTTCCCGTTGTATAGCAAGTAACTACATTATCTCTTGCAAATCACACCATATCGAGGGCCTCCTGTACTACAGCCCTAACTCATCTCACGGTTTATTTGAGCATTATGATGACAGCCCCTGCTAGGTTGTGCTGAGGCTTGTAGGATGGCTGCTCCATTTGATGGTACAGGTGATGCTCAGCTACAGGAATGGAATTTGCAAGCATATCCTCTGTGCAGTGAAAGGTTTCAATGCCTGTGGTTACCCTTCACAACATCCATGTGGAAGAATGCCTGAAAAGCTTCTCCAGATTTTAGCATCATCCAAAAACCAAATTATAGACCAAATCTATAGTCCAAATTTGGTTTGGAGTGAAATGTCTACATCATTCTTCATGAAATAACAAAATTACACCTGATACCACAACAACCAACACAGGGAACAGGAGACGGACTCTGGGTCTGCTTTGTGCAAACACTGGGATGGACCTCTGCTTTCCCAGTATTCATGCAAAATGTAGAAGCAGCCTGAGAAGCCAGAAACAAGACCTTCATATGCCCCCTGGAGGAAATATCTCTTATAGTGAGACCACAGTGCCAGGCTTTCCTGGCCCCATGCATATCTTGTTGGTACATAGTGGCTGGTCTTCACACAGGAGGGTGAAGGGATCCCCTCAGCAGAAGACCTGCAGAGTTTAAAGTTTCCGTCCAGGGTAAAATGTGACCTCCAGTTCCTTTCAGCTGCAAATGATGCTGAGCTCATTTCTCACCTCCCATCAAGGGCCTCCAGGCTATTCTATAGCGATGCTCCCTCCTGCTGCTGTAATTTTCAATGACAGTGGGACTGCAAGTTCTGTGCTTTTTGCTGACCTTTTAATCACGGCATCTTACTCATGTACTCATCACACTTCACAAATCAGCCCCACAGGCAGGCTCTGCAGGAGGAGTCCCTGGTGGTTTTATGAGGGGACAAGGTGCAGAGATGCTTATCCACAATTGCAGTGGCTCTGACCAGGCTAAGTGCAACTCCAGGAGCCTACATGACTTGTCTGGCAAAAACATGGATACCCATAGATGTCTGGTTGTGTAAGTGGTCAAGCATAGCCCTTGAAGGCTGCTTTCAGATGTAGGTGATATGTTCTCCCTTAATTTGCACTTTAGCACTCTAGATCCTTTTGTGAATCTGGCTGATATTCTCCGATACAAATTCCGTTGTACTGATTCTCCAGATCATTCAGGATAAAATTTTCTGAAAGTCAAGTCTTGTTCTAAGGGTAATTGCTACAGATGACTGTGTACACATCACAAAAAGAAACACAAATACCATTCAGTCAGGAAGCCTAGCCTCTCGGAAAGGCATGAAGGGACATGGAGAGGCAGACATTGGCATGTTTTCCACTAGGCCAACCAGAACAGATTGCTAAAGCAGATTGTAAACCTTTTCAAACTAAATGCTTCCAATGGAAACTTCTCTTGCCATCAATGCTGAAATCCAGGTAGGAACAGAGCCCAGAGATGGGCCACAAGCCAGGAGGCAAGGCGAGCCTCTCCCATTCTCCAGGCATGCAGCCTGGGGGGCACCAGCACTGGCTGCCGCAGGGGCCAGACTCACCCCCAGAGTGGTGGCATGGCTGGCAGGGCCTGTCCTGCTCTACCTGAGCGAGGGAGCAGGTCAGCCCGAGGGCAGCCCCCAGCCCAGGGCATCAGGCACCTCTGTGAAGATGAGGCAGGCCTGAGCTGAGGAAGAGGAGGGGAAAAGGTTTCTTACTCAGCACACACAAGCAGGTGTCTCATCCCTTAACACCAGCTGACACCAAGACTGTTGGGGGAGCAGAGGATCCACATTAAGCTGAAAAATAGGCACCTCAAGAAGATACTTTCCCCTGTTCATCCCTTAATTCCATGGTCGAGAGACCATGGAATAGGTTTACAGAGCAGAAGTGCCATAAACAGCATGCTGGCACACCAGAAATGGGAAGGTGGCAAAATTGGGATGGAAACAAGCAGCTGGAAATTCAAGGAGGCATGAATGCTTGACAAAAATGATAACTGCAATTTAAGAAACACAAAAGCCTCAGTTATACAGTGGAATAATTATAATTGGGAAAAAAAAAAGAAAATACCATAAAAAGCACACCACATTAGAAAAGGTTATCACACATCCATCACCCATTCCATTAAACATTCTTAACTCATAAAGTTAATCATAATTCTTGGCTCATTAGTCTTATGAGTTAAAGATTCAGGATTTCCTGGCCCACTTTCTGATGTCAATAATAGGACAGGAAAAATACAGCAGGATCACTGGCATCTGGGAGCAAACTTACAAAGTGCAACCACAGCACTCACACCACATGAACAAATAATTGTTCACAGTAGCTGGCAGCCAGCTTGGGATGGGTTTATTAGTAGTCTATTAAGCTCTCCTTTTTTAACAGCAATCTTCACTTAAATATATCTTCTCTTCTTTTCATCATGAAAATCTAATTCCCTTTCCTGAAGGTATAAAGTCATTGGCAGAACAAAAAAGCTTCTCTTTTAATGTTCAACATGTTTGAACATCAGCTGTTGCCTACTGGTACTCTCCATCCATTAGTGGAGCTGAGCTCGTGCCACTGCTGTCAGGGGTAACCTAGTTACCAGAACATCGACTTCCTAAACGCTGCAGAAGAACAGGGGGACACTGAGGCTGTAAGCACAACACCGCATTCTCTAAGAAAACTATCTGTTTCTTGGCAACTGGAAAAACAATCTCTCTCAATTAACACACTTGGTCTAGTCCACATCTGCTGTTAAAACACTAGAGGAAAAAATATTTGAGCCCTTTCATATTGCAGATAATGAAATTACACAGACAAGAGATTAGATTGTTCATTTGGAAACCAGTTTAATTAATAGCCTGCACTTTTTATTTATATCCTTTCTAAAATCCTTGATTCAATAGTGTAATTTCCTCTCCCTTCCATAGCATTGCTCGCTGCGGTGTTATGAAAAAGAAAGAAAAAATACTTAGAAATTTTTTCCAATTAATTCAAGGCAGAGTTTGTGTTACAATTTCTATTAGAATATACCTATTTGCTTATGTGTTCAGTATAAGTTGTGTGCAGCAGTAGGGTTAGGAGCACCGCTTGATAATCTTGTGTTCAAAGCTCGTTCTGGCCAGAGCATTGTGTTTCCTCTTCAGTAGCTCTAATTTTTTAATTATTTTTTGATTTGGGTGTGTGTGTGTGTGTTTATAGATAGGGAGCATTACTTTACATTTCTGTTCCTTGTGCTTTCCCCCACACACACACACTTGTGAAATGCTAACACTCACTGTCAGACACCTGCCTTACAATTCACAGGCAGCTCTCGCCATTTGGGTGTTTAAGGTTTAAATCCTAAAGACAGTGGGAGTTTTGCCTTTTGGGAGAAGCTCAAAAGTTGGCAAATGTCCCTAATGAGCTTGTAAACGCATTTCTCCAACTAAAAGGAATTGTCAGAGATTTCTAGCAATGAGAGGGATTCACTCTCCTCAGTCTACCTAATGGCTCTTCTTTGCCAGCTGCAATTTTCATATGCTAATTCCATTTTTAAAATCTAAGTGCACAAAGCAGTCACTATTAGTTTGAGACAAAGTAGGTGTGATTCACACAAAGGTCATTGCTTAACTAGGAAACAATATTAAGTAAATAGTATTAAGAAAAAAACCCCATACCTTGGGCACAGGAACTCCAAATTTCCACTAGGAAAAAAACCATCACCAAGAGTCTATTCTGGGTTCATCACAGAGCAGCACATACACTATTACCAAGCTGGCCTATCCATGAACCTCCTGATATTTTTAGTATGCCATCAAGTAAAAAAGTAATTTGTACCTTAAAAATAACTATTGCTTCCTACATTGCCTCTTTTGGAGCAAGAGCTAGAGAAAATATCAATTACAAATGCGTGGCTTTTTCCAGGACACTGTTTAATGAGGCTTCTTTCTTCTCCTATTGATCAACCTTACATACTTATATTTTGTTGAATGACAAACAATAGCACAGGGGAAATTAAACACTGAAATCTGCAGACACTCTGGGACAATATTTGTTCAACAGCTGCCGAACTCTGGAAGTAACAGCGAAGAGTATTATGTAAGAAAATGCTGTAACCCAAACAGATAATATTCTGGTTAACATCACATTGAAGCTCTACTTGCTTAAAACATCACTTGTTATAAGAAAACAATGTTCAGCTGAGGATCCACAGTGCAGAACTATTTGTTCAGTCCAGAAATGTAACAACCTAGAAATGTTCAATAAGTCAAATTCAGGCAAATATATAATTGCCATTTCTTTAAAAAGAAACAAATATATAATACAACACATTACTTGGTCTTACTTCATCTTTGAAAAATTATTACTGGAGTGATAGATTGTACACTAGGTTGTTCCACCCTTCAGAATTAAAACTGAATTCACAAAAATAAATCTGAAACTGTCAAAGGTGTAAATGCAGACCTGGACAAAGAGTTGACAAAAAAAAATGAACTAATTTGGCCTATATTTCTTGGCAGAATGTACCAGATCTTCATGTCGTGATTGTTTTGTGATACTAAATGGAAAACAAACTTATTGTTTAATTTTCATAAATAAAAAAAAATATTTTTATGAGCATTAGCCCAGAAGAAAGTTGACAGTTTGCCAAATAAGTATGTTTTTCTGGTGATACCAGACATTTTTATCTAAAATCTGAAGCTGGCCAGTGGATTAACATAGCTTTAAAAAGTGGCCTCAAATTGTGTATTTTTTTGACTGCTACCAGAGATACTTTAAAAATAACAGTAAAGAATTACCATTTCAAAAGTGGCCATACAACCTTTATCAAATTACTAATGCTATTTATTCATTCCATGTAGCTAACATTTCAGATAATTATCCAAAGTACAAATAATAACTCAATGAAGTCAGTGCAACATTTAAAATCTGGTTATTAAGTTCTGCACAAGTTGCTTCAGAGGACTTGCAGAGAAAGTCTTGTAGGAAATCAATTAGGTAGCAGTACACTTGGTAAAGTATGTAATTTTCTGAATAAAACAGTATAATGTGCCTTTACAACAGTTAAAAGTTCCTACAGAAGAGTTAGAGGTAGTTCCCTCATCTAGTTTTACAGAGTTTCACTTAACTACAACCAACTGGAAAGTTTGAATTCAAGAGTTGATCATAAATGTGCAATCCATAAAGACAATACACGAAGAACTGCTCTTCTGCTGCTTAAACAGAGCACAAAATAGTACCGGTGAGGAAAACTGAGCTTATTCAATTAAACCAAGAGTTAGAAGAGCCTATTCAATTTGACCAAGAGTCACTTTTCCATCAGCTTTGAAGGAGTCTAGCTTAAATCTAAAGTCCAGTACAAAAGCGTACAGCAATAACATCTTCCTAGCTAATCCACCAATTGATTTTACTAGGATTAAACACAGTTGTACACTGTTCTAGGGTGCCTATTGTACAGAATCAAACACCTCTTCCTGTCACATTTTTCTTTCCAGCAGAAATATAGCTAAGGAAATCTGGTAATTTAAAAACTCCATGACTGTCAATATTCATCTCACTCTGGCTCCTTAAAACCTTTTGGCCATAGCAGAAAAGACAACTTCTCCCCTTTGTCCTCTTCCCAGTGAGCACCTTCCACCAGGACAGGGGCTGTAACAACTGCATCGCACCTTCTGCATGCAGTCACTGGTACACGCTGTGTAGCCAGACATGGG
This sequence comes from Burhinus oedicnemus, assembly GCA_008921705.1. Lineage (NCBI taxonomy): Eukaryota > Metazoa > Chordata > Aves > Charadriiformes > Burhinidae > Burhinus > Burhinus oedicnemus. Next base: position 505,125 of record VFFE01007818.1, read on the forward strand.
GCCAGAGAAACACAACGTCCTGAGCCAGGCTTTGCTGGCATTGGATCACCAGCACAAGTTGGGCCAATGTGGGAATTCATTTGGCTCAGGAGAGAGTGAGATGGGACAGGGACGGAGAAAGGAGACCGCTCAGCAGTTTCTCCTGCTGTTATACCTGAGCACTCCTGCAGAAATATCAATGCTTTACCCTAGGCAAGATTTTTTATTTTTATTTTTTAAATTATTTTTTTATTTAACAGCTAAGTTGCCTTTAACTACAGACCTCAGTGTACAGTATGAGGACAGGAGTTATGGAGCTGACCATTCACAGAGGGTAAGGCCAGAGATAAAGATCATAAAATACATGCAGTGCTAGCTGCCAACATTGAGGCTGAGCAAGTAAGGAAGGTAAAAAAAAACCCCAGCCTCTAAATAGAAGGATAGGGAATGTCTTTCTTACTGACCTTAAAGGTCCCTTGGGTTGTCTCTGCATTGTAGCACAGGAAATAAGGTTAGGGCTGGGACTGCTGATTTCCCATTTGCTTTCAAACTTCAAGAATATGGCAATAATTCTGCTGCTCAAAACACCAAAGCAGCAAGAAGAAATATGAACAAACACTAGAGAAAAGACAGGGAAAAGAACTAACCAAAAGCATTCCCCCCCCCTTTTTTTTAATCTGTTATTTTTTTTATTAATGCATTCTTTTCCTCTGTCAGGTTAGGTATTTTTATCCTTTCACTTCTGTTACTGTCTCAGTAATGGAATTTGCCCAGCAAATGCTTCATCAGCTGTGCTGCACCATCTTTTTTAAGCTTCTGCCATGTTTCCCTTTCAAAGGTTGTTCTTTTCATAGTACCAGTAGGGTCACCTGGAGGGACCTCTGTCTATCCAGAAGCCCAGCACTACAGGACGTGATTTCATGCAACCACCTATGGAGCGTTCACAAACTTCATGGGAAGACAAATGTCTTTTCACATTTTATCTATTTGTTGAATACAATTTAGAAATATTCTAATTATTATCTTGACAGAATCCCATCCACTAACTTTGATTAGTTAAAGGAACTTTCCCTTCTCTGTGCAACAGGACATGCATCTAACCTGGCCTAGATGAAAGGACAGCATGGTCACTGCTGGGTTAAAGCTGGCTCAGTCTTCTTGCAGATCTTCACTGTCCAGAGGAGAATGAAGCACTGAAGCTTTACAGTGGCAGGTGGGATAGGTTACAAAGGTAAATCTGTAGGGTTTAAGCAGAAGCTGGGCAAGTAGTCATCTCCCAGCACTTGTTTTTTTAATGCCTTGCTGCCTCCTGTACTACTTCTGTCATTCTGTAATGCACATTTTCTCCCTCTGCTTCTTGAAGGTCCCAGCTATACAGCAGTCTTCTCCCTCCCTTCAGCCTCCCACCAGCACAAATTCTGCATCCATATCCAGCCCTGCCTGCTCTAGTTCTCCTGTGATGCCATTTTGCCCAGATGTTCCCATAGATTTGTATTGGTCTCCAGTCAATACTATCACCTTCCTTTATCTTTAAACTCATTAAATAGACAAGCTGCAATAGCTATACACTCCTGAAGGGAATTTCTCTTGTCTGCTTATACTGTGAACCTTTTTCCAGTCCAGCTTTCATCTCACATCCTCTGTAATTTCTTTAAACAAGGCTTCTGTTGGTCTTAGAGAAAGCATGAAATTCAGATTTCACCCTTACCCTTCTTTACCCATTAGCCATTATCTCTGCCAGCTCTGATACATACCAGAAACCTTTTCCCTTGCCTTCATCTCCCTCCTGGTTTTCCTCTCACTAAAACCTTCTTTACTTTCACATGCTGAGCATGGTCAACATGCCTATACTCATTCCTCTAAAGACCTTTTTCCTCATTCCCATCTTTTCATCCAATCCACTGCGAATTCTGTGCTGCTCTTTCAGCTACTTTATTCAGACCTTCCTCCTTCTGTCCAGACTACAGTCTCTCCCTTGCTTTGATATCCCATATAAGTCTGGATATCAGTTCAATGTGAGTCTGGCAAAACCTCCCTAGGAAAGGTTTGATACTGTCCCTTGCTTTATAGCAAATTACAGAAGCAGTCTTTCTTCCAGGTATGTAACGCAGATCTCTTTTGAATGTTCTTCTAAACCTTCGTGTCTCAGCTACATCTTATTGGCTATACTTAAAAACTACTTTGAAGGTTTAGCTATCTCTAGCCTTTCAGCACTACAGATAAAGTACAAGGATAAAGGCTGTCATCACCTCCATTTTATTTACTGTAGCACATCTTCACCTTGAAAAATTCATCATGATCCACTATAGCCATGTAGACAATTAATTTCCTATAGCCTACTGACCAAGCTATCCATTACCCGTACTCCTCCAGGATGTCTCTTCTATCACACCCTCTGTTTACTTTCTAGATTCATCTCCAACTTGCCTACTTTTTCCTCATTCTCTTTTACTGTCATGTCTATCCTTCACTCAGCTCACGACTGCTGGAAATCGTGCTTTCCCTGGGCTGTCCCTGAGCTCAGGGCGAGGTATCTACAAGCATCTATAAAGCTGCCTGACAGCTGTCCTTCCAGTTCCTCTCTGCAACACACAAAACTTGAAGACAGGCCACTGGCATGTTGAGACTGCTGACAGTCATTCTGATCAGTATTACTTTGCTTCCTCACAATCCCTTTGATACGGTACTCTTAGTCTCGGTTTAAGGCACATAGCAAAGGGTAGGGAGAGCTTTCAAGCGGGGACCTCTCAGGCCCTCCAGTAAAAATATTTTTATTTCCTTCTCTCATATTTCAATGAAAAACAATTACTTATCTTCTCAGCCCTTTATACCATTTGTGATTTTAAAAACAAAAAAAATCTGTAATATTATTCTGGCATTTCCTCAATTTTAGAGGAAAAATAAGAACAAATACAGTCCAGGCTCTAGCGATGGCTCTGGCGTGACTTGACTCTCACCAGAAAGCACTGCCACCTTTGAAATGGATACCACATACTTGGTAGTGTTTTTCAGACCTTTGCTTCACTCCCAGAGTCACAACGCTCTGCTGGCCCGCAGCGGTGGAGGACCAGCCGCAGCAGCCAGCACAGGGCAGCAGCAGCATCGCACCGCCGACAGGCAGCTCTGCTTGGAAGGGAGGTCTCCCTCTGCTTACCTCTGTAGCTTTCCTCCGTTGTGATTCACACTTTACACACAGCTGCAAAGGACATTAGTGGGAGAGATCCAGATGAAGAACTTTGCTTTGTTTTTGTGACACTAGAGTTTCCAGTTAAATTTATTTAAGGTAATAATGTAGCCACTGGTGAAGGCAACTTCCCAGTCACTGCCATGTCAGTGCTACAAATGCAGCAAAAAGCTAACGCTCACAGTCACTGTGTTAGAATAGGTAATTGGAATTTCTGGTGCATTCTGGTACAACCACTGTGTGCCAGCTAATGCTTTTGCACACAGACACCCCCAGACAGGGGGGTAATTTTACACAGACTTCATTATTTGTGCTGGATGGCCCCCCATGATCCACGGAATAGCTGGTGCAGAGTGGCTCACAGCTGCATTTCATGGGGGTCCTGGTTCCTGATGCACATTATCCTACCGTCCGCACTTGGAAGCAGAGCAGAAAAACCTGTTCCCTGCCCACACAGAAGTCTGGTAGTTTACTCCAGAGCAAATCTTGGGTGTAAACCAACACGTATGCTGTGCAAATAAGTCAAAGGGACCTGGATCCCTGCATGAGAGAGGAAACATGCCAAGATAATTAAACAAATTTACCCCATTTTCTTTAGATTCCTCTGCCTAACGTTACTGCTTGGAGAGAGCAGTTTCACAGGTAGTCTAATAGGAACAACTCATTCCAAGACCTGATTACAATATAAACTTTTAAACTCAGGCTAATTTCTCTATAAAACCAGATTTCTGAGCAGTGAAAATCTTGCTAAGCCCAGACTGTGACCAAAGAAGCAGTAGTGCTGTAAGAAGATAGCTATAGGTACAGTATGTGTGGCTGTTTGCAACAAATTCTCCAATTTAAGCAAATTTACTTAGTATATCTTGCATGCTGTTATTATACACCTCAATTAAATTTCTCACATCAGCCTAGCATGTTCCTGTTCCTATTTTCAGTGAGCCACATTCAGTTCCAATTTATGATACCAGAAATCCCACCTGTTTACACAGGATGAATTTTCCCCCATTTTCTAGCTCACCACACTTACACGTGGCAAAGTCCGTACAAGGTTGCCCATGTTACCAATGCACATTAACCCCCTAGACCATGCAGCATTCTCATCCCTGCTAAGTATTTCCAGCAGCATGTCAATCTGACTTAGCTACTATAGTGTTTGCTTTTCATATGTTCTTCTATTATTTTTTTGCCTACATCTTAAGATATAAAAATGAAGTGCTTAGAAGTTCTTAAATAAACAAACTCCCATGTATTATAGGCCATTCTCCACTGCAGGGAACCCCCAGCACTCTCAAGAGAGAAATAATTTGTTCATCTCACACTGTGTGCCTAAGACTGGAGTAGGTTTTGGTACCTTTGCCTTTCATTTCAAAACCATGAAGGTAGGGAACAACCTCAAAAACCGAAGTTCAAAATAAAAGCAAGGAGAGATGTACACACCACAAAGTGAACTCTTTTTGGAGAAGAGATGCTGCTTATCCAGTGATACATCACTACAAACTTCATCTGCTGTGTAGCATGAGCTAAAAAATAATCACTGAAACCCAGGAAGGCCTTTTTTTTTTTAACTGAGAAAGGGTTGGGGTGGGGTTTTGGGTTTTTTTGTTTCAGTTTATGGGCTGGGAGAAAAGTCTGTCAAAGTCAGACTGAAAATTATTTCCATACGAAAAAAGTCAGTTTGAAATTTATTTCAGTAACACCATGGCTTAACAGAGGCTAGTGGATGAGGATCATAGAAATTCTTAGGGAAGCAGGGCCTTCAATCAGGTTATCCAGGGTCCTGTGAAGCTGAAGCTTGAATATTTCCTGTGAGAGAATCCACCGCCTCTCTGGGCAACCTGTTCAAAAATCTGGCTGTTCCCATGGCAAAGAATATTTTTGTGATAGCCAGTTTACTGTGAAGCAACTTGTGCCCGTTGCCTCTTGTCCTGTCACTGTGCATTCTGAATGCACATGACATCCATGAAAAGGATGTCCCCTGTCTTCTCTACAACTACCTTTGAAGCATTGGGAGGCTATTCTTAGATCCCACTGAGCCTTCTCTTCCTCAGGCTGAACAAACCCAGTTCTTTCAGCCTTTCTTCCTATGTCACATCTTTCAACCTCTGACCATCTTGGTGGCCCTCCACTGGACCGTCTCCAATTTTTCAGTGTCTAGCAGACAAGAACTGGACAAAAGTGTCAAGTAGAGTGGAATAATCACACCCCTTGACCTGCTGGGTACAGAGAGGCAGAAGAGAGACACAACTGTACCCAGCAAGGTTTCTCAAAGGAAGAGGATTTTATCACAACTTCCTCTAAGTTGTTAGAGTTTGGGGGGGGTTGTTTGATTGGTTTTTTTAAATCACAAATGGGCAGACTGACCCTCAGAGCAAACACCAGGTCACGCAGAAGCAAGAGAGAGCACAAGGATGCAGGCTGGTGCTCAGGAAGTCTCTTTGATCCTGACAGATGCTGGGACAGAGCAGGAAGAGCGGGACACGATGCACATCCTATGCCACACACTTTTCCTCAAGACTTTGGTACCGGTCACAGGTATAGACGGGACCATGGAGTTCTGCTGTCATTCAGAACAGCAATTCTTGTGTTCACATGCTACCAAGCTTCACACCCTGAAGGCTTTCACAGCTGAAATCATGGCAAAAGATGAAACGCTGCAGAGCGCTTTCTTATAGCATAACCAGGTGCCTGATAGGCTTGGCTTGAGCAGCTAGATATGCTCTCAGAAGGTATCTCAAGGTCACATCACACATCAGTGTGAGCTAGTTGTGCCAGCACAGCCATGGCCCCGCTATTTCAGGCTCCTCTCCCAGAAACACATGCAGCAGCTCCTCTTGCAGCAGCTCTCACAGCTTCTAACTCAGCATTTCTGTGCAACTCCCTTAGGAGTTATCACTCCTACACGCCTGAAAATTTCAGTAGCAACACAATATGAATGCAAAACAGTAGTTAGTGCTTCAACGCATTTCAAACTTAAGGAAAAAAATTACACACACACTCCCCTTTTAAGTGGAATGGATACCCGCGTTCTTACGGTACCGCTGAAGACCCATGCTGATGAGGGGGTTCTCCAGGAGGGGAGAGCACCGATTCAGACAGCCCTTTCCCATCCGCCTGTACTGGCAGCGAAGGGTAAACCTGAGGGTGTCAGTGTTACTTGGTTACTTTCACTGAAAGGAGCTGGGTTTTGCTCAATAGCCATTGAGTACATTCCTCAGATTCTTTTCTTCTGTGCTTTGTAAGTCGGGGTTGGAAGTCACTGCTGAAAGCACAGGAAGTTAAAAAATCACCTTTTTCAGCCTCCTGTTACCTCAGGGTACTTCTGTGATAAACTGACCCGGGCTTGAAGAATGGAGCACCTTTTATAGCCCCATCACAAAACAATTTAGAAAATAATGAATTACTGCCCTTACCATGTCCTCAGCTGGCCCTGCTGAGTCAGTAAGTAGCCATGCCCATTCGCAGGAGCACACGTTGTGCCCCTGGTAATAAAAGAGCCCAGCTGTCATAGGGGCCAAGTGCTCCTCTGGTGCCCACTGAAAACACGCGTTTTAAACAGCATGGTGCCTCTTATCCACTGAAATTAAACAAAGGTTTTCCATTGACTTTATCAGGAGAAGGATTAAGAAATAAAATTTTCAATGCTCTCCTCCCTACTTAGAAGAACATTAATTAAAGCTCCCAGGGGAATTTAAAATTGAAATCTGGGCAGCCAGGACACAACTTTGTCCTGCATTGATTCGGTGTGAAAACCCAGATGATTAAAGTATTTCACAGTAGTTGTGATCCACATAAAAGGCATTTTAAAATATTTATCCTATATTAAATATTTAACCCTACTGGAAACGAAAAATAGTTAGAGTGTTTACTAGCAAATTCTGAAAGAGAAGAAATCCAATTTAGGGCCAGTAGCATAGGCTGTGGGGCAACACGCTGGTCACCGCCCATGATTCAATCCCTGCTCCAAGCGTAACAGGTTGCGTTCAAGCAGCACCTCAGTAACATCCAAATTCACAGGAAAAAGCCACCCTCCACCGCTTGCTGAAAGCCAGCTTCTGTCTGTACAGCTTCAAACTGCCCTCTTACATTACAGAAGCCCCAAAGAGAGGAAGAAGGGCCCAGGTGTTAAATGTGAAAAGCCAACTACCAAAGAACAGGGCACCAACCTTGGTGTCAGCTATGGGACCATGGGGCAGGACTGAGCTGCATGAGAAGACAATGTTAAATCAGACCAGGAAGCAGGATTCCTCCTGTCTCTCCTCGAGTCCGGCACCATCCTCCCAGAGCTTTCCAAGCTGAGGCAGCTATTTCACTTTATGGCCTGCAATATATACTTTTTTCCTCTCCATTTTTGCTTCCAACTGCATATTTTTATAGGACCTCTGCCCTTACCTATTTAAATACTGGCTTTAATTATCCCAGTGAGTATTTGCTTCTGATTTTCTTGTAGCTACTTAGAAAACTGAACCTAAAAAGTAAAAATATCCAGAAAAACTTTATTCTTGCATTCATTGAAAGGTATTCAGTTCAAAATTAGAGATGAAAGAGTTTGAGGTTTTTTTCCAGGCAAGTTTTTAACTAGCAAGTTACAAGAAATTATGAGAGTACTGCTAAAGGTCAGCATGCTATAACCAAATTCCAGCCTGTTAAATTACTGCTATATTATGCTTCCAAGAAAATCTGTATTCAACATCTGTTTTCTTTACACGAGATCATTAGGAACAGACAGGCCGAGTCATAGCCTCATTCTGCACTTACCTCAGGTTTTGAAAGGACAAATCTGTCCCTCCATAGACACAGGACTAGATTAAAACCTGGCCTTGTTGGACTTGTTCACTATTGTGATGTTTTCAAGTTGCTTTGGAGTCAGACATTACCCAAAAATCAGTATTAACGAGGAAAACAGGAAGGCGACCTGGAGACGAGCCGGCTCTGCTTCTCGTCATTTGCACTCGCTGCTGTTCAGGCTAATTTTTTATCAAGTCAAAGCAGATTTCTCTTTATGACAGAGTTGGCAAAAAACTTCCCCCCAAAAAATTGGTGGCTGATAGTCAAACTAGGAATCAGTGTGGATCCCAACATCCTGCTACTTCTGAAAAGGTCAGTACTCTAAAAATTAAAAACACCCTGAACAAATGCACATTGCAAACATCTCTGCAATTAAAGTTATGGAAAGCAACTGTTACTCCCTAGCATGTGCTAAAACAAGTGTTTTCCAGCACCATTGATTTGGGTTTTTTGAGAGATCAACAAGAAATATGGAGACATCTGGATATTTCAAGGTCAGTATGGTTGTGGATACAAATGCTACAGCAAAACAGTGTCCAGCTCTGCAGAAGGACAGGCCTCTCCGGGCATGACCTGAAACAACCAGACCAGAAACACTGCATTTTTCTCCCACCAATGCTGTCACTTGCACCTTCCTCCCATCCCTCCTCTCCCACCATTTCAATCCGTCTTCCTAACCCCGACACAAATGCGAGGCAAAAACTAAGAGGAAAATGGGCTTTTCTGGCTGTGGTGAAAATTCTGAAACTGTTCAACCTCTATCAAGGTTGTCATTACCCAAATATTTGGTGCCACAAGCAGCGATAAGTGTTTTCACAAGCAGGAAACCTAGGACTTACAGAAAAAAACCGAGCATGAACATGCCTGGAACAACAAAGTGCTCACAAATCTGGAATACCCCCCAACCCCTGGGCTTACTATACCTCCAGGTGCTTTTCCATCCCAGACCCGAGAAAGTAGCACCCATCATAGGAGCCTGGCCAAAGGGCTGTGGGGACATTGACTCAAATATATTCACTGTCTGGTTTTAAAAACTGATGAAACTACACAATGCCATAAAGATAAAAACATAAAAGGAACATCCAAATAGATTATTGTGACCAAAGTGCGACACTGCTTTTTTTATTTGTTTTCAAAGGATCATGTTGCTTGTTTCCCTTATTCTTTCCACATCATGAACATCATGTTGCTACAACGCAGACAACTTTAAAATGAAAGTTAAACGTAGCTAGTATTGGGAGAAGTTCAGCTTACTGTGGGATCTCTTTTTTATTGCTTGTTTTGCCTTTGAATTATTTGTGACACTGAAAAAAAATTCTATCCCACAGTTTAGTCACATGCAGGTTATTTACTTACCCCCTCAAACAGCTATAAAGTTTACATCCAAGAATGTTTTTTGTAATAAATATTGAGTTGTGCAGTTAAACTACTGACATTTTGAACCCACATCATTGATCCTGCAGTGTTCTAAGAGAAAAAAGTAAAGAAGAATTGAGGTAGCATAGAATAGAGGGGGAACAGGTGGGCCGTAAAAAAACTGGTAGGGCTTCATTTGGCAGATGAGGGAGAGGGTACAAAGCAGAACTCAGGAAAGAGCAGGGAAGGGGAGGGAAGAAGAAAGGTTTATGAAATGGTGCTTCAAAGACCAGTGAGATAAAGGGTTACCCACAAGTGCACATGCCCACCAGGATGGGGCTCTCCGCTTTTCAGTGACAGGGATTATCCAAAATTAGTAGAGCAGAGACTGCAAACTCAGCTACAACTGCCCTATTTCATTAAGTAGTAGCTGCTGAATTAGAGATTGTCCTACCCAAAGGTGACTCTGGTTTCCACACTGCACATGCTGACTGGATGTAAAGCAGCCTTCCCAAGGGCCTGAAACTTCCTCTTAAATTTGCATTGGTTTGTGTGATACCTTGCTTTGTTTCTCCCTACAATAGAGAGTTAAACCACCGCCTCCTAAATAAAACTAAAAAGCTAAACGCAAAAAAAGTGATACAATTTCACTACTACTACTTCAAGGCAAAAAGACAAGTGAGATGTGACATTTTGAGGCTTTAAATATAAGTCCCACTGGTTTCCCTCCTCTGGCTACTTTTTAATCTAAATTATGAGGTTGTTTGCAGTAACATGTCTCAAACAGAGCATAAAGGCAAAATAAAGACATTAGCTTTAGATTTCGACTTTAAAAGGTGTGGACAAGACAGTGCCATAGCAGTAGACAGAAGCAAGGACTCTGAGTAGCAAACAAGCACGAGGGCCCCAGAGACAGGACCGCCACACCTCACATTCGCTGGCAGGCCCCTTATTCAAATCTTGGGTCAGCAATAAGAGTTATTGACATTGCACTGCCCACGTAGCTTCTTCTGAAAGGAGTATTGACATTCTTAGGTGGATTACTAACAGACAAGTGTTTGCAGTATCAATAGCGAAAGCAAAGCTTTGATGAGCAGAAAGCTTGACCCATCCTTTGGTTCCTTTGAGGCAGAGCTGAAGAAGGTTAGGGAGGCAGGATGCAGAAGCACACTGTTAGACCTGCCGTTTGGAGAAAGGTAAATGTAATGACACTGAAAGGACATCACTTCTTTCATATTATGGTAGAGAAGTTAAAATTCATGACCCCTGAAGAGAAATCCATCTGGAGGCTTGTTATTTTCACACACATGAAACAATTACAAGGAATAGCCCTTTCCTTTATCCCTCAAGGAAGTTTCAAGCTTAGTTAGCAACATCAGTTATTTCTACGGCAACAGACAGAGATATAAACACAGGATTACAACCTTCAACAAAGGATCAAGAAGAGGAAGAAATAGGACTTGAAGAGAGAAATGCCTGGAAGAGCTGCAAAAAATGTAGAAAGTTACCAGTTTTCTTAAAACACGTATTTCTTCTTGCTCCCAACAGGACTATGAACATGTATCTTTTTGGTAAAACTTTAATTTCAAATAGGGAAAAAGACAGAAGACTATGTTATTTTGCTGCATGCATAATGGAGTCAAAGAGTTGGGATTGCTGATACTTGGGACAGGGCATGACAGGGTACCTTGCCTGGGATGCTTTACAGCTCACAAAATTAAGTTTACGCTAGAAAGCATGTACTTTTATTCCACAGATATTGCTATAGAGATGGGATTTCAGGCACATATGTATAAGTAAATTTAAAATTTCCACCTATGCTTATGTACACTAAATGGAGAGGAGCAGGTGATTTTAGTGTTGTCAAACCAAACCTGATCTTTGAGGAAAATCACAGATGATACCTTCTAAAGTCTACTTTGCTGTGGGCCAAGTCACCGTTCTCTTTCACCCATGAAGCCATTTGCACCACTCTCAAATGTGATGAAGCCCTACTAACACAACAGCAGTAAATCCTTTGCCACTTGTCCCAGTGCAAATAACTGCATGAAGCACCACACAGTGCTGAACCGAGCCCTGTATAAAAAGTAGGTATTTCCTCTCCTGTTTTCCCCTTCCATTTTCACCAGCAGGATCAGCCAGCCCTCTTGGCAGGGGGAGCCAAGGGAGCAGCTGCCCCAGAGGGTGCCCAAGGGCCCATCTCCATCACAGCCTGGCCGGGGAACGCACCAGAGGCCATTTCAGGAGAGCTAACCCCAACCCCAGCAGCAGAGCATGTGTGGCAGCCTGAGCCAAACATACAGGGCCAGGGCTCGATTGCTACTCAGGCAAATTCGTTTTGAGCCGGTTTGGGTGTGTCTGTACAAGCTGCAGTTACTCCTCTGGATTGCCCTACAGCAGCCATTTCCCAGGAACATCTGTCTCCTTGGGTCTCAGCCAAAGGAAGAAAGGTTGCTTTGTTGTTTTTTTGGTTTGGTTTTTTTTTTTTTTTTTTTTAATCACCACCCTCACTTACCCCAGACACATGCTTCTACATGAGACAGAGAAAGTAAGAAAGGGAAAGCCCGGCCTGCACAGAGACTAGCAACAGGCCTGAGGCATGACCCGATTAGCAAAAGGATCTGAGAAGAGGCAGGTGCATGGGAAGCTCCCAGCAAGTGAAACACAAGCCAGGCCATACAGAAATCTTCGAATCATAAGACAGCTGATCCAGGGCATGCTGGGAAAGTTAGGGTCATTCATCCTGGGCTATAAGCAATAAGGTCAGGAAAACCCTTCATTTGTAAAGACAGGAGGGAAGAGATGCACAGCCCACTAAAGACCAATGCAAGAACATCTGCTGCTGGGCAGAGGTCTGACCAGCCACCGGAGAGTTTGTCAGGAACCCAATAACGATGATAGCAATGAAGTATAATGCCTGGCATTACATGTGAAAGGGAAGACCATTAAGCACCTTCTGAAGTTTAAACAATTTACTCCCAGAGCCAGGAAGGATTGAAGGGAGCACATAGTACAGGCAGGCCTAAAGGCAGGAAGTGCTCTGCATCCTTCAGCACCTTTTGCCAAGAGAGATGCTGTGCCTCATTATTCACCGGTAATATCCCAGGTTCTGGAACACCTTTTTGCTTTTAAGAAAGCCCCAGTGAATGTTCTCGGTTTGCTATCCAGGTGCAAAAGCTGCCTTTTGGAAGTCAGGTGCAGAAGCCCTGCACAATCTCACCCGCAAGTCACTTGCTGCGCTGGCAGGAAGATGCGGTGACAGCAAATAGAGCCAGGCAGGGCAGACTGACAGAGCCCAGAGTCATTACAAAGTTAGCAACAACAATTCCCTGCGCGCCTGCAGTTACTCTCATCACTTGTAAGACTTTAAAAATTAATCTACTGCCTCGCACATAAATAATCCACTCAGACTGATTTACTGTACAACTGTCAGTGGGTCTACAGTGCTCACATGCTTCCCCTATTAAAACAATTCCAGTTGCCAGTAAGGAAGGACATAAGAAAGGATGACTGTTTTCCAGTCCTTTTCCAAAGACGTGGAAGCTGTCATAATATTTAACCTTTCCTCTACTCTTCCACCAACATGCACCCTGCCCCACCCCACCATTGGTTCCCACACCCCAGATATAAAGGCAGATAAGGAGGTCCCTGACTTGCTGCTTCCTGATGGTGAGTCACAGCTCTGAGTCAGCCTTTGTGTTCTAGGGAACCTGGAAGGCTTTGAAACCTGCTGTTGATTTTGGCAAAACTGCCTCTTCTTGCTTTGAGGGTAAAACAATTTACACACATCATTTTTGATCTGAGAATAGCCCCTGAGATGAAAACAGTGAGAGAATGACCAAAGATTTTCTTGTACTGGACTCACTGCACAGCAGAAGCAGAACCTCCCCATCCTGGGGCACAGCTGAGCCACAAAATACCCCCTTAAGCCCTGAGGATTCAGGCAGGATATATTCACATCTCCTGACTGTCTCTATTTTATGCACAGAAGGTACCACTATTTATGACTTCGGGTACAACTACCTCTAGAGCAATCGGTCACCTTTTCAGTGATGACCAAGGAAGGTATTTTCACCTTCTGGGTCACTGTCTGCGTCCCATACCTGAAATTAAATAGCACCAGTTCCAGTCCTAACATCAGTAAGCCAACCTCCTCCTCCTTCTCCTCCGTTTTCCCTGGTGCATTCCCCCTTGCAAAGCCAGGCCGCTCTCTTTAGGTGCTCAGATATTAAGGACCTTAGCACTAGGAGATCCAGACAGGAGAAGTGTCTTTTGATAAACAAGAGTTTGTCCTATCTCAGTTGAGACACACCAATAACAAGGGGAAGTCTGGCAAACGCACCTCTCAAGAATCCATGTGTGTCTCTGCCTAGTCCTTCTCTGTCTCCACAGATCAGCACTTTGTATTTATATAGAAAAAAAAATCCCCTCATTCTTGGCAGAGAAAAGCTCCCATATTTTTATTAACATGTTTAAACATTACATCAGCTGCTCATCTCAAACATTCATCTGCATCATCCACTTCTGTGCCTACTTCTGTATCTGTTTTACAAAACCTTTAATTAAATTAATTATGCTTTAATATATATATTTTAATTTCCTTTTGCAATCATATTTCAGACATCTTTTGATCTCTTATTGCAATTCCAAACTACACTCCTTCCCTTCATGTCTGTTTGGTAAACACCTTTGCTTGGGCCAGATTCATTAGCATTTTAATTATTTTCTCACTCCAGGACTTCTCTGCTATCCCTTCTTCCCACAGTACGGCAAATTAGGCCATTTCTAGATTAAGCCCCAAATTCACTAAAAAAATCTTAAAGCATAAGTATGACAGCATAAAGAAAACAGAAAAAGTTATCTGTAAAAAGTACAATTAGTTGCTACACTTCCTTTCAGAGTGTAACTATTGTTAAAGAAATTATTTCAAGGAAATTGGTTTTAATATGCTTTAATAGGGATTTTGCATGATAAAGCAAAGAAACTTGAAACATGCCAAAGCACATGAAAGAGCAATTAAAATATCAGCTGTAACAGTATTTTTTTTAAGTTTGCTTGAATGAGTGTTAAGAAAGGGAAATCCTGATGTGCTAAAACTTAGCAAAGTTTTTAACCTTACTTTTTAACTTGACTTTCAGAGTGGAAAAGAGCTTCAGTACTCTTCTCCCTACACATCTCTTCCAAATAGTTTCTTTAAAAATAAATTACCAAAATACCATAGCACTACAGGGTGTTTTTTGCTACTTCGTCAATTCTAAATGTTTTTATCTTTAAATTCGGCTGCTTTTTAAAAAGGGCTACACACTTTAAAAACCAAAATGAAACATTTCAGCTAACCTGTCTTTTCTCTTCTCCCCTCTCCAAGTCTGGCCAGCCAATCTAAGTAAAAAAAAAAAGTTTTGCTCAGCTCTGCACATAAACAACTTCAGCAATTTACCATGCATCAGAAGCTAAAAATTCAGGTACGTGTTTCTTAGCCTGCTTTAGTCACAAAGCAAGAAAAATGTGGCTTCCCTCTTTCATTCATGTTTAGACCTCACTGATTTGTGGCTGTGATATAGTGAGAGCATGCACATAATGAGCTATGTGGGTCAGCTATCAAGTTGTCTGATCCCTTCCTTATATCACTATGTACATAGCACCGTCACTAAGCTGTACTTTAGAAGAGAAATCTGCTAATGCCGATCCCTTTAAAAAAAAAAATCAGCATAGTCAGTCTCATTCAGTAAGGTAGCACTCACAGCTTATTCAAGGTAAAGCATATGTGGCAACATCCAGACAAAAATACATTTGCAATACTTTTAGGATTTATTTTCATTGACATGTTTCACCATAGGGAGAAAAAAATGAATGTTAAACTCTAGCTCTTCTATAAAAGAGTGCAGACAAAGCCCTTGGTTTTCACATCAAGTGAAATCAAGGCTACAGGAAGGATAAGGGTCGGACCTACAGATGGCATGCTAAAAGCTTCCAATGCTTTTCATTCCCTTTGTACTTAATAAAGAAAGTCCATATGCAACATTCTTCTCATGGAGGGTAGAAGCAATAGCAGTTCACACCTTTAGCTCGTTAGAAATGGCTCCATTAAATCACTTCACTGCCTTTGCAGACAAATTCACTTAGAATAAAGGATGCTATTTTAGTTGAATTAACTTCCAAACCAAAGACAGGCCACTTATATTTGGATTAATCAAAATTAACTTCTTAGGGGAATTATTTAAGCAACATTAAAACAAATGCATTGTACAACTGGTTTTCCCAGGCAGACAAGCTTTTAGCTTGCTAACTTGTTTCTTACCCAGGAGGACAATTTTCCTAGCATGAACCTCTCCCACATGCATTCAAAATGCACCTGCTTTCCTTACTGCCAGTGCTGTGAGAGCAATGTGAACATTGCACCACCTTTGTATCCTCTCGCAACATTAGCAGGTATCTCAGGCTGCTCTAGCCGAACCCCTCGAGGATAAACAAACAGAGCAGGATCTGCTATTACAGGTCTGGGGCTGCAGTCACTTCCAAAAATTATTGCAAGCAGAAATCCTGTTCTTCTGCAGTCCCTTACCACTTTAGTTGCCTAAAATACCTCAAGTCATTCCCCATAGGAAACTGATGCTGGGCAGCAAACAACATGTAAGACAATCCCTTGAGGGCCTCGTAGCCGTTTGGCTATGGCGTCCATTTGGAAATGGACATTTACAAATCTAAGCTCATAGCCAGGTTCCAGTGAAAATATTATTTTCTTTCACCGTCTTACAGTGAATTGAAATTTAAAGGAATGTTTAATAGTGTTAAACATCTTGCCAGGAAGCGTATATTAGACTCACCACAGTGAATTCTCTGGAACTTATGCATGTGAGTTGATTAACATTTTCAATATAACTTATAAGTGAAGACAAAAATCAAAATTGTGTTCTACTGAAGAGCCATCAACTCGCGCTTCTTTCAGGCAGGTAACAATACCACAATTCTGCTGCTTCCTAGCAATAATTTCTCTAATTTATATGTTCCTGGGAAATACTCCCACTGGAAATTGGAAGAGAGATTAATAAAGGGCCCGAGTGAAGGAGAGCAACAGCCTATCTTTGCTGGAACCCGCAATGTCCACCAGCAGGAGGTATGACCTTTATGGTTTGACTGAGGAAGACAGAGTATGGGAACCGTGTGGGCTCTGCATACAAACAGCTTTCAGATTCATTCAGAGACTATTCATAGACTGAAATAGGATGTGAAAGCAACACAAAAGTGACCAGAAGAAATATAACCCTACTTCCCACAACTAACAAGCTCTTTCCAGTTTGGCCTGCTACATCCAACTCTGCTTTCCTAATACTCGACGCAAGTTGCAAAAGTCTGCTCGAGACCCAGCATATCTGATTTCACACAGGCACCTGTAAATGTAGGGCAGCGATATCGGATATCTGTCCTACTTCGGTAGTTCCACCTAACTCTAAAAGGCTTATTTGGAGCCTAACCTTTCATTATACAAACAGGACAAAAACAGAAACTCAGCAAGATACTGGCACTTCTATTTATGAAAATAACACACCAGGAACTAGTATATGGTCCGACACATTGTCGTCATATAAATCAGGATTTAATCTGAAAACAATGACGTGCTGTTAATCTAATTGGGCTGTTAAAGCCTAACGATTCTAATGTTAGTTTTTCATACAGGGAGTGGGGAAAAGGATGGAAAAAAAATAAATGAAAGACTACTCAAGAATAGGGAAAAGAACGAGAATTAGACAAAGAAAATTTACAGTGGAAGGGAAAACCACCAAAACCAGAGGCTGTCCCAAAAGTGAATTTTCCTAATGAAAATGAATGCAAGGACGAACTAGTAAGCAACACCAACAAAAGTCAAGGTGACTCTTGTGGGTTTGAGATTCTCACACTTCTGCCTAAGAAAAGATTTTGGTCCTCAGAGCCCCAGGGCCACCTCAGTGGCTGTAGACTTCTGAGACCAAAGCTCCTACTGAGTACTTGGACTCAATTACTGAGCATACCCCAAAACTGAAAGTCTTCTCAGAGTTACCCCTTGGGAAATCTACCTCACACCTACCCCTGTTACTAGGTGTAGTACTGTACATTTTACCACATATATATCTAATGTGAAGTACTTAAATAGTGTTGGAAAAGATGAGGAGAGTTCCCTACACTGCAGGCAGAGAAAGAGTTGCTTTTGTAGGAGAGGAAGGTTACCTATCTCAGACTATCTATGCCCTCTCAGCCTGGCCCTTGGGATCCCTTCAGCACAGAGGGAAGGCAATCCACAGATTGGTAAAGGAAATGCATTAAAAAAGTCAGATACGTATTTTTCCCAACTCTTTTTCCCTTTCCCTGCAGGAAAATATACAAATAGTATAGAAAATACCTTAGTTTATACTTTTACATACCCAAAGTGATTTTTCAGACTGTGGCTAGCATGGTCTGAAGATGGTGTTTACCTCATATGCTTCAGAAATTTCACAGGATTGTCATACTAACGGGGATCTCTTCCATGTTGCCAAAGCATCAGTGTCAAGAGACTTCCCCAGTGCCAATGAGCAACACTTAAAATCATTGCATACTACCGATGTGTAACTGTTCTCATATCATTTGCACCAAGACATCAGAAATCCTCTTTTGTGGCCAGAGTACGTAAGCTATTGGTGCCATTAAAGCTATAGTAATTATCGATAGGATCTGGCACAGATTCTTAATTTTCTGCCGGAAGGTAAGTCCTAACAAAAAAATTCTTCTGCTATGATATGCAAGTTTCATATCCTAAAAGAAAACAGAATTTGAGCAGAAATAAGACCTACACCCATTCGTTCATAATTTTCCCTCCATTATTTGCTGCATTCTATTGTTCACAAACAATAGAGATGTTTACAAATATATTTTTATGCAAGGCCTTTGTGATAAAAATAACTCCTTTCACAGTTCACATTGAAGTGCAGCAGGATTCTTGCTCCTCCTTGCAAACCAACTTGCATGTATTTGAGCAGGTCTTGCTGGCCCTCTGCGTTTCCCTCTCTCTAAACATTGACACAGAGGGAGATGACAGAGCTGAAGGAATGAGCTTACTGCTTTGTACGTGCACATATAGCAAAAATGAAAAGTAGGCTGTTTGATGTTGAGGGTGAATTGAATTGATCTAGGCGCTCCTTTCCAACACTATTATTTATGACAAGCAGTAGGTATTATTGACCAGTGAACACACAATAATAATGTAATTAGCTTTCACTTAAAAATTACCTTGTTGTCATTTCCGATCCAAGTTCAGGAAGCAGCATAGACTCTGGAGGGCACGGGGTTGCAATTAACAGGCACAGCTCACTGCTCGAACTGCGATAACCCTCTATAGGTACATTTTTGGATACAGCAAAGCAGCCAAATGCAGCAGTACCCAGAGGAAGACTACATTTTTTTGTTCATTAACATTTGTGAAGTTACTCATTAAATCCTGAGTCCAGTGGTGTGAACCAGCCTCATGCTTCAGCACTGAAGCAAGCTGCAGATTTTATACAGAGACTCAGAAACTCATTCCTCACCTTCTCAACTCCAACTATGCACTGAAGAAAGAGCCACCATCCAGTCTCCTCTCATGCAAATACAGCACAACCTAGGATTTATCTCCCAACAACTGGCATTGTGGAGACCAATTCAGTTCCAGGGCCAATAAATGATGCTAAGCTTCCCTATTAACCATCCCTGGCTAATCTATCCTTAAATGTTTTATCAGAAAGCTACTCTGGTTTGGTATATCTGGTGAGGAGAAACCACATCCTTAATTGTTTAACCATACCAATGACACATCAATGTATCCAGTCTAGAGATGATTATACTAGCTATGTATAACCTATTTTGAACAGGGAACAGTTAAAATTGTTCTGGGAAAATAATTTCTTGGGGCTGACCCAAGAGAAACATTAACAACATTCAGTAAATAAAAAAAAAAAAATCATCCTAGGCCATAGTATACCTTTTGTTTATGGGCATTGTGTCACGAGGCCAAGAGCACTGGGTACCAAAGGTTTAGGCACAAAAGAGACTTTATGCAGTAACCACAGAAGAGAGGACAAAGAAGGGCCTTTGCAGCTCCTCGTTCAGCAGTGAGAGCACTCACTCACCACATGGGGAAATCCAGGGTCCAAAACATCTTCTTCCAGATTCAGAAAGGAGACCTTGTACCATCAGGGAGAATACACTACAAAAAGATACCCAAACGTGCTCCCCCATGGATGCTTTCATCTGTCAGCCAGGGATCCAGGTTCCTGGGCAGGATGCACACAAAGGCGGTTTCTAGTCCCACATGAATTGGATCACCAAGCCCTTCACAATTCTTTTCATTTTTTGAAACAGCAACAAAAAAAAATCCTCCCAGACCCTTTTCTAAATCCCTGTTTCCCCACGTACAATCACTGATTTGGAGGAGTACACTAGTGACAACTCTTTGGAAACTCAAAGG
The DNA here is from genome assembly GCA_008921705.1 of Burhinus oedicnemus. NCBI lineage: Eukaryota > Metazoa > Chordata > Aves > Charadriiformes > Burhinidae > Burhinus > Burhinus oedicnemus. The sequence continues at coordinate 524,882 of VFFE01007818.1, forward strand.
ATGAAGTTATGATTGAATTGAAGAATTACAGTTTCTAACTTCCCCCTTTTCTACTGCAGAGCCCAGCTCCCCATTGTTTTTCATTTAGAGGAGAGATTAGTACCAACTGTGTTTAGCCTCTTATCTTTGCCCAACAAAGAAAGTTATATAATGTTTCAGGAAATGAGTTCAAGTGAAAATAAACCCCCTTTTCACAATGTGAAATGCTTAGGAAAGACTCTGGTTTGCCCATTCTGGCATCTTATGTTTATTCAGGACACACTTGGCACAGGCAGAGAAAAGCAAAGAACCTAAACTGTAATACTGAAGGACCAGCCTAGGGTTAAAAAATATTTTCATGCATAATAAATTCCTACAACTCTGTAAAACTGCCAAAGCAGGTGTCACTTCTGATAGTAGCAATTTTTGTGATGGTGCTGGTCTACTAGCATCTCAGTGGAGACAATCACAAATTCATCTTTTGGAGACAGAAGTGTTATTTCACAGGCATATCAAGTACAATATTAAGAAAACCAGGCATCTAAAAAGAATAGTGATATTCATGACACAAATAGATACATACCGCAGGGAAGATCTCTGGGTGTTTCAGGATGTGTGACTAAGCGGTAAGATACAAGAAATGGCAGCTATAGGGAGCACAATGCAAGCACTCAGAACCATTGTTTTTGAAATTAATGTTTATCAGTTTTCCATGAATCACCACCTGCACTTCAAATACCAGTGCTTGTATTCTTCAAGAGACTATAAATACACCCAGTTTATTTGGCTGTTCCGGAGAAAGCTGTGAAAAGGATGACATTTGTTCTTAATATATAGCAATGATGAAGAGTTGTCACAGAACTGAAACAACACATTTTTCTTTTTCTAGCTGTGAATGACAAAATACTTCTGTATGCTGTCACATCCCTTTCTGATGGAAGAGAGCCTTATCAGTCTGTTTGGTAGTAACACTCCTGAAGTTGTTTTGACTAGACTTTTTTTCCTTGTAATGACTCCAGCCTACAATACATCACATTAGTTATACTGGTTTGTGTTTTGTAACACTTGGTTATCTCCCAAGCTCAATATGATCACCAAATCAATATTATTTGTTTATTAGTTTAAATCTGCACAAACCCGTTCCAGTTAGTGGAGCTCTAAACCCTTTAGCTGGTATTTCACAAACATCAGTTGTCTCGTACTTAGAGCTACATTCAGATCAGGGAAACTTTTTCCTCCAAGTGAGAAAAGTAAGAAAGAGTCGAGTGGCTTGTGCACTACTACACAGCAGGACCAAGCAAGTTACCAATCCTTTTGTACACCACTGTCTTACAGGGAGGAAGAGTGTGGGGAGTCAAACTACTCAGCAACATGAACACGCAGAGGAACTGCTGGAGAGCAGACCTCTGTCTCTATCTCCAGGACCACTCACTTTCTTCCAGACTTCAAAGACAATGTAAAAAAAGCTTTGATCTTAGCAAAGATGCCTTTCCCATGCAGTGGGGGGAACCTGAAATCCACACATTAACTTCATTGTATTCAAAGTTATCCTAGAATGAATTTGGACTAACATATCTTTATCAAACATTTAAACAGAAAACAAATCATAGAATCATTTAGGTTGGACAAGACCTTTAAGATCATCCAGTCCAACCATTGACCCTACTCTACCAGGTCTGCCACTAAACCATGTCTCTCAGCACCACATCTACATGACTTTTAAACACACCCAGGGATGGTGACTCGACCACCTCCCTGGGCAGCCTGTCCCAATGTTTGATAACTCTTGCAGTGAAAAAATGAGTCTGTGCACAAAAAAGCACAATTAAGAATCCTGTGCATTTGAGTCCTGATGACAGGAAAAACTAAGAACTCAAGAAAAATAGACATGAGGCTACATTTCTAGTGTTATCTGAGGTCTACTGATACATTTGTCTACTTTCTAAGCACTGTTAAGAGAAAGAATTTGATATGAAATACGTAGTCTAGTCTTATCTTAAAGACAGGAGAAAGTCAGTTCTTTCCCCTCCCTTCCCACTTCATAAACAGCCCATTATCCACTCATTTGTCATGTTTCTAACATGTTAGCTTTAGCCTTTCAATTCACAGGGATTTGCACAAGCGCCTTTTGGTTCTTATTCACATAAATCCACGCACTACGAGATTTCACTTGAATTTCAGGTTCACAGTAGCCAGAATTGCCATGTCTTCAGCATCCTTCCTATACAATATAATTTCAAAAGACTAGATTTCTGTTTCTTTGAAGTGACCCTTAAAATGTTTCCCTACTCAGCCTGGCATATCATAGGGCAAATCAATAATACCACTGCACTGCAATTGTTTGATTCAGGTCAGATCTTCAAAAACCTGGAGGATACTTTGAACAGTGATAAAAGAATGCTGTATCAGCCTGTCCTCGATGTGCTGTACCAAGCTTGCTTTGTAGGAGACAGGCACTGGAATCTGGGTCAGAATGAATACGGAATTACAAGAAAACCACACTGAATTGTACAAGTTTTTCTACCATAGATCAATACAGCTTCCAAGAAATCAAAGGTTTTGAAGAAAAAGCAACACACTGCGTGCATACCTCTGAAAAAAGTCAGGTGGTAGTTGTATAATACACATACCTGAAAGGCTCAAAGGAAAAAACTTCAAAACAAGTATTTGTACATTTCCTTTTAGGGGAATTAATTTATGGGGCAAAATAGGTTCTTAAATACTTTAGAGTTGTGTTCTGTTATGTGTTACCTCTGAAGTTTTTTGGAGAGTGTCTGTATTTGTAATAAGAATGGTAAGTTGACAGTACAACTGCTTTTTGTAGGCAACCTTTGTAGATTAGAGATAGACTTCCGGAGCACAGACCAAATGCCAACACTTCCAGGCAGCAGCTATCACTGTTCCAAGAGATGAAGCACACAGATATCTTTCCTTCCTGCTGAAGCTGTTGGAAAGTTGTGGGGCTTCTGCCTTAGTCAGCACAAGCAGAGCCTGTTTTTCTCATTAATTGCACCAGCAGGGTATATAATAAATAGCTGCCTCAGAGGGGAGTGGGGTGAGAAGGGATAATATGAAAGAAGAGTCCAGTGTAATGAACTAAGTGTAATGAATAAAGTGTTTCTGTTTTAGCCTGTTCATTGTCTTGCTGGCATTTGTGAACAGAAGGAAGTAACAGAAATAACAGCCTTAGTACGCACCCAGTCACTAAAAGACTGGTGAGCTCTAGCATTTCCAAGGCACCCGTATTTAGCTCCTGTATGAATGCATGTTCCTGTTCCCAACCCTAAGACAGGGACACAGACCCTGTCCAGAGAGCTGCTTGAGTAGGGGTGTGCAGTCATGGTCACTAAAGAGAAACAGGCCCCAGGAGAAGGGAAACACCTTCTTTCAGAGTGACTTGATTCACCAGGAATACGTTTTTCCCCGGTTCAGACAAGAGAATATTTAGTGCCTGAAAATATGGATGAAATGGCTTAGAAATTAAATGAACTAAAATGCCCTCCTAAGCATTGTTGTTTATTTTCTTCCCTTTTCCTTCAGCTGCTCTAGTACAAGAGGAAGCTGCTGGAAATGGCAGATTCTGCTTTGTATGCATACATGCTTTCATAAACAGTGATAGAGAATCCAGGCCCCTCACCCTACAGGCAAGGAATTTTTCCTTTCTTTAAAATGAAAATTTTTAAAAGAAATCTTAATAGGAAATAAAAACATACTATTCTTCTGGGAACAGAGACTACTTACACCTGAGAACCAACCACCAAATGCTAGCCTTAAGCATCTTGTTGATGGATTTACAACAAAGGCTTAGAAGAGAGGTCTCCAAATTAATTCAAGGGTTTTAGACACCCAAATTATAATATAATTCAAGTGTGCTTTATTTCTTCAAAAAAACCCCAGCATAAGTATGCAATTCAAGGCCTAAAGTGCAAGCTTTGTACCCATAAAGAAAGTAGATTGATTTAGGAAAACAAGTTGTCAAACTGTTCCCTGCCTTACATTTTCTTTCCAAAGCATCGGAGAAGTACAACTTTTCTCCCAGGGAAAGTCTTGGCCAGTGCAAAAGCAGAAAGCTATCAGGTTTGCTGGAGATCAGCACCCTGCAGCATCACCAGGGAAAGAAGCAATGGCCCCTGGCTGCGCTTAAATAGGGCCCCAGGCACGGTGTGGAGGGTCACAGGTGGGGCTGATCACGGTTGTAAGGGTGGAGTAGGGGCTCTAGCAGATACATGCCATCTGAGCTTTGAAAATTACACTTCGGGCCCCATCCTTCCAGTTTTTGAGGGCATTTTCCCTGCTAATGTAGATGAAGGATGCTGCTTTCTGTACCATGGCAATAAAAGTCACTAAGAGGGAAACTTTCCAATAGGCCAGAAGGTTTTAGAAACATTGAATCTCACTGCTTGTCAGTGAAAGTTGTACTCTTAAATATATCCCTTAGATACGTCCGTAAATCTCATCCAGAGTGGAAAAGATTTCTAGAAAGGGGGATGAGAAGAGGAACACTTAAGGCTATTCCTTTTCCCAATGAAATCCCTCTGTCCTCTCCCCAGCACCCCAAAATCCCATGACAAGCCGCAGTTAAACGGCTTGAACCAAGCCAAGCGGACGCCAATGGGCCACATGTCAGCATGGCCGTAGGAGCCAGAAAGCATGACAATGAGAGAGCAGAAGAATAGGGAAGGAGTAATTTAAAGCAGGGAGGAAGAAACCTTCTCCCATGGGAAGCGATCATCTGTGCGCTACAGAACAGCCTTGTGCTCCACTTGCTGTCGGCTTTCGTCCTGCAGTCAGGCCGTCGTGGCCACCAGCATTGCTGGGCAGGCAGGCAGTCAGCACAGCATGGAGCTGGTGTGACCAGTATAGCCTCTCACGGAGCTTGTGTGACCAGTATAGCCCCTCTGGCTGCCTTCTGCAATGCATGGCATTTCCTGGCCAGAATGTCCTTTTGTACAGCTAAAATAAGCTGTGCATTCTCTTTTTAAAGTATCCCTCTGTCACTGTGTTGTTAAAATAACACCAATGTCCCTCCAGTCTACGGGCTACTGGTTAAAATCTGCTGTCAATTACCAAGCAAAATGTGAATGAAAAGAAGAACAAAATGTCTAACTCCATCAGTGTTGTTTTTCTCTTCTTCCCCCAGATAATAATACCTTAAAATAGAATGTCTTATTAACCACAGACCAGAAGGTTAATAAGTACATCAACAAAGCAAATGTAGTAAATTAAAACAATGCATTAACATTCATTAGTATTTCACTGTTGATTCCCAAACATGCTGCTATTGCTATTGTGTTATTCTCAGGCAATAATTGTTATGTCAAAAGATAGGACCCATATGGTTCAACGAGTTCCTCTGGGAGCTTCTGCTGTACGAAAGTCAATCAAGAATACGATTCTATAAGGAAAGATGTGGGCACGGGAGAGCTGCTGTCAGTATAGGCAACCCATGTGAGAGACTCAAGTGACTGTTTTAAATAAGTTTTTAAATCTAGGGAAAAAAGTGAGAGTTAGGAAACCGGCAATAAAATCAGCAGGTTTGTTCACAGTACGTAAAGCTCAAATGCCACTCTTTGCCAGACTGGATCCTGTTATCCTATCAAAGAAAATACCCTCTAAACACTTCAGGAAAAGTCAAACTTCTTACATGTTTTCCTGCCCATAATAACTGAGAATGCTGATCCAGATGAGCTAAAATGAGCTGTTTTGAACAGCATTCACCCTCTGAAATACCCAGAGTCTTTAGGTAAAGCCTGAATAGATAGACGGTGGCTGATGTACCGCATTGAATATCCGGCTGAACTTGTCTGCCATGAAACATTGAATCCTGTCTTACAACTCAGGTCTTCATGGTAAACGTTTAATCCACATCATTAAGTTCTAAGGCATTATAACATACAAGATGTACAAATCTCTCAGCTGCCTCTTCTCATTCAGCTGCCCTCATCCTCACTTATCTCCTGACCATCCGGCTGGAAGGAGTCAGGACAAGCTGTGGTGGCTGTGCAGTGGTCCTGAGTTTCGGTGCCATCCGATGTCCGCCTGGGACTTGGTGTCGCAGCAAGCTCCCGAACCCCCTTTGTGGATTGATCCCTGCAGCACCCAGCTCAGAGCAAGCACGTCTGCACAGCGGGCATTTGCCTAGTGCTCTCTGCAGCATCTCTTTCTCTTCCCTCACATCTTTGCCTCCTCTTCTTTTCTCCTACAGCTTTTCCCTCCAGCCAGGAGCGGAGCGGAGCCGGGCTGGGTCCAGCTTGCTCTCACCTCCCGTGTCTCAGGCCAAGCTGCAGCTTCCAGCAGCCCCCGCGCGCCTTTGCCTCTGGCTGACTCGTGCTTCCACTGAGGGTTTATTCCTATCGCTGTTGTTGATTGTAGGGTTTGGGGGGCCATACAAATGAAGAGAAGAAGGGTTTTGAAGCAACACTTGGATTACCTCATCGCCTTTGTATTTTTACATATCCTTCGCAAGTTCATTATAAATTACAGTGTGCTCCTTACTTCACTATTTTAATAGCACAAGCTGTTTTGCCTAGCTCTATCTTGCTGTTCTATCTGGCAGTTTGTATTTACCAGGCACACACGGGTTGTGAAAAGAGTTGCGTAAGCTGGTTTCTATGGTAGGTTTCTATTCACCATCTGCTTGACTGAAAAAATATCTTTTTCAGTTAACACACTGGGTCTGATGTTCGCATCTTTTGTTTCCTTCCAGATGCAATCTCAGAAACGTAGGAGGGGCTGCAAGGCTTTGGGGGGGAGGAAAGGCCTTTTCAAATAGCCCTTTTACCCAGCTAAGAAACACATTGTCCCCGCTTGAACACTGCAGGAAGCTTAACGTCCTGAAAAGCCTCTTTCCCTGTACCCAGCTACTTTCCATGGCACCCGCCTTATCATAAAGGAGATAAAACTGTAAGGTTCTTTCTATATATACATCCACCCTGTTTCTGGGCTGGTTTTCAAAGGAAACCAGGGTCTGTGCTCCCCATCACTTTGTTCCCATCCTTCCCGAGCTGCTGTTGAGCCACTGGGCTATTTCTGCCCTGTTCAGAAGAGGGGGAAAAAAACCTAGGTTCCCACACATTTCACACAAATGCAGCTGGGAAAGGGGAGAGGCCTGTTAATGACCCCAACGAGAGATGTGCCAGAGTGAGAGCCCACCCCTTGCTAGACACCGGGGAGGCCACGCTGGAGAGGGATGCTCTGAATGTCCTGTTCATGGGAAGTTGCTTTAAATGGAACTTGCAGCTCAGCAGACACAAAAGCATCCAAGCAAGTCCATAGGAAACTGCTCACGGGACTGCCTGTTTCCAGCAAGTCTCCCTGGCTAAGAATATCAAACAGGGACTGGGCAAGTGGAGCTTCTCTAGAAGGTCTGGGATGGGCAGCAGCAATAGCGGCACAAGTGATGCATGATGAGATGTGTATTTTTGGATGACAGAAAACCACAGTCCTCAGGAGGAAAGACTTCTGTTTTCCACAGCTGCATGAGGCAGTGGAAAGTGCAGGCTGTAAGATAACAGGTTAACAGCCGGAGGAGCTGAGGGCAGGCGTGCAGCCTATACACCCCAAAGCAGTCCCGGACCTGTGATTCATCCAACACCCGCCGCTGCGGCTTTTGCCAGGCAAGGGGCATCTGCAAAAACAAGGGCTGCTGATTCACTTCAGCGAGCGTTTCTGAGCACAGCCTCCCGATGGCCGAGCTGCGTGAAACAGCGTGTGCGAAGGCGCTGGGGGTGGCACGCCGCCTCGGCCCCTCCGCGCCGGCAGCACAGGGTGTTCCCCGCACACCACCTCTTCCTCTCATTCAGCATGGGGAAGGCATTGCCGTGTGCTGGTGCCTGGCAGCACGCCGCTGTCGCCAGGGGTCTGGCAGCTTCGCCAGCCCAGCTCCAGGGCAAGGAGCACACGTTTCTTTTGGAGGAAAAAGCTAAACCGCCCCCCGGCCGTGCTCTCTGGGGGAGAACTGGGCAGCCACAGCAAGGAGAGGTCCACAGGCCAGCGCCAGCAGCAGTCCCCCCACGGTGTCCCAGGCATTGGCCCGATGGACGGGTCACCTGGAAGGTGACCCCAAGATGATGCACAAAGTCCTTCTGAGGCCCAGCTTACCCCCTACATGAAACAGCCTGGGTGCCCCTATGCCATGTGGCTGTTCACGAGACGTAACGCAGCCTCATCTGTTCCTCAGCATATCCCACTGGCAGCTGTCATTCACTGCCAAAAGTATGTTAGGATGTTTTGATCATAATGTATTTTCTTCTCGTATGCTGTTCCCTCAACCATGGCCCACTGCTTTCTCATTTGCCCTGGGAGAAATATTATATATGCTTCAAGCATAGCACAGGTACAGGGCTGAATCTTTTATTTTTAAGCTATAATGAACTAAATTTTTAGAGGAGAAAATCCATCAAGGTAGCATCTGCTCTCACGGTGCAGAGGAAGCATACGCCTCGTGCAGGAGAGGAAGCTGTCTCCAGGCTCTCTTCTCCCTGGGCTGTCACCTTTTACAAAGACAGCGCAGTGGGCAGCCAGCAGCCAGCGAAACGTGCGGGATCAGGTACCCTTACATCGGAGCAGCAGGCTCTGACCATGAAGCCATGAATCACTGTGGTGCCTTACTGTAGAAAAAGGTGCACACCCTAAAAGGTTTGGGTAATTTACAGAATTGTTTTTGCAATCTACGGTTTAAAAACCAAACCAACAAACTTTAAACTAGAAAGTAATTGTGTGTCTTTTACCCTAAAAAGAGAAAGAAATATGGGAACAGGGGAAAAGTGTAAATTTTTGTTTCAACAAGCCTCAAGTCCCACACAGCTGGAGGGGGTGGGGGGGGGGGGGGGGGGAGGCCCAGGGTAACCAAATCAAAACTTACTTGGAGGGTTATGGCTTGTTTACAAGGTTCAGCCAGAGCACAAAGCACAGAGAAAGCATCTGGCCACAACTACTTCGTGCACTTTAGCAGCCTGCAAATGAGATCTAAACCCAAAATAATCAAACAAAACAATTTCCAGAAGGAAAGTTTTCTGTTGAAACCTCCTGACTGCTCAGCAGCAGCACCCAGACTGTGTTTTAATGATCATTACCCTTTCTGAAAGGCTGGGGAGCTCTTAACACAAGCTGTACCTGCCTGTCCGCAGGCACCCAGACCTCCTTGCGCCCATGATCACAGCCCAGCTCCTCCTGGGAACATTAAGCAAAAGGAGATATAAAATACGTCCCTCTGTCATGGCCTTGACAGCTCATCAAGTATGCTTTTTGCATTTAAATACATCAGGGAAAGTTTCTGTGCCCTCCAGAAATCTTCCCGTCACTGGGGCTCTTTTGCTGTTTGATGGAAACTCTGTCTCGCAGGCCATCGGTGGCTGAAGCTGTAAAGCCACCTGCCTTGGGAAGTTACAGGTACAGAGATAAGGCAACAGCAGAAGGTCGCAAAGAAAAGTTTAAGTGGGAGAAATAATGGTGCTGCAGTTAAGAGACTAATCCCCTGCAGAGATTCACCCATCTGCCTTGGCGGTGCCTCACCACAGTCTGGAGGAGGCAAACATCGTAGGCTGAGCCATACATGCTTCAGTCAATCGCTTTATTTCCAGCCCTGGTTAGAAGCATTGTATTCTGTATGAAGCAATAAGAGTCAAGTCTGGAGGACCAGGACATTTTAAAAAGGCACTTATATGTATTTATGTGCAGTCATTTATGAAAACCAATTCTGTCACTGGTATGCGCTGAGGTTGTTGAGCACCGTTTGTGTGAATCATAGGGCTAGGCCAGAAATTACATGAAAAAAACCTTACACCTTTAAAAAAAAACAACAATAAACAACAGCAACAAGGAAAAAAGACCGCCTATCCCACAGCTATTCCTTTTGCAGGCGTGAGAGGCTAGACCTGCAATCACAGCGAAGGTCAGTGTGGGAACGCCTGGCAGTTGCTCCCGCTGCAGCCAGCAGCTGCCAGAGCTGCTCCAGCAAGACGAGGTATTTCTTACGTCTCCACCCAGACACAGTGTCTCCTACAGCGGTTTTATTACATCTTTCGTGAAAAACTTCAAATGAAGCAGATTCCTGAAGGCTGTCCTCCAGCAGGTGGAGCACAGCCTAGAGAGAGGTAGGTGTTGGGTTTGGGCCACAGTGCCCAGCTGCGTAGGAGGTCTGGGAAGGAGTGTTTGGATACAGCTCCTCTTCCCGAGAGGATCATGCCGCTATATCCATCGTCTGCCAGTCAGTAAAGCTTTCTCAGGGAGTGTTCGTTTTGGCTCTGAATGGGATTATCCACTTCCCACTGCCTCCTATATACAGTCTATTCATTAGATCACCTGTCCTGGAAGAACGTTTAGTTCTTCACTGTCAGTTTTTGCTTTGTGAATTAGCTGGGTACTAACACCAGTTTTCTCGTTACCCTACAAAAAGACTTGCACCATAATAATACTGAAGTCATTTGTGTATATAATCTTACAGTGAGGTTCGGTTTGAGGTCCATCTCAGACTTTCTCTTGCTGCTCATCTTTAAACCTGAGTGCATGTTTTACACTCTTACTAAGCGGCAGCTTAAGGCGAGTTTTTCTTCATTCATGATGAAACATACCTTTTGTCATGAAGGTCTCATTCAAAACAGAATGAATCACTTTTCTTTTGCTGTCTAAAATCTTTTTTCCAATAAATTCTATTTTTAATATGGTTTTTACCTTCTGAAATCTAAAACCATGCAATCTTTACTTCCCAAATATTTTTAATTACGAACCCGGTGTTGTGAGTAGTAACATATACAAAACACACAATCTGCCTGCACCCAAACCCAGGCAGAGGTGTAAGCTCTCTCCAGAGCATCCCCAACCAAGACAGAGGCCCTGCCAGTGCCAGCAAGGTGCAGAAACGCCTTGGCCGTCTCAGGGCTCTGGCTGAGCAAGATCCTGGCAACATCTGCTCTTATTGTCTGCCGAGTTGCTTGTTTTGGGATAAGATAGGTATGCATGGGGTACGTGGTGTACAAAGAACTATTGCTCGTTTTTCTTCATGAGATTCGTGGCTTCGGTTCCCTTTGTGAGGCCCAGCTTGCACCCAGCCCTGGGAGACGAAAACCACCCTGAGAACAGGGAGAGTCTAAATCAAATCTTCTGACAAGACTAAATGGGACGCTCACGCAAACAAGAAAGAAATGCTTATGCACCTGTGCTTAACAGGTATATATCTCTCTGTGAATAAAAATAGAAAGTACATTTAAAAAAACCCACTTCTTCCTGACAAAAGTAGTGGAATTAGTTCTGGAAACAGATCTTTAGAGAACGATGGCAAAATCCTCCTGCAGTTTTCCCATGCCATGGCAAGTGAGTTTCAGCAGGAGTAACAGGACATGCAAGTGCATTTGTAAATATGCATCTGTAAATTAATGACTTACAAGTCACTAGGTATATTGTAGACTGAAATAAGAGAGTTCAAGCAATGTTTGACATTGACTTTAAAGCTGCTTTAAAATAAACTGGAGCACAATTCTGAAGAAGAGTTCAGCAAAACATTTTCAATATGTCAGACAGACTAAGTTTTACTCTCTTGCTTCCCAGAAGATGCAGGGTTGCTCTCTAATTTCCAGGGGAAAATCACATGTAATACAATCCTTTGGTAAAAGGGATTGAACTCAGGGTGCAAAGGAAAACAAACTTCATTTCACAGGCAAAGGTTAAACAAAAATTCTTCTATTAGAAAACACATCAGATATTAACAGAAAGAGGGAATTACAGCTACAATAAAAATAAACCAAGAAAAAACAAAAAAATAAACATGTTTTTCCTCTGGAAAAATGTAATATTCTGTTCAAATAATGAAGGGAACTTCCAGCTTATTTTTTCCTTTTTTTTTTTTTAATTTTTTAAAGACCTTAAGTAAGCGGTATATGTTCTAATTTCTCCCATTCATGTTCTGACGATGGGCATCTCTTTTTTTCCTGCCAGAGCATAATTCCCTCCATCTGTCCCAACTCCAAAGTCCACACATATAAAATCAGCCTCTGCAAAGCAGCAGGATATTACAAGAAGCTCACTTTTATCTACCAAGACCAATGAAACATGAAGCTTGCATGTTAAAAAGCATTAAAACATGTGTCCAAAACCAAAATTGATCCTACCATATGTTTTGAGGCTTTCACCACACGATACCACCAACTAAGAACACATTTTCCTGCCTAGGAAGGCAATTTTTCCACATCAGCTTAGTGCTGCCGTTTTTTGGGCAGGAGCACATTCGTTGTGCTTCTTCACCTTATTTCTTTGATGTGTCTATGTTCACTGCATTTTGTCCGGTAGAGCACTGTTTTTTGGAGCCTGTAACCTGACCACTTCCCAGGAAGCCCATAAGAGCAGTCATGCTCTAGCTCATGCTTATCATGTGTGAACCACCACTTCTTTGGGTCTTTAATACTAATTAACCAAACAAATAATAAATTAGATTTAAAGGGAAATCTTTGGGGAGGAAAGAACAGATTTGATTTAATTACAACGACATATCTTGATTATTTTTTGTATTAATACTAAGAATCTGCACTTAAACAAGTAATCTTTGTCCTAATAATTAAGATCATTTGTCCCTACAGGTTATTTCCTGCCTGAAACTGAGGGCTGTTGCTGTGCGAAGGTGGAAAGCTGAGCCGGTGAGAGTGGGAACAGAGAGACAGATTCTCATCACAGCATTGCCCAGCTCCCACGCAGGAATGCACCTTCTTCCCAACAGGAAAACCTTGTTGCTGATCACTCCAGGCTCACCCGCAATGCTATGAGCGTCTGTGAGGGCTCTTGGGGGGCAAAAACCAGTGGGCATGCCAAGTTTCTGGGGCGTCGGGAGGAAAACCTGGAGACTCTAAAAGCAAAGCAGGGAGCAGGATATCCGTGCAGCTCCTCGTCTCCTGCAGTTTCCTCTGGCACTTGTGAACTTACAGATGAGCTCCGCAGAAATGCTGGGACAAGCAAGAATCTCTGTTCCACTGCCCACTAGCAGATACAACTTTTTCTTACCTGTGAGGCTGGAACACCCAAACCCCACGTGTCTCGTCTCTCATCTTTACTTAGGCAAAGATCCCACGTGGGAGACACATACGAAAAAACACATAAAAGCATTTGAACTATTCCCATAAAGCCTACACTGGTATTCAAGAAAAGGTTGGGCAGACCTTGCTCCTGCATGAAGAGGATGGACTCCGTGACCTCTCAAGATCCCTTTCAGAGCTTCCCCTCTGTGTTGATGTTTATAATTACTGGACCATGTCTCTACTTGCACTTTTTCACTAGAATGATGCTTACACATTTTGTAAGGAAATGTGCACCATAAAGGCAGTTGCATATTGTTATTGCTATTGTTATTGTTATTGCTATTGTTGTTATTACTATTATTGTTGTTGTTACTGTTATTATTATAATCCCAGTTATTATTATTAACTTAAGAACTGGTGAAAGATGGATCATGGCTCCTCAGAAATGTGAATAATGTTTTTCTCAGGGGCTTCGATGGCCCAAGCAGTATCTGGAAATGAAGGAGAGGAACAAATCAGCCACAGCAGAGATGCAGCTGCAGAAAAATATGAACCTATTAACTGCAGCACCACCAAGTGTCAGTATTGAAAATACCACATACTGGAAAAATACCAAATTTCTACAGGAATTGCGGGAGTGAACATGTAAACTTGTTGGCACCTAAATGCAAACAGTTTTATTTTAAAAGTTTTTGAAGCGCTGTGTCAATGTTTGCAACCTGTAAGCCTTCTTCCAAGCGTCAAGATGCGTTATGTTGTGTCAAGTTAGTATTAGCACTTTCAGAAAACAAAATATATTTCCAATTAATAAGGGAATACTTTAAATAGGAATTTAGATTTAAAACTTGTCAACATTTTGAATGGGTTCATGTTTGTTAGCTACATATGCACAAGCACACACACAGCTACTCAGCAGCCGTCGTATGCTGCCATGTCTGCAAGAGCCACAGCTCTCGGCACAGGTGGGGATTTGCTTCACCGAGCAGAGACGGGCGCAGCACGCGGCAGCCACCAAGGGATGCTGTTTCAGTGAAAATCTTTCTCTTTTGTAAGCGTGTTATGTTACTGTAGGTGTGTCATAGCTCCTTTCTTGCATTAGACAACTCAATTGCACCTGGGTCTCAAGAGTCACGTTCTCTGGCCACATGCTGACATGTCTGGATGTCCCCTCAGGGCTCTGGCTCAGGCGAGACGGGACATTGTCATCGGGTCCTGCCAGAGGCTCACATGGAGCTAGGTACGTGCTTTTGCCTTGTCAACAACTGTCAAGGACTACATATCTATGACACCACCACTTTGTTTTTTCGGGGTATAGTAAGTAAGAACAATGATTGATGGCTTTTTTGATTTCCAAGCAACGTGAGATTCTCACTCCCTTACTGTTCGCATTTATCTACAGGTGCCTTTACATGCTACACAAGACAAGCCAAAGAAGTGTCCTTCTGCTCCTCAGAGCTGACTGTGCTGGTTGATGCAAGATCAAAATCTTCAGCTGGAATGGAGAGACAGAGCACTGGCAGGTAAAACAAAGACACCCTCATAACCCACGTATTTCCATGGTACATTTTGACAGTAAAACACTAGCTATTTTTTTCATTATTTTCACATCCTAATTTCTCTCATCTGGCTGCAGCCACGCTCTGCTGTTCGTGCCAGTGCCAGTAGCTGTGCTCGCCCCTGCTGAGCACCTCTTCCTTGGCAGAGCTGGGAGAAGGGGGAGCCCCATGTTACTGTGGCTTCCCAGCCCGCTCGGCTCAGGGCTGCTCTGGCTGCTTCGCCCCTGCAGCAGCCTGGAGCGCATCTTTGGCCTTCTGATTAATTATGTCACCTTCGGAAATGGGACGTAGGCTCCCAAGTCACTTGTACAAGCCTGAAAATGTTACCATAGCTCATGTGTGAAAGCGGAACTCACGGCTGTGGAAAGGAGAGCACTGAGGGCAAAGCCCCGTTTCAGAGTGCTGTTGCCAGGCAAGATGAGCTGGATGACCATACTCCACACTTTCCTTGGAGCCTCTGCCCTATGGATGTCCACGGGAGCCTGGAAATCACCAGCACCTGCTGATCTGTATTGTATGTGTTTTCTGGATATGGATTCCCTGTCCTGTTTTTCAAAGACAGATTCAGGCATGGATGTGTCAGCTGGCTTCATGACTACATGAAGCAGGGTGGAGAGTTCTCTCTCCTTTTATTTCTGATATTCCTGATCATGATTTGCTCAAAATACAACCACATACATGTGCCATCCTCTGATTAATCCAGGTTCTCCTGGTGATTTGCACAAACAACGCTCCCATGGCAAACGCCTATGATCACATCAATTGTTCTGCTGAAAGCCCTCGGTGAAAAATGGGCCACGTGTAGCACCCACTACTGAATGCCATGTCATAGCAAGCCATTCAATGCCTAACGTCTACTAAAATTATCATGTAGACCAAGCACCACCTGCTGCCCAAAAAATTAAGCTCTTTAAATCCATAACTACAAACCCCAAGCTAACTGCATCAGGCTTCATCAAATAACCTGAAGTAACCGGAAAATAACCTGCTTCTGCAGATTTCCAAATCTTAACACTGGCCCTGACCAAACCTCAGAAATTCATGGCTGCTTTGAAGTTAAGTCACGCCTATCAGTACTATCCCTATGTGGGCTTTGAAATGTGTAGTGCTGCTTTCTACTCTGTAACCAAACAAGAGCCCTTAAGCAGGTAAGATAAAGTGTTGCTTAAGCTACCCCAGAATTAAAAATATCAGATTAGATTCTCCTCACTTCAGCTTGGTATTCACTTGTACGGCTACCAGAAAACAAGCCTGGACCCTAATGTTCAGGAGAGCTATCCAAGATATCAGGATGAAACCTTTACTTCATACTAGCTCTTACTCGTCTTTGAGGAGACCTTGCAAGAACACAATGTAAACCTGACCGTGCAGTCCTTGTTCTCTCAAACTCTCCTATAGCCTTCACAAAAGCATAGCAATGCTAGTCCTACCCCAAAATTAAGAATAAGACATTCAGATACCTATCTTTAAATATCCTCAAATGATCTCATGAGCCTTTGCCAAACACAGCAGGAAAGATACCTCTGTAAGCCTTACTTTCACCACAGGAAACTACCTCTGCGATCTGGTTTTCCTAAACTTGACCTGAACTGCCCTGTTGCCCAGTAGTTTGAATAAAACCATTAAATGTCTTCGGATCTACCTTCCCTTTACCTCAGGCAGCCTTACCACATATAACAGGAAGATGCCTCCAAATTTTCTCTTCCAAACCCTAAACCGAGTTGTAACTGTCGGCCTACAAGAGCTTAAACACCTATGGCTCCTCCAAGTTTAACAACCAGGCATTCATATATGACTGTACCAATCTCAGGGCTTTGCAAAAACGAGCAGAAAACCTGCAGCACTTATTTTCCCAGATCCTAAACTTAACATCAACCTCAACCCCTCCTTTAGATTTATGAAACCTCAAATTTTACAAATAAAGCATTTCTCAGGGCCAGTTCACTGCTTATCCGCGAGAAACTTACTAAACAGAGGAGGAAAACGTGTCCCTGTCCCCACACCTTACTTTCCAAACTTGCCGCGTGCTCAGCTTTCCAGGTTTAAAACCGTCCCAAACCCAGATATTGGCATTTTCTGCAACGCTCTTCGGCCGCGACGCGGCGTGCTGTCCCGCCAGCCACAGGCTGGGTACTCCCCAGCCAGAGGGAAACAATCCTTGAAGTGTCCAGGCGGCACCTCTGAACGGAGGGGCTCTCTGCGCCGGGGCTGGCGGGGTTCGGGGCGGGCTCAGCCCGGCTGCCGGCGGCTCTCCCCGCCGCCCGGGAGATGGAGCTGCGCGCCCGGCCATGCCCGCGGCTCCCCGCCGCCCGCTGCCGCAGCCGCCGTGAGTGACAGCCAGCAGCCCGCCTTTAAACACACTGCAATTATCTAAATCCTAATCTGACCGCTCTATGCCGGTTTATTACTTTATAGCAATCAGTTGCGGTGCGCGCAGCGCTAGGGGCTGACGGCTCTAGGTCGCCAAGCTGCCCGTGTCGCTAGCGCTTCAGCCGGCAGCAGAGCTGAGCTCCGACCAGAAGGCAAGCAGCAGATGAATAATACTGAAAATACCCCTTTCAGTCGATAATAATCTGAAAAAGAAAGGGAAATTTAGTAAGGCAAGCAGAAACCAATACAGCTCGTACATGATGATAGCAAAGAAACAAAATGTGGTATTCAAATCTGAGGAAAAGAGCCCAAATTCATCCAAAAATATGCAGAGATTGATTTTTTTTCAAGAGGCACACTATATGAAACAGAAGATATTAAAGTTGCTTACTAAGATAAACATTCAGATGCAACACCATAACCAAACATTAAAATCACATGCAAAAATAAAAAATTACTTGAAAAATGAAAGCTAAATTTAAAAAAGTATAAAAGTATTTCACTGAGGCATATGAGAATTAACATCATTTAAATAAAGCCAGAAGAAAACTAGAAAATGTCTTCCTGGAGCACAGAAAAAAACCCGAACAAGAACAGGTAACATATAAGAAATGAATAACAGATGGGCCAACTGGAGGATTGTGCTTAATGTAATTAACATTAGCACTTACTGGTAACGGTTAATGGTCCTATACCATCACACATCCCAAAACAAAGCCTGATCAGGGATGCATCAAAAGACATGAAGTGAACCCTGAGGCTTAAGTGCCATTTGGATCATGTTGAAGATATTTTCATCAGTCTGCATGAGAAGCTACAGCTATTGGAGAGAAAGAGATATGAACAAGTTTCCACCTTGTAATCTCTACATTTTCTGTAATAACTACCCTTTTCCACCAAAATATTATATACGGTTAATTTCTTCTTGTCTGTCTCTAACTGCTGCTGACTCTGAAGGACTGACAACCCTTGAGCTCTCATTCAACAGCAGGAACCTATCTGAAACCACTGCTTTGCATTTTAAGACAGGAATCTGCTTTTCCTGAAATTCAGCGTGAAGCTAAAGAAATCTTTACAATTTACCAGATAGGACTTTAAAAGTTGAAAAGGTTCATGTCACTAGAAAATCCTTTGTATTTTTCACTAAAGTTTAAAAAATGTGTTTCCATGTGTAGATGAAGAATTGCCTTTTTTCAGTCAGAAATACAGCTGTATTCAAATCTACTTGATTGTCCAGTCAGAAAACAGCAATTATAAGTAATAATTCCCAGCAAAACCCTTTTTGCTCATAAGGTCTTGTATTTGAAAGCTCAGCAGTGTTGTAGTCTGATAAGAGGACTTACTTGAGAAAATGGCAATGTGCTTGTAGGGAATAGGCAAACTCAGACAGCATTCACTAGGTATGATGGGTGGTTGACTTTTAGCCTCTTCATCACCATGCTTGAGAATAAAATGAAAAAAAAAAAAAAAGAGAAGTCTTTCCTTAAAGCATATGTTATCCAGGAGAGGTACCTTTTGAATTTTTTTCTATTCACAAACTCAAAGCCAGTTTGTGAATCTGTGTTTTCCTCTTCCTAGGACCTATCTGTAGGGCAGGTTCTTTCAGTGCCATCTTCTTGTAGGCATGATCATTAGGAAGACCGTGGCACTGAAGCTGGTGTAGGGATGAGAAGATGAAACGTCAACACAGATATTTATTTCTGGCAAATCATGAAACAGAATGACACAATCTAGTGGCAGGGTTTTTTTCTGCATATGTATTGTGTCATTTGTACCATGCATTGTCATCCTTCAATACATACACATATACATACACATATACATATACATACACATATAAGAATTTACTTATAAACAAATAAACGGAGCACATAAAGCATTGCTATTTCACATCTAGAATATGCGAGAAAGACTTTCATTCAAACAAATGCAAATGTGAAAATATCTTTTTAAGGGGAGTTAGCTTGATTATTTTTACCATTTAATAAATATTTCCTCTATTTAGTACACAGTAAAAGGATATGCCCATCTTCTCTGCCAGAGAAAACAGACAATTTTTGCGGAGAGGAGAGGAGAGGAGAGGAGAGGAGAGGAGAGGAGAGGAGAGGACAGGACAGGACAGGACAGGACAGGACAGGACAGGACAGGAAAGCCTTTATCATCACTTTATTTGCTGACTTTACAACAACCTCTCTTGTGTCATCTTCAAGGATGTATGTGCTGAGATGAACTGAAGACAGAGGTGGAGAGAAAGAGAAACTTGTGCTTAGATATTACTGCAATTCCAGAGCAGAACCAAGCATCCATAGACAGAATCCTGCTCCCATGTATGGCTAGCAGGGTCCTGAATGACAAACAGAGGAGACCATTCAGGAGACACCAATGCTACTGCTGTGAGCCTTGATGGTCCCTGCAGACCATGGAGCACAGTGGTACCTCTCTGCACGTTTTAATTGTGCAAGGCGACTGGCAGCTGGTATAAATTGGAGACATTCTTCATCTTCCCTAATTTATTTGGAAAGTTGATTGGGAACGCAGTAGGTAAATGAGCACAGAAATGACTTTAAGTTACCTTGTTTCGTTGCCTCCCCCCACTCCTCCCACTCATCTGCACAGCACTGCCCTCACCACCATTCATCTCTCCGCCACAGCAGTAATACGCCTAAGTGAACTGTACAGGTGCTCCATTTCTTTTCTGTTGCCTGTATGGAGCAAAATATTTGATCGAATCTATTTTTTTCACTTAATTTAATATTCTAATACCTATATTTCATTGAAGGCTTCTTTTCAGTCCCTTGTAAACAATCTCACATCATGGTCAAGAATACTATCTCCAATTTGCATCTTAATACAAATAAATTAAGATGTGTTCTCTTGCCGTTAACAAGAAACAAAACAAAAAAAGCCTTGCTTAAGTTCATTGTGTTTAACATAAGGGTTACATAAGAATTCCAGGCATTTAAAGAAAAGAGGTTTTCTTCTGTTTATAGAAAGGATTCATAGAAAATACTAAATTCTGTAATCAAATAAATGTTAGCATTAAGGTTATTAGAACAAGCCTCTGATGGTTGAAAGTGATTGTATATTGATCATGTTGGCTGCACCTTGGAAGGAGGACTTAGCTGCAGAGATGCAAGAAGTCCTGTGTCACTAGTGATGGATCCGGAACGCCACCTTCTCTGAGTCTGATAATGACTCTTGCATGTTTCTTCCCAAATATTGCTTAGTGGATCCTTTTACAGAACCCCCTCCAATCTGGTCTGAATGATCATCAGTATCTCACTGGATCTTCCCCATGGAACTTGCTAGTTTGGTGTCTAACTAAAACAATGCTGTTGCCCAGATGAATGAAAGCTACCATCTCTTCAAAATAAAAATGTAAATCTAAGCAGCCTTGTGCATCTCTTCTTCAGAGTGAACAAGCACAGGTGACACATGAGTGTGAACTTGGAGTGAGAAGGAAACACATTGCAGATGGACAGTGCAGTGGGTAGGATGACATGGGCTTAAGCCATCCAGGGAGACTTCAGTATCACTGGAGACATCTCAGGGATGAGCCATTCAGAGGTCCAAACTAGGATAGGCAGGAATTCCTTTCTGCCACTAGCTGATGCCTACAAAGCTAAAAACAAGGAGAAGGACAGAATAATGTAAACATAATAACACAGTGTTCCCATACTGGACCAGATCAAAGGTTCATCTAGCCTGCTAATCATATTTTCAGCAGGTCCATCCTGGATAGTCTAGCAAGGAGGAGAAAATGGTGCAGTTCCATCAGACACGATGGCTCAATGCAGTACCTCATTGCAGCAGAAAAAGCGAGGCTCTCCTCCCACTCGCTTTTCACCTCCCCCCCGTCTTTATTCTGCTCCTGGCTGTGCATTCCTGCCCCTTACCCTGCACTTGTGAAGGCGCTTGTCAGGTCTTCCATGAGCCAACGTAACCTATTCAGTGAGGAGGAGTTTTCTAAACTGAGTATCACAGGCACCAGATCTGGTTCAGGTGATGGAGCGGATTACACCACCAAGAGCAAAGGGAAGAGAGAAATAGAAAAGGAGGCAAAGGGAATGAGCCCTCCTGTCTGGAGCAGCAGCAAGCTGTTACATTTATCTGACTGCAAGGCAGCAAAATTGAAGCATTTATCTATTTCAAAAGCTTGGTGAGATAATGCCTTTCTTCTAGCACTGTAGACTTGTGAGCTAGAAGATGTGCAAGTAACCACACTAGTTTTACTGAGATCCCTCACATGCTTGACATTAACCGTGCACCTACATTGTCACATTTGGGCTCGTTTTCTCAGAATGAATTCCTTAATCAAAGGGTGGGAATACAACAGTGCTGCTGCTGACAGACGTCCAGACCAGCTCTGCAGCACTGCTGCTTCTGGTTCACAGCTCTCACACACATTTGTTCCATCACCTATTGAATGAGCTGCCCCAAAATTTCAACAGATAATTTGAAATCAAGATGATCCAAGAAACTTATAACTACTTGTGGATATATAGTAAAAGAAATGGACTATAAATTATCTTTGAACTTGATTATATGCCTAACACACCAGCTGAAATTGCCAAGAGTCCATAATTATAGCTATATTTTATCCTTTTCAAGCATAATTTACTATAGAAATACAAATTTCTCAGAGGTAAAGGTTCTTGCTATTGTGAACCTTGAAACTAGTTTAAAAAACCAACCAACCAAATGAACAACAAAGTAGCTGACAGTTGCTTTTGAATTCTGGAGGGTTGTTTTGTTTTGTTTTTTAATGAGATTTCTCCCTCTAAATCAAAATCAACATGGACAACATCAATCTTTAAATTCATTTTGGACTGAATATGTAGTCCTTCTATTTACTGATAGCTTTGCAGAGCACCAGTCTACCTAGAGATGCCATGGATAGAGAAGAACTACAGATGATAGTTTGGAATAGATCTTTGAAAATACATCATAACGGTATACTCTATATTTCTGCTTCCAGCAACACTTCCAGTCAATTTTAGAAGATGCTAGGTCTCATTCTCCATTGCCCTGCTGTTGGTTTTGAGGTTTTCTGTGTTGCCAGAAAGATTCTGCCAAGGAAGAAGTGCCAGCATAAATGTACAGAAATGCAAAAAACAGATTTGTTCCCCACTGCTTTATATTTCACGTATTGTCAAATACAGCTCTGCAAGCCACCTGAAGAGTGTTCGGTGAGAATTCTCCACTCCCATCAGGAGGGTAGGTTTAACACCTCCTTTCAACAGTGACTGTGCTCTGCAAAACAGTGGAGAGGAGGGTTATTTACCTGTTCTTGTACAAGTGAACATAAACAAGTGGATGCTCTAGCAAACTGACAATAGACTACTAACAAAGGGCCAGATGCTCTTATCCTCTTACAAGGGTGAAGAGGGGCAAAATGAGTAAATATTTATATTATCATAGCGGCATGTAACTGGAGCTCAGTTGTGGAGGAAACAGTGATTTACCAGCATGTTCCTCCTCTCCGGGGAATCCACATAAACCAAGCAACGGTTCAGCAGTGAGAAAAAAATTCTGACAGAAGGACTAAGCCAGATGAGAGCACTACAGGTTTTCAGGACATACTTTTCTCTGGGCTTGGAAGATGACTAGCAAAGAGCCATGTTTTCCTGGGCAAGAGTCACCACAGATAAACATGAAAGGTCTACCTGAGTACATGAGAGAAGTGTACGTGCATCATAGCATAGCCTCAGCCCCAGCACCTCAGAAATCTTCTCTCCTAGAGCCCTGGGCTAAAGCCCTGTGTTCAGGACCTCTCCATGCAAGATGACTCCATCCAGAACATCCTCAGCTATTGCATCACTGGCTGCTCATGCCGTAACTCCACTAAGGCCAGCCTTCCTCTAAAGGGTACCTGGCAGGCTACAGTGTGTAGATCATTCCTCATCTACTGTTTTTTTCCAGCTTGTCCACAATTACTTAAAGTCAATGGTGATCAGTTCTCCTACACTGAACACCTGAACAAGGCTTGTAAGCCTCAAGTACTTGGACCCTTGCATCTTCCCTACTCAAAGATCACAGAAAGTTAATTTTGCACAGGAACTTACAATAAAATATTCTGTATTTTAGACATTATTTTGATCTTAATGGATGCTTGCCTTTGAGAGTCCTTGGAATGTGATTGCAGGCTACTTATGTCTATGTTGTGCTTGGTCTCAGTCTTAGGGCCTTAATATGTCCATAACTCATTTAGGTGAATGTTAAGATTGCCCCCAGCCAATGGAGGGCAATCGAACCATACTCTCTGCAGGAACTGAGAGAAGAACAAAGACGCTTTTTGGATGATAAGATGTCATCTCTTCAGTGCATCTCTGGAGTGAAAGGCAGAAAACAAAGTGTGTTATATGATGCTTGTCCTGTCCTTTGTGGATAAGAGGTTGAGCCACCACCTTGAGACACAGAGAAAGAGCTCATCATGTGTTGGTGGAGTGTTGGGGAAAGCACACTCATAGCTGGGGGGGTTAACATCCCAGGAGAATCTCTGAAAAGTAGTCACATGTGACGACACAGGCTCCTGGGCATTTCCTACGCTATTGTGAAATACCAGCGGCAATCATGGGGGAAAACTGGGGGTGATGATAGGAATGGCAGAAGAAGGCAAGCACTCAAAACATGCTGCTGTATATGACGAAGAATATCCCCATATACACTTAAAATGCTTAGCAAGAGTTTCAGTTGACTAGTTTTGTTCTATAGCTGTAGAGGTTACACTGTACTGTGATGGGAAAATGATTCTCCATCGTGCCCAGCTCACTGTGGAGCACTTAAGGCCCAGGCCCAGGTGTGAACTCACTCCGAGAGGTAAAAACAAAGCCGCATTATGTAATAAGATTTAATGATTATTTGAATCTCTTTTTCCATCCCTGTGGATCATTGATTTAACCTTCCTTGTTTTGTTCTCGGAATATTGCTAAAACAAGTAATCATGTTCGGAAATTAATCAGGATTGGTTTTTGTATAACCCTGTAAGAGCGTTTTGACTTTTACTTTCTCTCTTCAAAAAGGAACACGAACAGAACCAATATTTTTGCAAGGAACTGCAAAATATTTGCAAAATGTTCAGATTGCATGGCCATAGGGAACAAACACATAAGCTATTATGTGCATAGCCTGGGGTTCAACCGTTATTGTCTCTCAGAGGAAAACAAAAGCAGACCTTTTAAAGCCATCACTAAGGAGATTTCTATTTAGAGAATATGCAATAACTCATATTGAGACAAGATTTTAATCTCAGCAAAGCTTTGGCTAATCTGCTGGCACCTGTGTTTGCTGCTCTTCCACCCCATTGCACTGCTTAGACTGAGGGCCAAAGGCCGGATCCTGCATGTTTGTTTGTGGCAGTGGTCCTGCTTGCGTGAGGGAGAGTCTTGGCAGGAGAGAGGCAAAGGTTTTTTAGGATCTGGTCCCAAAAGTGTCACCTATGAGGAAATGAAACCAGTGCCATCGTCTTTTATATTCCGTTGGAGCCTCTTATTCTTTTTGCCAAGTACTGCACTAGTCGACATTATTTGTTGTGGTACATACCCTGCCGGTACATTATGCTGACATGCTTGAGGAAAAGGTGTGAGGTGTAGACAACTCTGTCCAAGGGAAAAAGGTAGAAAGATATTATCTAGGATGATTTTTGAAAGAACTGGGAAAGGTTTTTCAGACGTAGATCTAAGCTACTGGACACATCAGCCTGCGTGTGCTCTGGAGAGATTTTTATAGTGGTTTCACGATATGAGCAAGCGGGGACATTTTCGGTACTACGTAGATACCATTACAGACGCTGCGGAGTCTTGTTGCTGCTGAGGCCTCTGTACCTGACTCAGATACGAACTCCAGTTAACAAGTGTCACATTTGCAAGAGTTCAGTCTCTGCAGCTGAAGGAAAGAGAAAGAAAAAGTAAAAAAAAAAAAAAGATTTTACATATGACAATTTGGGCACGCAGTGAATGGTGCTGTGAAAGGACATCACGTGGCTGGGCATAGGAAAGACAAAAAAAATCTACATCTGATGTATCTTACATGGGTTTCATCCCCTTAAAAATGAGCATTATTCATTTGAAAGCATTAAAAATAACATCAGATTTCTCTCCTTCTTTGATTCTGTGATTCATGCTTCCCATTTTAAAGTCTACACCCTGTGAAGGGGAGTGCATTATCAAGGAAAGGAAAGAGGCTTGCCAGGGACAGAAGGTAATTTCCCGTAGCAGGTGCGTACAGCAGGTGGTACGCAGTGTACCTGCAACGAAAAGGTAGATTTAGGCTAAGATTTTATTTAATATGGAAAACTTATTGCATCCTGAGCCACTACTGGGGACGTGCCAAAAATTGTGTCTGCAGCATGATTTATTACGTGAAAATACCACCGAACTAATCAGTGGAGTTACTAATTAATACAAATCTGCATTTTTGCATAAGCAATTAGTGCAAAGAGAGTGCAATGAAAGAGGAAGTTTGACTCATTTAATCTCAGTGTCTATTCAAGCGGAAAGACCCACTAGGGCAAGGCACTAGGATCTACATTTGGATTTTTTTTTTCCTTTTGATTAGTTAAAGGAACTAAAAGGTCAAATTATCAATATTTAATTCAAATGGAAATGCATTTGTTCAAGAGGAAAGAAAACACTTTATTTAAACAAGGTGGGACTCTGGGGGTAAATGCCTGGATCAAAAATAATTAGATTTTGCAGTTATAACAGCATCTAAATCCCGTCTGATAAGAATCCTTTTTCCTAATAACAGAGGTGGTTTGACACCGATAGCAAAGACTGCTGATGTTATTTAAACTCTAGCTCAGGCGGTAGCTGGCCTACCAATACAATTTAGACATTTGCTTTAATGGTACGTACTTCTCTGATTTGTTTTTTTTTTTT